>QANU01102670.1:1327071-1380425 GCA_003254905.1 Nissolia schottii | reverse complement strand
TACACTTCAATTCCTATATTTGGGGGATCATGCTTAAATGACCTCTTCATGTTAATACATAAAAGGATATCAACTCGAGAAACTTGAGAGTTTACTAATTAATTCAGAATTTACTTAAACGAGTTCACAAATAAAAACATGAACTTATTTTACGTAGTAGAATTGTGAACTGATAAGATACATGTATAACAAAGAACCTTGCCTACGCGTCTCTCATGCTAATAATATTTTTTTTACGTATCATTTATTTAAACTAGTTGGCATTGACAAACATGAAGTGTCAATCAAGTCATGAATAGTGGATGATGGTGTGAGAAAAAAGTGATGAAGATTTATGTGAGTGAAGTGGTTGGATAGGATAAAGTGATGAGAGTGGAGAGAGAAAATACATGGATAATGGATTGTGTGAGAATGGCAGATGTGGTAGTTTTTTTCTTGTGAAATACTTGTAAATATTAATAAGAAAATAAAATTATGGAGTTATATTTTTAAACATAAGTCTAGACTTAAAACGATAATTAAATAGAGTGAGAAAAGACAAAAAATGATTACAACACATATTTTCTTTGTCTATTAGTATAGATTATATTATATTATAATAGGCCTTTTGTCTATTTAAGAAATCTTTTATTTTTAGATATTTAGTTTTAGGCTTATTTAAAAAAAAATTAAGGTTATTTAAAAGCTTTTTGACCTATTTAACAATAAGTTTTGTAATATATTTTAAGACCTTATTATTTAGAGTTGCAGGTAAATAATTTAGTATCTAAATAAAATTTACAGGACAAACTAGACTTTTACAAAGGTTAGGTTAGATTTTTTTTTTAAAAGGCCTATATCAAGCTAATAGGTCAAGTTTGTGCCTTATATTTAGAACACAAGTGAGATCTATGGCTACTGCCTCTACCGGTGCTCCTGTCTCCCGCATCCACGTGGCACGCACGTGATGACACACAGTTGGTTGTTCCCATCCCCGCTCGAGGGATATAGAACTTTAGCGATCCAGCATTCCCCCTCTCCTCCTTCTATCTAGTCGTCCCTAGGAGGGATCACCAAAAATTATTATATATTTGTTGATTTTATTTTTTATTAAAATTATTTAATTTTTAATTTTTTTATTTTTAAATATTAGAGGTGAAATAATGTTAATTTTAAATTAAAAATATTAGTAAATTTACGTGGAATAAATTTAGTGAAATTTAAAGTTTAAATTAAAAAAAATAGTAAGTTTAGTGAAAATTATTTGGGCAAGCAAATTCCCTCCGCAATAGGTGGTAGAAAAAAAAAGTCTCAAACATTTAATTAATATAAATTACGGCACGTATTAACTGAACTTGGTAAGCTTACCGAGTGTGTAGATCATAATTTAAATTTCGTTCTTGGTGTTTTTTATTTTTTGGGGTTACAAGGTTTAATATTTTTGTATGGAACCAAGTTGGGTTTTTGTTCAATATATTTTGGACTACCGCCCAATTTGTCTAAAAATTGCAATTGTCTTTCTGGTGACCCAATTCCGCCTTACGACAAAAACAACAATTCTGCCAGGCAATCAAGACCCAAGAGAGCAACAACCACCCCGTCCCCCTCCCCCCACAAAAGAAAAAATAAAAAATAAAAGAGGACTTTATGGCCATTGACCATAAAGGGGAGAAAGATAACTGTCTTCATGAGAAAAAAAAAGTATTTAAAAAAAACAACAAAGGTGGTAAAAAGTATTTAAAAAAAACAACAAAGGTGGTTTTATTTTGATTGTAAGCAGCACAAACCTAGGATGGTGGCCTTTAAAAGCAAAAAAACTTGGATGCTTATGCCTAAAGTATTGAAAAATGTACTCCTTGTCAACACAATATCCATTAATAATAATAGTAATAATAATAATAATAATAATAATAATAATAATAGTAATAATAATAATAATAATAATAGTTTTATTGAGAGTTAATAGTTCAACTGATATCTCCATTAATTTTGTATAAGGGATTATGTGTTCATGAGTGCATAGTTTATGTGTGAATATGTGGGATAAATATAATTGTATTATTTTATCATAGAGAAAAAATAAATATATGATGGTCCAATTTAAACAACAGAAGGGGGTGTTCTAAAGAATTGCATGAAGTAAAATAAATTAATACACTAACTTAAGTGGGAAAACAAATGATAAATTACCTAAATTAACCAAACTTGTATGTAGTTTCCCTTCCTTTGCTCTTATTTTTATTTTTGTGCTGCTGTCCTTTCTATTTAATCAGTATTTACACTTTTGATTAAGTTAAACCTATGATTCTCGTCCAAAAAATAAAAAAGTTAAACCTATGATAGCTAGTTCTTTTTTCCTTGGTGTGTGATGGAAAGTCGCAATCGATTGAAAACCTTATGTTGACTTGTCAAGGTTATCAAGATTACGTATGATCAAATTTGAAAGTCACATATGATCAAACATTTATATCCACTAGAACTTTTCATACATGAATATGAAACCCAAATTGGACATGGATGTAAGAAACTAGGATGGAGATATTAAACATTATCCGTTAATCACTCACCATGTTTTTCAACAGCTTGTCTAGTTTCCACCACAAAGAATATGAGTATACAAATATAAATTATTTTAACATAAGTGTAACACTTTGTATATATGGGCACACTGTTAAAATTCATGGTACCAAAGAGAAAGAAAAGAAAATTGAAACTGAATTTGTTAAAGTGAAATTGAGAGAATGAGAAAGGTTACAAAATTACAAGTAATGCAGCCTATATATAGGCTTGTGATGACAACTAACCATTAGTTAATCTACTAATTAATCCTAACTAACTCATTACAATAACAGCTATCAACTATATCATCTATATATTCTAATACCTCCCCCACAAGCTGGACAATGTGCGCAAAAATTTCCAGTTTGGAAACAACGATACAAAGAAAAATCAAAGAGCAACACATTGTCACCAAAGTTCCTAGTTCCTGAAAGTCTTTGACTTTCACTGAAGCCCCTTCGATCTTCCTCCAACGTCTCAACGACATCGGTTGCAAAAGAAATCCCAACACGGGAACAATATCAAATGCCATCATAGGCAAACACAAGACAAAAGCAAATGGTCCCAACATGGCAAAAGCTTAACCACCCACTCGGCAGAAGCAAACCAAGCTCAATTATCAAGTGCAGAAGCTGAAATTCAACACTTAACCACCCAAGACAAGAGCAAATGCAGGCTAACAGAATACGAACCAATGCTCGACCATGTTACACAGAAAGCTAAAAGCTGAGCAAAATCCGATAGTATCAAAACCAGCTCCATGATATTTATCACAACATTTCATCATCTAATGCTTGACAAAATGTAACATCAGATCCATCAAACAGAGACGTGTGCAGGTCCAATAACCTCCTTATTGAGAGAGGATAATACGTCAAACACCTTGTGTGCATTCGCAGCAAGAATAAAAAAAACAGAGTATGAAATAAACTCCACATAGCCATTTGTTTTCTTGTAAACACCATTCCAATAACCAAAGTTCCACAGCAAAAGCATGTAACAAATTACAACTAATCACAATTGAAGCTTGCAGCGGAGAAAGAAAATGTAATCACAAAAACAAAATCGAAGATCACGAAGAATCAATCACAATCACAACCGCAAAGTCATCACAACAGAATATCATCACAGGAAATCCGAACTAACCAGCAACAGAACCTGATGAATTCCAATAGGAATTTCTTGAACAATAGGCAAAGCGAAATCAACAGCAATTCGCCACTCCAAAATCCTGAGAGATTGCAGGTGTGTGAGTGAATTGCCACTCCAAAATCCCAAATTTGTTCTCATGATTATGTGGACTCCACTATCAGTATCCACAACTTTCAAAGCCGAGATCGCCGCTGCTAACGTTGTCGGAGTTCGAGAGAGAGAACAAAGACACCAGATTCGGAATCAAGAAACGAACCATACACCGGTTACCTCGACCGAGAGGAGGATCATCATTGCATCATCAAAGGAGCAGAACAACAACAGCAACAACTGCAGAAGTCAGCAAAGTCACAAAACCTTCGAAAGGTGAACCGTGTTCTCCTCGGCAGCACAATTCGCTAGATCCAAATCGGTGTGAACAAGGACACGCGCGACAATATCACCATTACAAGAAAGCTTCAGAGCGAGAAAGAAAAACCAGATCTAATGGTAGAAACGCAGCAGCGGCAAGTGGCAACAACAACAACAACACGACAAAGGCACTTACAGGCTCTTCCTTCTGCCACCGCAAGATCCGTAACCGTCGGCACCGGATTGGATGAATCCATCGTTGGGACTGGTGACATCGAGTGCCTTGGTCTTGTCGCCTTTGTTGGCGATGGAAAACTCGACGCGATCACCCTCCTGGAGGGAGCGGAATCCGTCGAATCTGATGGAGGAGTGTTGGACGAAGAGGTCCTCGTTGCCGTCGTCGGGCTTGATGAAGTCGAAGCCCATGGAGTTATTGAACCACTGAACCACGCCATTGATCCTCTGATTTTGAAATTGCAATGTCCTCGGAGAGAGATTTTTGTAGAAAGAATCGGAGAGAGAAAGGGAAAAATTGAAATGAAAAAGTGAGATATTTTTTTTTTTGAGAAAATAAAGCAAAGAAAGGGAAAATAAAGAAACGAAAAGGATTCAAAGAAAAAGTGTTTGAGAAGCAAGAAAATGAAAGAAAACGAAGAGAAAAAGAAAAAGGAAAAAAATGAGCTTTATTGAGGATATGGTCAATGAACTCTCCTCTAACAAAGTCAAAAGCTTGTTAGAAGTCAAGCTTTATACGTACAACTTGTTTTTTTTTTCTAAGCCAATGAACTGCCTCACATGCCACCAAAGCACCATCATGGATATGTCTTCAATGAATATTGATTGCTCTTTACCCACCAATTTTTTCATGACTACTTTTAGTCTTCTAGCAAGGATTTGTGAGATCACTTTGTAAATTCCTCCCACCAGACTAATTGGGCAAAAATCTTTTATATCCACAACACCTTTAAATTTATGGGCCAGAGCAACTGACACACACTAAAATGTTGTTAATTTCAGTGCGCGATCAAATAATAATTTACAAAACTAAATTAACCTCGAAAACGTAGTAAAAGGGACTAACCTAGGTCTTCTCTCAAGGAAGCAATTAGAACCAACTGAAATTATAATTACAATAAAAAAGGGGGTTTGGATTGATGAATAAAAATAAAAAGAAAGCCAAACAAAAGTAAGTCAACAATGATAAAAGGCAATATCCTGCATACGGCGTTTCTAGATCAAGGATTAATTGTCATTGGTTCCTAATTAATTATTCATAGGAGGGGATGTTGTTTATTAGTTGAAATCTCTAACTAATACACAATTCACTTAAGAGATTATGATCGTCAATCCCCTAAGCATTTATTAATGCAGGAATTAAAACTAAGATCTCAGCATTTAAAACCCATATAAATTATGTCCCAATTGCACAACCTAATTAAATCTAATTAGTTCCCTAAAAAATTTCCAAATCCTAAATCAATAAATCCTACAATCGTCAAGATCTATCAACCTAGAATTAACCCTAACCAATAACATGAGATCACTATATTACTAATTAGGGGCGGAACAAATCATGAATAAACACTAAGCACAAGACCTCAGATTAATCCTAATCTAGAGTTACCGCATGCAATATATTAAGAAACTACTCCTCCATGGATGGAGGATAAAAACTCATAATAAATAACGAGAAGAAAGGAGTAGAAAATAACAAAGAATTAAAATAACGAAACCTGAATAAAAGAACGAAAGAAATTCGCAAATAGTTGGTAGCTTGCATTGTCAGTGCGAGGGCTCTAACAATCCTTGAAGAACTAATAACTAAGCACTACTAACATAAACCTAAAGTGCATAAAATAAAAGAGAAAAATGCATAAAATAAAAGTGGAGGCTGAGTTTGAAGTTCTCCAAGAGTTGAGAGAGGATGTCTTCTTTATAGAGGATTGATACAAAGTGGGTGTAAATCCCACACTTTCAGCACATCAGTTAGTAAAATTGTGATAATTTCAGCTACAGATATCGGATTGAGGTGATTCAAATCTCCTTCAAGTCTTCATTGATCCTCTTGACAATTTATTTTTTTCAATTAAAATAAAAAACTAAAAAAGAACAAAAGAAATCTCCATATTAAATTGTAAGATAAAATAATGCTTAAAATTACAGTTTTCTCAATTTTTCACAAAAGAGGATAATATGCAAAATATATTAATTAAGCATTAAAATCACACATTTTTAATATGCAATGTTCAATTATAAAATAATAAAATAGGATACAAAATCCACCTATCAGTCAACCATGTTTTGTTAAACTTAGAGGGTTGATCACCATATCTAAAGAAATGAAGTATTGTTTCTGAAAAATCCTTCCCAATGCCACTCCATGATTTTTTTGAAAAAATTTAATTGAACCTTGGCCCAGAGCTTTTGTTGGTTCACAAACCCATACCGCATCGTTAATCTCTTTCAAGGTTGGAATTAATTCAAGATTTAATCTTTCAGATTTTGAAAACTTGTTCATCAACCCATCTTGAGATGTGATATAGGGCATATCATTCCGCGAGTATAAATTTTTGTAGAAATTTCTCACCTCACGTTTGATATGCCTGGGATCTCTGAATTTTCTCCTTCCAATTTGGAAAACTTCCATTTGCTTTCATATTCTTCAAATTGTGGCTACTGCATAAAAGTACTTTTGAGTTTCTATCCATCTTTTTTGAGCATCTCTCTCGGAACTTTTGATGCCAAAATTCTATTTCCCTTTTATGCCAATGATCCAGCTCCAACATCAACTCCTGTTTCTTTGATAACAAATCTTCTTTTGAGTCATTTTCTGCCATATCAACGCTGATCAGGTGAATTTCGTTTTCAACCTTCACAATTTGGTGGTCAATATGGCCGAAAGATGATTTGTTCCACCTTAGGATAGGTTGTTGCAGGTGCTTCAGTTTTGCAGAAAGAGGGAGATTACCCGACTTCGACCATTCATTAGCAGTAAGTTTCTGAAATCCCAAGTGCGAATGCCATACATCAAGCAATCTGAAAGGTCTATAACCCAATTTAATTTTTTCGACTGTTATAAAAGTGGGATATGATCAGAAAAAGAAAAATTCAAGTCTTTTATCAATACCCCAAGAACCTCTCAGACTAATCAGGTTCCATAAAATATCTGTCAAGCTTACTGAAAGAACAGCCTCTATTTCAGGTATACATTCTCCTACTTAATGGGATATCAAGCAAATTCACATCATGGACCCAACTTTTGAAATCATCAATTGCAGGGGGTTCTTCAAGAGTCAAAACTTCATTGAAATCACCCAAAAATAACATTGGAACTTGAATTCGACTCCTTAGCAGAAGAAGTTCACTCCACAAATTCCTCTTCTCTAGTAGAGTATGTGCCCCCATAAACTAGGCAGAATGCACAACGAAAGTCAAACGATTTGATTGTTCCCTTAATACAAATCCATCAATAACCTTTAAATTCTTCTACTAGAATTAGAAAGTCAGGGTCCCATACACAGAGCAACCCGCTACCAGTGTTCACCGCATCCACTACAGACCAACAAAAAGAAGTCCCATCCCAACGGTTCCTTATTTAAAATTGAGAGGGGTTTGCTACCATTGTTTCAATAATCCCCCCACAAAGAGCTACCCTGAAGTGGAGTCACCCGATGAATGCTTTGATAGGTACTTCTTGTTGTCACATTGAGGAAAGGGCTACCCAGCAAAGAGGTGGAGCCACCCAGACGTTACAAGTGGTATCAGAGTCAGCTCCTGAATTGATGTCCAACGAGGACGCTGGACTCCACGGGGGGTGGTGAGGTTAGCTAGCTCTTGAAGTCCTACCTCGGTTGGAAATAGAAACAAAGCATGCCTTATAAGGGTGTGGATACTTCTCAATTGTAAAGTGTTTTAAATCCGTGAAGGGCGAGCCCCAAAGTGGATAATATCACAAGTGGGTAGGTTAGGTTGTTACAAAATATGTCGAGGTGCAACATGGATGATGACAACGAGGCGATTCGCAAAGGCGAATCGAGATGGGACGGGAGGATAATGGCGATGCGTGATGGTAGCGATCGGTGGAGAGAGATAATTTTAATGAAACGTGACATTTCAAGAATGTGGTAATTTGTTCTTCATTTGACAATTGAAATTTCGACAGATTTTAACTACCAAAATCTTGTTAGTAGTATGATAAATAATTAAAAAAAGGGATTACTTCGGTACCTTGCTCATAATATGGGGTATCGATACCTTGACTTAAATTGTTACTTGTTATGTGCATTGTATGTTATTCTTATTTTAATTTTTAACTTTATTAGCCAATCATTTGGTGACACGTCGATAAGATAGCAGTACCTGTACAATTGGATAAGTACCAAAGGAGAAACTTTAAAAAAATATTTCTTTAATAAAATCATGATATTTTGAAAAGTCACTTGTCTTTAAAGATTAATAGTCATTATTTATCTATCTTACTATTTCATTTAACTCGCTCCTCTTACTTGAGTCATTTAGTCAAGGATAAGAGTTGTGTTAAATAACTTCACTCATATAGATGCAGGGTGTCATGGGACACTCCATCCTTATTTAAGTGGGATCTTACAAAGAGTTATCAACTTAGATTGAAATCCTATCTTTTTGATATGAATAATCTATATAATTGTTATGGATTGGACCATAAAGGCCCGTCCTAGCCACCCCGCAAGATCCAGGCCCGATAGTTCGTGGACAGGCCCAACTCGACCTAGTTACTTGCGAGCTCACAAATGGCCCCGAGATCCTCTCCTCCCACCTTCTCGGGCTCAACAACTCCGAGGTCTTTGACCCTACCGCAACACGCGGACCCGAGATACTCTCCCACCACCACCACACGCGAAAGTACCTCAACGACCCTTATTATATAATAAGCCGTACCCCAAGTATGAAACTCATCTGATCATTACTTACTATAGTCCTCTAAACCCTTGCTAACTTGAGCTTTGGAATCTTTACAGATACCCACCGCAGCCCGATACTAGAAACCATCTTGAAGCTCCAAGATCTAGAGTATGGACCGAGGTGCATATCTCAGAACAATAATACTATAAAAAAATTGCAAGAAATAACTTCTCTTTTGTGTTTAATATTATGAACTATTTTAATCCTTAAAAATAAATAATTTTTCATAAAATTGGGTAGGAACGCAAATCTAAACTAGCCACTACTCGACACTCTCACATAGTTAATTATCATTAATATTGGAACTAAATCTTTTATAACATGAACGAAAATTTCAAAATATAGATTTTGTAAAACTATAATTCGTTATATGGCATACCCAAAAAACTAAGAGTTTGACGGACAGAACGATAATGCAATAGTTAAAGAGAGACAGGTCTCCGTCCAGTCCGAATGATTTTAATAAGAGGAGTAACAAATTTGAGTTTTAAAAGAGACAAGACATGTCGACACGGGAATTAGTGTTAGGGTGGTGACCGCATGCCAAGAAAATAGGAGAGATAGAAATATAGATAGATAGATTGATTGATTGACTGAAGGGAAGTAGAAGATCACGTAGGGAAGGGGAAAGGAAAAGAGGGGAGGAAAAATGGTTGGTGGCGGTGTCAGGGCAAACAGGTTGATGGGTCCCTCATCGCATTGAATGCCGTCGTTTCTACGTTCACCTGCCTCCCTTCTTCAGAGGTTGAGCCACCCCACCATCCATCTATCACCGTACTATCATCATCATCCTCTCCCCCTCCCCCCTTCACTCTCGCTCATTTGTCCCATCCATTATCTGCCCCATTTTGCCCTCTCTTGAGGACTGAGATCTCCTTTCCTTTTTTTGTCCTCACCCACCCGCCAACCAACCAACCAACCAACCACTTAAGAAGCTCGATCTTAGGCCCTCTTAACCCTAATATTTTAATTGATTGCATCACTGATAGAGCGCGCCCAAGTGTGAGTGAGTTGATGATGGAGGAGGAGGTGGTTCAAGGTGGTCAAGCCCCCTCCGCCGCACCAGCACCTCCACCTCGCCGTGTTCTTCTCATCTCCGCCGGTGCCAGCCATACCGTCGCCCTTCTCTGTAAGCTCGCGCATCATCCTTCTCTACTTCTCATTTCCCAAACTCTCTCATTTGGGTCCTGACATCAAGTTTGCAACTTTGATTGGAAAAACCTAAAATCCCCAGAATTGCTGGTAAATGCTCGTAGCTGCTGTTATGAGTTCGCACTCGAGTACCTCCTTCTTTTTTGAGGGGTCGTGATCGTTAGTGTGTGTATATCTGTGACTGTACCTGAGGGTTTGGCTTGTGTTGTGTGATTGTTGATTGGTTTTGATCTTTTTGCAGCTGGGAATGTTGTTTGCTCGTGGGGAAGAGGAGAGGATGGGCAATTAGGTCATGGTAGTACCGATGATAGGCTTTTGCCTACACAACTCAGTGCATTGGATGGCCAAGAAATAGTTTCTGTAACTTGTGGAGCTGATCATACCATTGCATATTCGGAGTCACGCGGGGAAGTGTTTAGTTGGGGATGGTCTGCTCTAAATCTGATAACTTTTTTCTTTTATTTGTTGGAATTCATCATACTAGGAAGAATTATTGTCATAATTTACCAAAAATCAATGAGGGTGATTGAAAAATTAAAAGGAGTGGAAATCAGTGATTCATCCGAAGGTTGGTTGTTTAGGATTTTCCTATCGTGAAACGCACTATTTTTTTTCTTCCAGCTAATGTGTTCTGTCATAAATCATTATTGGGATTTCATTTGCAGTTGTTAGAATGGGATCAAACAGCTCCGTAGATGCTCTGGTGTAGTATTAGATTCAGCTTCAAGATAGGGATTGTGTGATACATACAACTTTTATCATTAATCATTAATCTTAATAAAAATTTCAGTGCATTACAGCTGATGGTTTTGGATACTTTCCCTTATTGCTTTCAGTAGATTGCACCTACACAGGACACACCTAGTTGTAATTGTAACTATTATAAAGTCAATCTTTGGAAGAGGGGGATGTCATCTGGACATGGGTAAACGATTGTAGTTTTCATTTCTTGAATTTCCTGTTTTCAGGATTATGTGTAGGAAACAGCGAAAACAATAAATCTCGTTTCCTGTTTCCAATAAAATCCAAGCTCCTGTGAGTAGTTATATATACAAAGGCTAGCACATGTCAATTTCTTGGTATGCTGATTTGTGGATATTTGCCCCTAGTTTTAAGCAGTCTCTTTGTACTCAATAATTTATTGTTATGAAAAGTGAATCCAGGTTTGATTTATGTGGCAACAAGATACAGGGGATCTTATGTTAGATTGTTTGAAACTTATCATGCAGAATCAAATGTCAAGTCTGCGTATAATGTTTTGGGTTTTCAACCACATGCTATTTCCTGAAACATTTTTGTTCGCTTAAAAGATTGTTTTGATATTTGGTTGTATGTGGGGTTATTGAGTTCTCAAGCAGATCATGTTCTGATATTGCAGGGGTGACTTTGGAAGGTTGGGTCACGGTAATTCCAGTGACTTGTTCATTCCTCAGCCTATTATAGCATTGCAAGGTCATAGGATAAAGCAAATTGCTTGTGGGGATAGCCACTGTTTGGCAGTCACCATGGATGGGCAGGTGCAGAGGTTTGTAGCTCTTGACCAAATTTGTATATTTCACGGTTCTGACCTTTTTTCCTCCACTTACTAATTGCTATTCCTGCATCGATAAGGATTGAGTTGCTTGATTGACTCTATATAGAAACTGATAGTGCAATTCTGGAGAATTGGTTTGTAATGCAAGCTGATTCACTGGCCTGATCTTTTATCATTTCATTCCCTTCTCTTCTCTGTTTGCTGAAAGAAGAGTTGAAGAGGGTCTTTGAAACTAGAACAGAAGAAGATTGCTTTGAATGAGCCCATTTATTTCTGGAAACCGTCTCTTATTATATTCTTGTTACTCAAGTAACTGTTAAATAAACACTTCCTTCACAATACTCCATTTCATGATTTGATCTACTGCCTTGCCCATGGTACAAGCATCTAGTTCAGTTTCAACTCTTCTATAACCTAATAGCATTTTCTAATTCATGTTCCATTTTAAAGGTACCAATGGAAATAGAAATCTTTTTTAATTCTATTAGGGTGAAGGGCAGTATTCTGTTTATTGTTTGCATTTTGCAAACATCATCCCTAGATAGTAGTGCTAGCCCAAGTCATCTGTATCATAAAATTGGTTGTTTCATTCTCATTTCATCTGACCTTTGTATTTTTTTCCTCTTTACCTCTCCTTATTGAAGCTGGGGCCGAAATCAAAATGGTCAACTCGGACTTGGCACCACAGAAGACTCTCTTGTGCCACAAAAGATTCTAACATTTGAGGTACTCATTTGGCATTCATCAAGGTTATCTATCTATTAATAATACTCTATGAGCTAGTCATCAAATATCAATACACAATGGTAGATTACTTTTACCATTTATTTAATTGCCTTCTCATCAGCTGTTTTACAAAATATGTATAACTACACACAGCGCGCACACACTTGATCTTGATTGATGAATACTGGTAAAATATGATGGATTCAATAGTTCACTTTAGTAGATGGTCTCAATTGTTTTTGATTTGTTATTTACTTTCTTCTTTGAAGTTTAAAGCTGGACACCATTGCTTTTATTATGAATAAAATAAGCTAGAGTGCATTGATAATTCCTCATTGGTGCGGATCAACACATTCTAGCTTGTTGGCACACCTCAGGAAATATATTATTCCATTAACTGGACATTAAAAGTATAATGCATCAAAATAACTATTCCATTAACTATTTGGGCACATGTATATTTTATACTTCTGTAGGGAGTACCTATCAAAATGGTTGCTGCTGGTGCTGAACATAGTGTAGCCATTACTGAAGATGGAGAACTCTATGGATGGGGTTGGGGCCGATATGGAAACTTGGGATTGGGTGACAGAAATGATCGCTGGATCCCTGAGAAAGTTTCTTCTGTTGATGTATGTCTTTAAACTGGTATCATCTTACCTTTCTAGAGTAGACTGACTATATCAATTAAAATTTGGAAGACATGCGTATATCTTGCTTGATTTATGATTTTTTTTTTTTTGAACTCTCTGATTACTTTAATAGAAGCTTACTAGGTGTTAACTTCTGAGTGTCATAACTGTCAACATACCTAGAAAATACTAAGATTCAAGAGTAATTGGTGTGCATGGATACTAATGATTGGATATTTGTTTTACTACCCCCTCTATTGCCTAATGCTTGCTTGCTTGTTGCAGTGTGACAAGATGATCATGGTGGCTTGTGGCTGGCGGCATACAATAACTGTTTCGTCTTCTGGTGGCTTATACACATACGGATGGAGCAAATATGGCCAGCTAGGACATGGGAATCATGAGGATTATCTTCTGCCTCACAAGCTTCAAGCCTTGAGTGATAAGACAATTTCTCAGGTGGTCCTTTAATTTTATGCTGAGTTGGTGCCTATGTGACAATTTCTATGTCATTTGGATGCGTGCCTTCACTCTGCTTGTTTAGTAGGTTGTATCTTCCCCCAGTCCCATTTTGGAATGCTGGATTTTTTCTCGAAGGGGATGGGCTGGAAATTTTATAAAAGGGTTCCATCATACATGTCGCGTGTCATGCTAATTTGATTAAGTTCCAGCTTTTTATTGGAATATGATATCTGCTGGTTGTTAAAGACAAGCTAAAATTGCTCCAACAGAATCTTGTCCTACTATAAAGTTAAAATGTACAAACTGGATGCAATGTATTTGGCGATAGATATAGTGAATATAAAAGTCCCACCTTTTTATTGGAATATGGTATCTGCTGGTTATTAAGGCAAACCAAAATTGGTCCAACAGAATCTTATCCTAATATAAAAGTTTATTCTACTATAAAAGTAAAACCTAGTAACCTACAAACTTGGTGCAATGTATTTGGTGATAGATATAGTGAATATGTTCCTGAACTTTGCTTTGTCTTCTTTCAGGTATCTGGTGGTTGGAGGCATAGTATGGCACTCACATCTGGTGGAGTACTTTATGGATGGGGTTGGAATAAGGTTGGCATTACAGTTTTGTGTAATATCCAAAATAATACTTCTTGATTTATAAACAGAATGGAAGATAACAATCTTTGACTGAAAAAGAATGCACATGAATGTGTGCTGAGACTTATATTCAATATCTTTACCTGTACAACTCTTTCACTTCGTGGCACTTGTTTGGAAAATTGTTACCTACTTCTCTGTCAATTGTAGTTTGGACAGGTTGGAATTGGTGACAATGATGATCGCTCCACTCCTGTGCAAGTGAAGTTTCCCCATGATCAGGTACTTCAAACTGCATCACACTGATTCCTTTTTTTTTACCCCTCAATCTTTTGGAAATTTCCAAATATACATTTGATTATCTCAGAAGATCAATATTCTCTTCAAATAATGACTAATATTTTATTCTTCTTTCTGCATACTTTTGTTTGGCCTGGCAGAAAGTAGTTCAGATCTCATGTGGGTGGAGGCACACAATTGCTGTTACTGAAAGAGAAAATGTATTTTCTTGGGGAAGAGGCACAAATGGGCAACTTGGACACGGGGAAACCGTTGACTGGTAATTGCACGTTCAACCTGAATAAATTTTGTTTAGACCTTCAGGCACTTGTTTGAACTATCAGGCAGACATTAGTATTTCATCATGTTGTTAGTTTCTCTCGCAACTGTTTGCTGAAGGCACTAGGGGGATATTCTTCTATGGGTTTAACTAACAAGTGCCTTAAGGTTTGGGGCACTTGTTAAGGAATCAACATAAGTAAAGTTTTGATTGAAGAATTAAAATTTTGAAGTCCCCAGTGCATTGTTTTCTTGGTTCCTTACAACTTTTGGGCATTTGTTAGCAAAACCCTTCTTTTATTTTGCTCATAAGGCATTATTTGTAACAATTAATTTCTTCATTGTGTTTTTGCCTTTTCTCGTTTTTGTTTTGGGAGGGGGGGGGATGATGACCGTTGAACTCACTTCCGGTGGCTTGTAAGTTGTTTAGTTGCGCTAATTGCTTCAAACAGCGCCTTGTCTGACAGCATTGGTTGCACCGTCTTGGCCGTTAGAATATAGCTTTGAAAATGCTTTTTTTTTTNTTTGTTTCCTTTCTACTATACTTAATTGAAAGTGCTTCAGTGATAAAGGTTAGATTTTCAGGCACGTGAAATGATATTTGGTTCTTTTCTCAGACTACAGAATTCTGGCGGGAAGCTGGCATTCTTTCCAAGCTTCATCATCCAAATGTGGTGGCATTTTATGGCGTGGTTCAGGATGGACCAGGTGGAACAATGGCCACTGTTGCAGAGTTCATGGTTGATGGTTCCCTTAGGCATGTATTACTTCGCAAGGACAGGTGATCAACCGAGAAGGAGCTTTTGCATTTCTAATATTTAGTTGTGTTCTAACAATGGTTTTTATTCAGATCAGTGTATTAATTTGAACCAAACTATAGTGCTGTGTTATTTCAAGACCAAGGTTTATTAAAACCATTATATATATATATATATATATATTCTCTATTTTGTTTACACAATTGGCATTGTGTTGGCTGTTTTATACTTGTATTTTCCCCTTAAACAGGGAAAACCTTCGCCCCCCTATCTGAGAGATATGCGGTTGTTCCAGATGAAACTGTAAGTATCATTTGTTTTAGCATAATAACATTATTATTGTAAGTGCTTGAGTGAAGGTTGATTCAAATTTCAAAATATGCTGGGAATAATATGGATCTTTTCTTATAGATTTGGAAAACCTAGAAACAATAAAAGGGGTAGTTTTGCATCCTCTGAGTACTGTGTCTGTTATGAATAGTTTAGCAAGAGTGTGCATGGTCATTTTACATGGTATGAGAGCTATGCATTGCATGTAGTGTGTTTGGTTTTCCATTTCAAGTCCTCATAATTGATTCTGTATGCCAAAAGTGACTATCTGTCACTTCTCCAGTAAGCCAGAATCAATTCTGGCTATCCCACCAAGAACCCAAGCACTTTGATTAGGTTGCTGACTCGTATGATTCGGCAGGTCTCGGGACAAGCTGCCAATTCAGGCAAGGGGGATAGGCTCGATGTTAGCGTCCCAGAAAGCGACGTCAAACGGATCCGAGTCTGATTATACCGAATTTGCATTTTTAGACAGAGAATGATGCATCATCTTCTGGGTGTCGTTTTGCCTCATCAGTCAATGAGAGCCACTCAGCTGCCACTGCTGCTACTACTGCTACTACTAGTAACTAATAACTTTGGCTTTTTGGCATGATGATTGTAAATTGTAGCAACGTTGATGAGAAACGTTACATGTGATCTCCCTCTTCTTTCAATATATATATTATTAGCAATTAGCAAGGATGCAATTATAGTATATCCTAGTTTGAAAATTTTATTTCAAGCTGTGTCTGTGATGATGCGTTTTATACTTGTTCTATTATTGCAATTAAAAGTTTATTTTCTACATAAGTAGAGACGGGGGAAAATAGGGCTTACCCGAGAAAGTTGTTACCTTAGCTTGCTTTTGGTTGTTTAGAGAGGTTGGGGACATGGGACAGATGACAAGTTACTGAAAGTATATAAAAGACAAATTTATATCTTGTTTGGTTTAATAGAGACACGATACAAAATAAACTCTAAATGATTTAAAATATCTTTGTTTTATTAATTTAAAAGAAAAATTAAAAAAAATTAAAAAAAATATTATTTTAATTTGAAAGGTTATGTCTTTATCTCTTGTTCTTTGTTCTTGTTTCAACAAAATGGAGATACAAAAAATACACAATTTTTTTGTGCTTGTTTTAGTAAACAAATGGAAATTGTCTTTGTATTTCAATATTTTTGTCTTGTCTTATTAAATAGATGTTGCTGCATTAGATAATAAAGATATGCAAAGCAGTTGCTGAAAGCTGACTGAGTCTGAGACTTACTCATAGTTAAGAGTTGGCAAAGCCACTAACATGAGAATGAGCAGGAAGTTCAGAGTAGAAAATTGTTAAAATGTTTTGAAAATTTTAAACCCATTATAAAGTTGAGAATAAATTAGTTATTGTGAGTTAATTACTTTAATTAGTTATGTAAAACTTAATCAATATAAACGTTCATGCGCTAAATATTACTGTTGAGTCTTATGTCATGCAGTTTTAATGTTATGTATTATTTGCTAAGAATTATTAAACATTTCATTTTTCCTCTTTCTTTTTTAGATAAAAAACTTTGGCATTACATATTTGTGGCATATTGACGGTTTGAAGCATAAAAAAATTAGGGAAAATTTGTACTAGTTAAGGAATGTTAATTAAGAATAAGGGTCAATTGCATTTAAAGTATTAAGGACCAGTTATATTTTTATATAGGGATAAAGATCAAAAGATTGTTGGGAGAAAACAACAATATCCTTTGACATTTTCGATCTAGAGAAAAACCTAATCAGTTTCTGAAAGTGGCCTATACATAAAGTAGTTAATTTATGAAATTAAAAAATCTTAATCAATTAAGATGAGGAGGTGTAGGACAACAATCGTATAGATGAAAAGTGATATTGATGAAGGTGAGATGGTGAGGGTGAGAGTTCGAGAGTTGCGGGGGCTAAGGTGAAGATGTGAGTCGTCCTGTGTGAGTGACAGAGAGAGCTTAAAAACAATTAAAAAATTTAAAAGGATAATCAAAAGATATTATTGTCTTAACAATCTTTTGGTTCTTTTCTCTAAAGAAAAACATAACAGATCTGTCTTAATAATTTAAATGTGACTGCTCTTAATTCTTTCTTAACATTCCTTAACAATTAGTGATAATTTTTCCAAAAAAGTATATTGACGGTTTGGTGTTCGTTTGCGTTATTAATTGTTGGATTAAAATTAATCATGGAATAACAATATTGTGTAAGATGAAATTAAATGATTATTTTTTTTGGTTCAAAATGATTATTTAATAAGCACAAAAAAAATGACTATTTAGTAATTTAAAATTGATATAATTAACCTCAAGTACTTAGTCAAGCTATTAAAATAGAATTTCCCTAAAGTGTTGAATAGGCCTTTCCTTTGATACTGTTCAAGTAAATAATGAAATTCACCTAACTTGCTGTCCATTTTCTCTTTATATGGATTCATTGGCAATGATGGGCATGGCTCACCAAAGATTTTCATGGTCGACCTAAATCAGCCATTTTCTTGTGTTTTGGCAGTGAGCCAAAAATAAAGAAATTTACAATAGTACTGTGGGCATTTAACATATCGATATTGAGCAATGCTTCTCGCCCATTAGAGCACCAACTTTGGTCCCACCACTCTTAAAAGAGCATTTACATTATTTTTTTGTCATAAAATATAAATAAGGATCTAGAGTGTCTTTCTCATCTCTAATGAGAGAGACCAATCTTAATTTTTATTATGATTGATCTCATGTGTTTTCTTAAATTAAAATAAAAATAAATTACACATATTTATAAAATAGTTTATATTAATATGTTGTATAATATTTTAAATGTATAAATAAAATTATGTCATTAAAATTTAAAGGAGACCACATACTTGGATACAAATTTGTGTATTTGAATATGATTAAGACGAACACGAATGCGAATAACTTGTATTCAAAGACACAAATACGAATAACTTGTATTCAAATATACGAATACGAGCAATTTATATTTAATTATTATAACTTGTATTCGAATACTATAACTTGTATTTGAATACGCGAATACGAACAACTTGTATGGGAGAAATTTAACAAATATTAAAAAAAATGAATGAGTCGTGAAAACAGAAGTGAAAATTAGTAGTATTTATAGAGTAATTTTTGTTTCAAACAAGTTGAACTTAGGCATTGCAACGGTTAAAAAGTAAAATAAGTGTGTAACGGTTATTATTTGAACATTTATTTTAGCATATTTAATTATAATTTTTTTATACTGAATAAAAATATAAATTCATTTTTTTATTTTTTTAATTTAAAAGAATGTATTTTAATTTGTTTTATTCCAACAAAATTGTCATGTACAATATTGTATAACGTAGTAAGTCGTTGGCTTTGAAGGATTTCATTATATGTATTATATAATGTAATTAATGCCTTTATGTTTTTTTTCATTAAAATAATACAAGTACATTACAATTGTCATATTTAGATTGGTAAAAAGGGAGTCCCTGTTAAGAGGGATCCAAGTGCTTGGAGAAACATGCCAAGTCACTCATCCCTCCTCCAATGCAAATTTGTCCCAGAACAGGGTCGCCTAAAATAAAGCATTGGAGTTCTTAAGGCTTGTTTTAGTACAAAATTTTGAGAAGATATTCGTGCTTTTAAAAAGTATAATTTAATTTTTTGTGTTTGATAGACAAAAAATAGATGTGTTTTTATTGTTGCCTTTTAAAAGTCAGGGGTTCTCTTAAAATATTAATATATTTTTATATTTTAATGGTTATTATTATTTCTTTTAATGTTTATGTTTATTATAGCAATTTTAGATATAAAGAACACATTTAAAATATATTTACCAAATACTACTCTTATAACTTGTGCGTATTAAGAGCTATTTTTTTAAAAGAAATTACTATACAATACTGCAATGACTTTTTGAGTAGGAGTGAGAACAGGTCGGATGGTTTGACCTATTAGTAGACTGCCTTATTTAAGAAAAAAGTCAGACCCAGTCATTTTTCAAAGCCTATTTAGGTAAATAGGTCAGGCCCAGTCCATTCCAAAAGAATGTTAAATCTGTCAAGTCGGCCTGTATATAAATATCCATATGTGTTTTACTAAAAAAAAAAAATTAAACATACATTACCTTGAATGTGATTCAAGCTACAAATACTCCCTACACCAAGACAGTGTCTTAATCATTAGGCTAGTAAATATCCGTACATCATAAACAGGTTTTTGGTTTTAAAAAAAAAAAACAAATAGCTCAACAAAAAAAAAATGAATAGGTCAGGCAGAATGAAAATTAATGACACAAGCTCAGCCTGTTAAGGTTTTGACTTGGCCTGACCTGACCTGTTCTCATCCCTATTTGTAAAGTAGTTTTTGAAGTACCAAATAGCTCAACATCTCTTAAAAAGCTACAACATTACTAAACTAAGCGTAAATCATTGATTGTGGATTGCCGGGTTGGCAAAGGTGATTTTTCATTTTTAATCCTAGTAGGGATTGATAAACATTACGGGCCTTCCAGACAATTTTTTTTAATTTAATACATAATAATAAGATAAATAATTTAATATTTTTAAAATAATTGAGACGTTAGTGAGCTTGGAGTGGTTAATGAATTGTTAGTGGGTTAGAGAGTGAGTTATTAAGTTTTTTTGTGTAGGAAATTGTATGGATATTTTAAGAATTATACAAATTGAACACGATTAAAGTCATGTATCATTTTTATTAATAGTATAGATTATAGTTAACAAAAAATAATCTTTTGTCTTTTGGAATAAAAAGAAATCTTTTGTTTGTTTTTTATCTTTGAATATGCCGCCCATAGTAAGATTGTCTTCGTCAAAAGGATATTGTAGTCTAGAGCGTGGTTATCTCTACACTAAAAAAAAAGTGTTGATCATCGCAACAATTTAAAAAGTTTTAAGGCATTAAACATCTAAGTTTAGTTGTTATGCAATTCTTTTTTGTCCAGTATCATTTTATATGCTTACTTTTTAAGTAATAGATGGGAGAATAAATTACTTTTACTTACATGACATGATTTGATTAAATGACAATATAAAAAAACTTTTTACATAATAATTAAACTTATATTTTATTAATGATTAAATAATTCATTAAATACAAATTAAGTCTTTTACGGTTGAGGAGCTATAATATACATTTATAACATAGTCTTACAACTACTAAGAATAAATACTTGATGAAAAAAAAAAAAAGGTAACTTTGAGTTATTTTCAAAATTGTGCTTTTGAGTTATTTTCAAAATCTGTTCACCTCGTCTAATTCCCAACTTGATGATCATATTATGCCTAGAAATATGAACGAACTAACGAGGTAGGAAAGGGAGTTTTCTCACGAAGTGAGGTCATGGGAGCCACAAAGGCTCTAGGACCAAGTGGTATGTCAGCACTCTTTTTCTAAAAATATTGAAATATAATGGAGGATGATGTGGTGGCGCTGCTGGTGTCACGATTTCTAAATGAGGGTATTTGAGAGGAAGATACCAATCGCACTAATATTGTGCTTATTCCCAAGTCCAATGGAGCAAAGAGTATGTCCCAATTTTGACCTATTTCTCTATGTAACGTAATCCATAAGGAGATTAGAAAAACAATGGCGAACAGGGTATCTAAGTGAGTACAAGGATTATTTTTTTTTTGAATCAGTTAAGAGGGCTCAAATCATCAGCTGATGGGGAGCAACAACAAAGAACAAGGCATCCAGATACAATCAACATAGCAACCAGACCAAAAACTAAAAATCATAGCCAAAATCACACCCCACCAAGACGCACATAGAACGCCAGAATTGGGGTACATAAGTTAAGAAAAATGACAAAATTAATATGATTTGCGCAACGCGCGGGTTTAGATATTAGTTTTTACTTATGTGTCTTGGTTTCTTTGTTTTGAGAGTAATGTTAAGTGTACAGCCCAAATACTGTTGACAATGTTATTAACCCATGTTCAAATCAAATCAAACCGGATCTATGATGCATTAAAACTGTCACACTCTATTTTCATCTCCTCACTCACACTCTAAGGTTTGAACTTATTCTCTACCATACACAAACATTTTAAAGCATATGTATAAACTTTTGAACTGATTTGCACAAACTTTTCAACAACTAAAAATAAAAAATATATCGAAAACGTAAACGAATACGAAGATGAAGAATAAAACTTTTGTCTTTACATGTACAAATTTTTTAACAAGAATGTACAAACTTTTTTATACACATGCACAAAATTTTGACCAACTAAACATGCACAAACATTTGAAAAATCAAAAACAACAAATATAATGGAAACAAAAGTGAAAACTCGTGAATTCATAAAGAATAAGATGGAAACGAAAAAAAATATGGGTGATTGGGGAAGAAGAGAAAAAAATAAAGAATAAGAAAAAATGAGAAGAAACACATATTAGGAATAACCAGTTGTAAAATAATTGACAAATTTTGAATTGTATACAAAACATTTTTCTTGTTTTGATTGTGTTTTTGCAATTAGATCTTGCAATAGTGTTACTGTTTCTTTAGTTAAGTGAGCTATTTTTAATTATTCTGATGTTTGGGTTGGGAATCCTCTTGAATTTGTGATTTCCCTTCTCTTGAATGACTATTCATTTTAATACCAAAAGACTTTCCAAAAGAAACAACAACAATAATAATAAATATGATTATATACATAAATTTATACACATGCACGCATTATTGAACAAACTCACGAGTTATTGAGTTGAAGATAGCAAATCCTTATTTGACTCATTTAATAAACAAGTTAAAATCTGAGCTTAAACTCAACTCATTAGCTTATTAACTCAATTTAACTAAATTTTAGGTCAGTTTCTAACGTCTAATTTTTTCTTGGGATATTTATTACAACTAGTGTGCCTTAACATTGTGCCTATCAAGTAGGGAAAATGGAAGAAAGTGTGTGTGAATAGAGTGATTGTAAATAGTGAGAGAAAGTGAGTTTAATTGAGCGATTGTGAATAGTGAGTAATAATAGTGATAATGGATGGTGCATAGTGAGTAGTGAATAATGACATGTGCGTTTGTGTTCTTAATATGTAAATGTATAAAAAATAAAACTAAAGACAATTATAAAAAAATAATTAGAGACAAAAAAAAACAATTTTTTTACTCTCTTTATATATTAATAGTATAGGTTATTTTAAATAAATATGAGATTAATTGTGAATTGTGCTCGACTTACATTAGCAAAAGTGAAGGACTTGCACATTTACCTATTTTAAAACTATGATATAAGGATAACTGTACATGATTAAATTATAGTCATCAAAATTAAATTTGATTAAAAACATTTTTGAATTACAAGCTCCTCCTTCGTTTTTGGAGAAACGAAAAATCATAAATTTGTGAAATACATCATTTTTTTTCACTAACCAAAAAATATACAGGGATTTAATGCACAAAAAGAAAAAGAAACAACTAAGAAATAAAACCTGGGATTTCAGAATTAAATGCAGATTGACATTCTATTCCTTTACACCAAAACAATGATTCCTTCCCAAAATAGGTAAGGAGAAAATTTAAAAAAAAAAACATAGAAATTGAAGGAAGGTTCATCCCTTGAGCCAAATCCTAAGCAAAGAAAAAACGAGTACACCAAAAAAAAAAAAACAAATAAAAAGGTAATTAAAAAAAAGGGGGAAGGAAACAAACACACACAAGCATAAAGCAAATCAAAGCAAGAATTCCAGTGCCTACTCAGTACAAATAATAATAATAATAATTAATCACTAACCAAAACCGAACCCCAAANACCACCGCAATCGGTGGATACCGCCACCACCGCCGGAACCACAACCTCCGTCAGATCCATCTCCCTCCCTCTCTCTTTTTCTCTCCTCGCTCAAAATTTTCGAACACTCTCGATCGCCATGAACGATTTCGATGGCCTATTGGCTACCGATTTCGGTTTCAAACCCCAGGGAAAATCGGCTCCCATGGCTGCATCCAAGGGATCCTCCAATTTCACCACCACCACCGAAGCTTCTTCTCTCAACTTCGATTTAGGCTCCAAATCTGCTCGCGCCACCTCCGATTCCCTCTTCTCCGACCATAAGACTCAAGATTCCGTCGGCTTCGACGACCTTTTCGGTGGCTCCGCGAGGTTCGCCGCCAAATCAGACGGTCGCGGAGCGGATTTCAATTTGGACTCCATGTTCAGCGGCGGCTCCAGGTCCGTGAATTTGCCGGTGTACGACAAGCCGGTGTACGACGACGACATCTTCGACGGCGTACCCGGGCTGAAGAGCAGTTCGTCGTCGAAGGTCGCGTACGAAGACGTGTTTGCGTCGGTTGGTTCCAGAAGTGGAGGCGGAGGCAGCGTAGGGAGCAGCGCGTTTGATGACCTGCTCGGGGGTTTCGGCAAGTCCGAGCGTGAGTCGAAGAGTTCCGGTGGGAGGAGATCGGAGAAGGAGGAGAAAGGTGGGGCTGATTTTGATGATTTGTTACCTGGATTCGGGAGCAGTAAG
The DNA here is from genome assembly GCA_003254905.1 of Nissolia schottii. NCBI lineage: Eukaryota > Viridiplantae > Streptophyta > Magnoliopsida > Fabales > Fabaceae > Nissolia > Nissolia schottii. The sequence goes on along the minus strand of QANU01102670.1, from coordinate 1,356,208 downwards.
AGCTCCGGTGATAGGTATGGTTACGGTTGTGTGTGTTTTTTCTGTTGGGATTGAAGTTGCAATTTGAGCTTGTTTGCATGTGTCATGGAATGAATTTTACTTGATATGCAATTGTGGATATTATATTATGAGCTTGTGGATGTTGTGCACTGACAAGTGAGACATGAGGTTTATTGATCTGTGGGAAAAAACCTATTCAATTGTTTGAATAGCGGTTTGAAACTGTGAGATTGTAATGAACTGGAAAGATTTGAGAAACACCACTTTTGAATGTAACATGCACAAGATTTAGCATATCCTTCCTCCATTGAAGGGTTTAAAAGCTTTTGAGTTTTGACAAGTCATTTTAGAATAACAATGGCCTGATTTTATTTGTAGAGGTAGACAATTGAATGAAGCTCTAAGGAGTTTGGAAGAGGGAGAAGTGGCATCAATTCAATGGTTTAATTTTTTGTGTGGCATTCTCAAATTAGTAGGGTCATTATAGGTGGAACCCCTTAAGTCACATGGGAACTTTTTAATGAAATCTTGTTACTAAATTACTTAAATAGTTTGACAATGCCATGCTCCCTGTGAAGATTAAGTTCAATATTTTTATTTCTAGCTCACCGGGTTATCGTTTCAGTTATAGCCACTTTTGGGATGTCATGTATTAAGTTTCCTTTGCTGTGTAATGCATTTCTATCTAGGAAGTGGATTCTCATCATTTTGTCTGGTTGGGCAGAAAGAAAATTGTTGAGGATCTTATGAATTTGTTACTGCTATGCAACAGATTTGAATGACAATAGACAACAGAGGGAGGGACAATCTTCTCCCTTAGTTTCTCATATTGCTTGATGTATTCATATTCATAATCATTTAACATATTGTTTAATTCACAGGCCCACTCCTGATATTGGTTTTTCGACAGAACCTACTGTTAGTGCTTCTAAAACAGCTCCCGCTATGACAGAAGACCCATTCAGAGTATTTGAATCAGCTTCTGCCCCAATGGATTCAACTTCAGGCCACTTTACTGACCCATTGGAAGAAATTAGTAAATTTAGTCATTCTAGAAGCACCAAAAATGATAGTTCATCAAAATCTAATGGAGTATATGATGATGTTGATCCCTTTGGTGGGCTTGGAAAATATGTACCTGCATTCTCATCAGAGGGACATAGCAGGAAGGGTAGCAATTCCCCAACCCTAAGGTCAAATGCAAGCACTAGTTCGGCTAGAGATGACTCAATTGAGAGATCGTCTGTGAGGAGCCCTGAGAGACACTCGCAAAGCAAGATTCCTGTTGAACATGATAAGGAGTTGCATCAGGCTCCATTCAAAGTGCCTACATATTCATCTAATTCTAATAAACCAGTTCGTGAAAGGTCTACATCCCCTTCTTATGGTAATGGTAGTTATGGACGGGCCGATATTCAGGCAGATATGTCTCCAAAATATGAAGAAAATTTGGAATTAAATGATGATATATGGCTAACTGTATCAGAGATTCCCCTTTTCACACAACCAACTGCTGCTCCACCACCTTCAAGACCGCCTCCCCCACGTCCAGTACATATCCCCAAGTCAGGAACAGGTTCACCTGCTTCCACCAATGCCAGAAAGGATAGTGAATTTTCTCCTTTTCCAAGTTCCACTCGCTTTTCTCAGGTTCCTAAATCTGCTCCTGCTACTGCAAATTTATCCCCTACATCTCAGTTTGATGAACTTGAAGATTTTGCCATGGGCACTAGTCGTGCTAATGATGATGAACGTGGAAATGGTTTTCCTGATGAAGAGTTAGAGATGAACTCAGCTGCTGCAGCTATGAAGGAGGCTATGGATAGAGCTGAAGCTAAATTTCGGCATGCAAAAGAAGTTAGGGAGAGAGAAAGTACAAAGGCTGCTAGAAGCAAAGAAACTGTGCAATTGGAAAAGGATGAGAGACCATGGCGAGAAGAGAGAGAGAAACAGGAAAGGTTAGACCTTGAGCAGCAGCAAAAGGAGAGGGAGGAAAAGGAGAAAAGAAGACAGGAAAGAGAAAGGGAGGAGAAAGAAAGAGAACGTCAAAGACTCGAGAAGGAAAGAGAAATGGCAAGACAAGCTGTTGAAAGAGCTACTAGAGAAGCACGTGAAAGGGCTGCTGCTGAAGCTCGCCAAAGGGCTGAGAGGGCTGCTGTTGAGAAAGTTAATGCTGAAGCTCGACAGCGCGCTGAACGGGCTGCAGTTCAGAGGGCACAAGCTGAAGCCCGTGAAAGGGCTGCTGCTGGGGCAAAGGAAAGGGCCGAAAAGGCTGCTGCTGAGGCAAAGGAAAGGGCTGCTGCGGAGGCAAAGGAGAAGGCAGCTCGGGAGAGAGCTGCAGCTGCAAGAGCTGAATCTGAGACACGAGCTAAAGCAGAACGTGCTGCAGTAGAAAGGGATGCTGCTGAGGCTCGGGAAAGGGCTGCTGCAGAGGCTCGAGAAAGAGCTGCAGCTGCTGCAAGGATGAACCAACAAAAGAATGAAAATGATCTTGAATCGTTCTTCAGCATGGGTGCGCGAGGCAACAGTGCGCCAAGGCCTCCTAGGGCTGGCTCTTCAGTGAGTACCTAGTTTTGTTTCTAGTGTATAATGGCCAATACCTGGCTTGGTGTTTGGTCTTTTCCCATCATAGTAATTTTATCCTAAAAGTAGGAAGTTATAGAGTGGGATTGTTATTTTATTTTTTTTATTTTTATTCTAAAATCATTTTCATGTTTTAATTAACAAAAAAGGTGGAATGACATACACATTAATGGCAGCATAAATTGAAAATTTTCTACTAATTCTCTGTACTTGTTTGCTTTTTAGGACTCTGTATTTGATGCCCAATCTCAGCCAGATGTAACCAGGAAATCAACAAGTGCATCTTCAAGCATGAAGAAAGCATCGTCGTCCACAAATATTGTTGATGACCTTTCCTCAATTTTTGGAAGTAGGTTTGCATATTCAATATATATTTTAGTGATGTAAAGATTTTTGAATTCTTTTGATTCAATGCTTACTTGGCTTTTTTTCCCCCCTATTCTGTAATGGTTTGAAGCTGCTCCATCATCATCTGGAGAATTTCAGGAAGTTGAAGGAGAAACTGAAGAAAGACGAAGAGCCAGGTTGGAACGCCACCAGAGGACTCAGGAGCGTGCGGTATGTGTTGCTGTATTCTGCTAATTAAATTGAAGTTTTGGGTGTTCTTGGTACAAATGGCAGTGAAGAATGTGCTCTTTATGAACCAACTTGACTTAAATTTATGTGGAACTGTGTGCATTCTTAAAATCTCTCTCTCCCCCTCTCCATTTTTATTTTGCATTGTTTGTCTATTTTACCTCTGACCATTTGTTTTAATACTAGGCAAAAGCATTGGCTGAGAAGAATCAACGAGACTTACAAATTCAAAGAGAGCAAGCTGAGAGACATGTAAGCTGTCTCGTTTGTTGTTTTATATATATATTTGAGGGACGAGGGGGTTATGCTCATTTACTTGTATTGCAACTACTCATTCATCCTTGATATCTAGTACATGCCACATGGGTTAGGTTATTGTCTAACTGTTTTCCTGTTAAATGTTGTTTTCTTGTTGTTCTGTTTCTACTTTCTAGGTTATGTATGCTAAAATTAATCTAGAGCTTGGTAGGCCTAGTGTTTTGTCAAATTGTCAAATTACCATACACCTATACCTCTGCTATCTTCCCTCCAAACCAAATTTGCCATGCCTGGGGGTGGGGGTGGTGTTTACATGGCCTTATCATCACTGCTTTGTTAATCTTTTTATAATTATTTTGATGCATGGGTTCTTTTATGTTAGATTATAATTATAGTAGTTTATGTGGGTTTTACATAACAGTTCTCCAGTAATTTGCAGAGCTTTGTGACATGTTTTTTAGTTTTATCTAACTTTCTAATTTTTCCATTGATTACAGAGGCTTGCTGAAACACTGGATTTTGAAATCAAGCGCTGGTCCGCAGGAAAAGAGGGGAACTTGCGTGCTTTGCTTTCCACCTTACAATATGTATGTGCTTTGGATATCTCTCTGGATTTTCTCGATTCAGATCCATATAATGTCCATAAATACATTGACTTAAATTATCTCCCCTTTTTTTCAAGGAAAAAAAAAATCTTGGGTCCAAATTTTAATGTATTGCATGCTGGATTTCTTTTGTTCTTGGATATTCTCGTGTATCTTGTCTTCTCATGGAGAAAAATTCTTGTGAGCGGTGAGACAGAGAGTAAGTCAGTGCTCTTGGTCTGATCCATTGGTTACATGCCCACACCATCCTTTATTTTCTCAACCACCCCCCTTTTGTAGGTCACTACAAAGCTGATGTGGCATGTAACCATGGATTAGAGTAAGAGCAACAACTTGCTTTAAGTGGACATAAGAATTTATCGATCATCAATCTACCACCTAGGGCTAGAAGTGCGTAGGTGTTCTAACTCTAATATATAGAAATTGCTTTTATTGATGCCATTTGCTCTGCCCTTTCACCCTATAATTCAATTTCCTCCAATAAATTTATCCATATCACAATTTTCAGTTAGATATTCACTAATAGAGGCAAGGTTGTCAAGACCAAGATTCTACAAAGGATCGGAAGGGGGACACAAACACGTAAAACGTTGAATCGTAAGACAGATATAAGATCATATCAAGAATAGATAATTACATGCTTACAAATATATACGGTTGTAATGTAAATAAGCAAAATAATCACAATTGCCATAATTAAACTTTAACCGAAAATACATTAAATTACAATAAAATTAAAAAATTACATAATCACATGTCCAGAAGTCATAGATAAGGATGACAAAGAAGGAAGCCGCCAGTTCTCAGCTCAAACAGAGAATGAAAAATCCAATTAGAGGAATTTAAAATAAAAAATAAATAAAACTGAAAAGGAAGAAGAAAATAAAGGGAGCAGTGAATGAACCTCACTCAATCCTCACTCCTTTGGTGGTCAAATAAGAGTAAGACCAAAACAGAAGTCGATGGCTGCCCAGAACAAGCTTCCACTGCAGAAGAAGGCAGTAGCTGAACCAGGGGCTGCTGGCGGCAAAGTGGCTGTAGCAGGACAGAGATCTAGAGAGGGAGGGAGGGAGAAAGGACGCTTTATTAGGGTTTGGATTGTAATGGGCTGAAATGAGGTTATGTCATGGAATAAATAGGCTGCTGCGATGCAGCCAGCTCGTGAAAATCGCCCGCGATCTTGCTTGGCTATCCCACCAGTCCAAGTTACACACTCAAATCGGGATCGAAGGTGTTCAAGATTGTAAAATTGTGTGATCCTATGAGGTAGATTGCGTTTTTAACAATCTTAAACAAAGGGCACACAACTTTAGGAAACAAGCATAATTTTGCATAATGTTGTAATGATGCACTTGTTATTAATTTGTTGTCAATCCAGGTGAAATGAGCAAAAGTAAATTGATTCCAGAATTTAATACACTCTATAAAGTTCCTGCATGTGAATCATGAACAAGCCAAACCTCCCTTATTTATAGTGCTTTTTAGGTGGTATTGTTTACATGTTTTCTTAATAAATATGATCAGGTGCTGTGGCCTGAATGTGGTTGGCAACCAGTTTCTTTGACTGACTTGATTACAGCCGCTGCTGTTAAAAAGGCTTATAGGAAAGCTACATTGTGCATTCATCCAGATAAAGTACAGCAGAAGGGTGCCACTCTTCAACAGAAATATGTTTCTGAGAAGGTGTTTGATATGCTCAAGGTATTTCACGCTCTTTTTTATAATTCTTATATGCTGTGTAATCAATGCTTTACAAAGAAAGTAGTAGTTTTCCAGTGGCAATCAAGTCATTCTGAAGATTATGCTACTGTTATTTTGAGGTGGCTGCTAAATGTGGGTTTCTCCATAACATTTTGTGGCCAAATTCCATGCACTACTGATCTGATTTATTAATTTGCTTTTGCAAAATCCAGAATTCTAGGATGCCTGTTTTTTTGCCTAAAAGCTTTGATCATTTATAACAGGAAGCTTGGAATAAGTTCAATTCAGAGGAACTTTTCTAATATCTTGATGAACTTCTAACTACATCAAGTAGTTTGCTCAGCCCATTCTTGTTGAGAAAGGGACCACAACCCTGTTTCAGTTGCCTCCCCCACTGCATATTTCTTTGGATCAAGTTTCATTGCTTGCATCGTTGGTGAATTATTGATTTATTTACGTAGATTCAAGATGCCTGACGGTTTCTCAGGAGAGTTGTCTTTGGTGTAATTGATGTTCTTCCGTGGGGGCATGTTTTGTTTGTGTAAAATATATAATTTTTTTTCCAATGTGGGCAATTTAATTCATTATTTCTATCAAGTGAGAGCTCAAGAGCGATCCTTTTTGTTTTGTTCTCACTTGATTACTTGTGATATAGGTACGAGCTACTGAAATATATATTATACCAGCTCGTGGATTGATATCAAAATGTGGAAACGCATTCCAGTGTACGATTGAGCTTAAATATATCCATGGATCTTCTTTTTGCATAAGCTTGGGCATTATACGTCTACATTGTCAAACGTTGATTGTGGTTGGTTCTTGTTGTGAGGCAAAAAAGATGAATGTGACCGTAGAGATATGTTTTGTGTTTATTCTTTTTGAAGGTATAAATATTAGTTTGAAGTTTGTTTTAAGACATGTTTGACGAGTTTTTTAGAAGTACAAGAATTATATTAAAAATTGTCTTACAATGGACAATTGTAAGTTTTTTTTTTTCCTATTTCTCCAAACATGAAGGAGACAAACACGGGATTGATACCATATCTTTAAATAGGGTAAAATAACAAATTAAAAGAGGAAACTTTGAAGTGTATTCAACCACAAGCGCCACGAATGATTACGATGACTGTAATAATCATGTATAAATAGTACAACCAAATATTTAAAAAGCGCTATAAACGAAAAGCATCACGGTAATCCTCAAGGAGACATATTATACTAGCTGAAAGGTTTGTACTTATTAAGGTCAAGAATGACACCAACCACTGAGCCAACAGCAGCAACAACTGTTACAGTGAGGCAAACCAAGCTCATAATTTGCAGACAAATCCATCTCCCACACCATTTTGGGATCCCCTTCTGTCTGATGTACATCTCCACTGGGAAATAAACTGTTAGAGGCCAAAACCCCAATGCTCCAAGCACTCCCAATATGTCATTGAAGAATGGAATCAGCATTGATATGAAAGTGGTTATGATAACAAACACTGTCCTCCAAACCACTTTATATGCATTTAGATTGTAACGAGATAAAAAGGGAATTGGGATTCTGTGTTTCTTTTCAACCATAGGCCATCTCTTTGCTGCCTCTATCTCAACAACAGCAAAGATGGGTTGTGCAAACACTTGGTATGCACCCACAAGGTGAACTACTATTGCAGCATTGGCAATGTCAACAAGCCAATATGGTTTATCAAATCCAGTGAGCAAGTTCGATGGTGCTGTGTCCCCAAATGCTGCATATCCGAAGCAGCCACAAAGCATGTAGAATACTGTGGTCACCGCAATGCTTAGCTTTGCAGCTTTCTTCATTGTTTTTCCTTCCGATGGTGGAGATTTTATGGTGTCCTGTTTTGTTAGAATATTACTACTAATTAGTTTATATGCCGAAACTGTCTTTGTATTATGGTCGGTTTAGTTTTTGTTTTCATTTTGTTTTTAAAGATTGTGTGAAGAAAAGAATAAAATGAGAACTGAAGATAAAATCAAGCAAACCTTAATTTCTGTTTCCATTTGCTATTTATTGTTTTTTTCACTATTAAATGTGGCTAAGCATAGAGGACTAACTTCACTCAAGTTTAAAATTAACAGTGATCAAATTAAACCTTTTTATTGGTGAGAACCAAATTAGTCCAAATTTAAAATTGACAATGACTAAATTTGACTTTCTTTTTTTTGTCAGAGACTAAATTGATTTATTTGTGATTTGTCAATGAACCACTTTGGACCTTTACTCATAAAATTTTTAGTTATGATAACCAATTTGAACTTAAGACCATTGGTTAAGGGGAATGAGAATTTGCCACTCCAATCCATCGTATGTTTTTAAATTTTAAAATCAAATCAAGTTCTACCAATTTTTCATATGATTTCAAGAACAAAGTAATCAAATGCCAGTCCAATCCACAAAATTTGTTTTTTAAATCACATCGATTTCAATTCTTGTTAATTCCAAACACACATAATTTTCAAACAGGTCAAAAAGGTACCTGAATTTCAATGAGGATTTGAGAATATGAATAGGCAAAGGCTATGTTACCAAGAGCTTGGAATACCCCCCATACTTTTTGGGCCTTTGTCACAGTTCCGATACTTATTCCGGTGAGGCTACCCTTCAAAGTACCATTTTCTGTTTTAAGAATCAATCACACAAAATATTAGCTAACAATTAAATAAATAAAAAAACTTGTGTCAAACAAATTAAAGTAGGAACATAACCTGAAACTTTGGCAATTCCAAGAGCTAGACCAATTATGGAATAGGTGAAAGACATAACTGCAGCAACTATTGAAAGCCACCATGTTTTATCAAAATCAGGAATTTGAGAAAATATAATTTCGATTGCTCCAAAAATGACCATGTATGAATTGCTTGAGATGTGACATGGGTCTTTTCCACCAGAGGAATGTGAACAGTTAGATTTTTTGATTGCCCTGTCAACCAAAACCATTGAAATAACAAACCCACCAGCCAGAATAGTGTATGAAGTTAAAAACTAATCCCTTTTAATGAATTGAGTTTATTTATTACGTGCTCACAGATGTAATTTTTTTTTTTTTTAATCCAATGACCCATATTTTTATATGTATAACTTTTTAAGTAATGGATAAGAGAATAATGTAACAATATATGATTGAATAACTTTGTAAAAGGGTTTTACACTAAAAATGAAACTCTAATAATAGCTAGTAAAAAAAATTAAACTCTAATAAATTATCATTCCACATGTTTTGCAATGTTTTGTACATTTTAATAAGCGAGTAGTACTCTAAATTGGCTCCTCTAAAATTTTAAGTTGGACAAATAAATCTATAAAAAAAAAACCAGTCAAGTTGGTCATTCTAAAGTTTGAGTTTGCCAAATTAATTCTTTTAAATGTTTTTAGGCAAATTAGTCCTAACAAATTTAAAAATAAGAAACATTAGTCCTCAGTTACGATGGCTAATAAAAATCACCTAAACAACTCAATCCAACGTGTTGAAATTTTTGCAAAAATTGACAGCATCAAGCTCTGACATAACAAACAAAGAGACTTTTGTTCATTCTTATTCTATGCTTTAAGCCTAAAAAAAACTGCCGATGTGTTTCGAGGTGCACAAATGATGATGAAGTGAATAAGATAAATTAATATGGACACAATTGTCGATTTAAATAATTACAAATCAAATAATATCCGCTCAGATTTGATTTCAGGATATATTTTTTGTTACATAATTTCTATAATACACAGAAAAAAAAATCAAGATGATTTTGAAATGAATTTAGTTTTCACTTTATGACTTTCAAATTACCGTTTATTTAATTAATGTTCAAGTTTTAATTATTTAAAGATACACTTAGTTTTAACTCACATCATGCTAAGGGCAGCCGCAATTGTATACCCTATTACAGTGCCATACATATTTGAGTATTGAGATATCCCACACAATGTGGCATTGTATCCACCTGCAAAATACATACATTATATGTTGCATGTTATGGCACATCAAACATTTTTTTAAAAAAAAATTAGTTTACAAAATTATCTTTATTAATTTATTTTATTTATTTTCTCTCATTTATTAGTTTACTTTTTGTGTTATGCACAAAAATTGTTTAACTTTTATTTTTTGTATTTTTAAATGTTAAGAGATAGGAAAGTGTCACTTTTAAATTAAAAAAGATTTAGCAGAATCAAGTACAATAAGTTTAGTATTGATATTTGAAATTTAAATTAAGGATGAATTAATAGGGTTTAGTAAAATTAGTTTGGGAGAAAAAAAATTCTGTAAAATTACTGTGTAAAAAACTCAAGCATTTAATATATAAATTACTTCCTAACTTGACTATGTTTTTGGTTGTGGTAAAAGTCTACATCGTCTTTAATTGGAGTAAAAGTCTTTTAATGAAAATTTAATTTCATTCTAATTACTCAAATTCGAGTTTAAGAGGTTGAGAAAGTTACATGTTGACCAATCACACACTATTTTTAGTCATACATTCTCTTACTATTTTACCTATGATGATTTTTAGGAATTTTCACATGGATTAAAGATTATAACGAATAAATTTAAGTGTAGATTATCTAATAACTAGTAAATTATATTTATCTCTCTCTCTCAACATTGTACACTTCTCTCTATTAAATCTCACATATTTTGTTATTTATTGAATTTAATTGAGATATAATAATAATAATAATAATAATAATAATAATAATAATAATAATAATAATAATAATAATAGTAGTAGTAGTAGTAGAAAGGTCATGCAATTTATATCTGCTTTTTGGTCTCTACTAATCATATAGTATTCTTTTTCCAAGTCCAAAATTATATTAAAAAAGTTATAATTTCTAAAATTCTATCCCAAATTTCATGTTCTCATTTATAAACCACCACGCTGCTAACATAAATTTAAAAAAAGAAAGGAAAAAAAACCACACTCCATGATTCACAAGCAGTTTTTAAACTTCCTCATTTTTAATTCTTTACTATTTATCATTTTTTTTCAAGGGAATCTACTATTGTGCCTACAACCCTACTAGTAAACATGACATTTTAAAGAATTTTTACTTTTTAAAACTCCTTAAAATTATAATTATTCTTCAATTTATTAATTATTCTTTATTCTTTATCATTCTTAAACTAAACACGTTTATTTTAAAATTGATTTTAATCTAATACCACTTAATCACTAAACATAACTATAACTTATTGGTCGATCCTACATTTGTAGGAAAGCACTGCTCAAGTATTTTGTTTACCCAAGAATACATCTGTCTTGATCATCATAACAATTACTGCTAATCACAAGTCTGTGCCTACCCAAGAATTTCTCGAAAAATACCTAGAATGGAGCGAACGGCGTGGATGAAGGTGTAGTTCCTCTTGCCGGAGACGGGGTCTCCGGTGCGGTAAGAATCAGCAAGAAAGGAAGAAGTGTACAATGTCACAACACTGAAGAAGATCAATGCGACGGGACCAGCAATCCAACCAACCTGAGCAATCGCCCAAGCTAACGACAACACCCCTGTCCCTATTACTGACGTTATTATGTGCGAGCTTGTTGTCCAAACCGTTCCTGCAACATGACACATATTCTTGTAGGTTTCTGTTTATTTGATTAAAAAAAAATTTCTTTTTTTTTTCNCCGGTGCGGTAAGAATCAGCAAGAAAGGAAGAAGTGTACAATGTCACAACACTGAAGAAGATCAATGCGACGGGACCAGCAATCCAACCAACCTGAGCAATCGCCCAAGCTAACGACAACACCCCTGTCCCTATTACTGACGTTATTATGTGCGAGCTTGTTGTCCAAACCGTTCCTGCAACATGACACATATTCTTGTAGGTTTCTGTTTATTTGATTAAAAAAAAATTTCGTTTTTTTTTTCAACTGCGAAAATCAGTTTTCACGCAGTTCGATAATGTTAACAAATAATCTGAATTCCTCTAAAAATAAAACAAAAATTTATAATCTATTTTCATTCCGTTTTCACGTACTTAGATATTTTAGCTTTTAAACAAAAACTAAATGAAATAATTTCTTTAGGAAATATCATTTTTAACTTTTTCAACAAAAATCAACTCTTTAATTGTAATTTTTTAATCCGGAACAAACGCACCCCTAATCATATACCCTTACATTTAAGCATATTTGCAATAAGATAATTGAGCTTCCCTAATTTTGTTCGAGAAACACGTCCTAAACTAATTTGTTTAGGTGTCTCGTCAATTTTATTGTTTTCTTGATAAGTCCTTAATCATTATCTCGTTAAAAATAATATTGCGTGCACTGTTTAATGTAAATCTGATACTTAATCACTAAGACTCGATAATGCTTAGTCTGAACAGAACAAATCTCAATAAAACTCCTTATGAAAAAATTTGTAGAAAAAAAAATACTCGCCTCAACCAATCTAAGGCAAAAACAAATAAAGCACAAATAGATATGAACACAAAAATCCTTTCAATCGGCAACAAACTGCATGATTTAGGGACTAGAAAGAACAATAAACCACAACAGCACAATTCGAAAACAGAATCACAGCAAAAGGTGCTAGTTCCATCACTAACAACGTTAAATTTAGAAGACTAGGCAAAAAAATTTCTAATACGAATTAATTTAATTTATACCTGTACGTTTAGGATGGCCATCATCGTCGTAGCATTTGGAGTCGATTTCAACCATGTTTTTGTGGTTAGAGAGAACAAAATATGAATGACACTCCTCCTCCTCCCAGCAACTGTGTTGCATTCACAAAAATCAAAGAGAAGCTGCTGCAAAGTGCAAACTATGAACGTACGGAAGAAATTAAGAGGTAATTTGGGTTTGAATTATAAGAGCCCATGGTTCGCTTAAGGGGGTAAGACTGGAAAAACAATTTTAGGAGTTTAGAATTTTGAGAAATTATATTTTTAAGGAAATCATTTAATGCTGCTTACCAAAATCATATATGCCAGGATTCCGTGAATCTTTAAAATATTATGCACCAAAAAAATGATAATATTAAGGACATTTGTTCGAAAAAATCTTTTTTAGGGATATCTTTTATTGGAGACAATTTGAGAAACATAAACATGAGCAACATACTAGTGTGTGTAATGCACGTGAACACTTGCGAGTTAAATTTACGTGAAGATAGCAAACAAATGTAGTTTTTTTTATTTTGTTGGGAGTGTCAAACAAATTAATTTATAAGTAGGGATATTAAATAAGTTAGTTCACCCCTATTTAGCTTTGCTCACGAAGATTAGGGCCAAAAAGGCCTGCACATATAAAGTCTCTCAACTACATGTATGTCAAGTTTATTATTAAAAACTCGATTATTCTAGTTTAACCTCGATTAAAATCCCTAAAAAGTTAAGTGTATTTTAGTGTAGATTTTTGAAGTGTTTGATATATATATATATATATATATATATATATATATATATAAATAAATAAATAAATAAATAAAGGAATCTTTCAAATTTCAAAAAGTTGAATATTTATTCTTTAAATACTAAAGAATATAAATCCAGCTTTTAAACTTTAACATATAAAACGCTTTGAATTTATAAAATTACAACAAATACTTTAGCATTTAGTTTTAATATATTATTCATGTTAAATTTTGTTACGTCATCATTTAAAGAAATTGTTAACCTCCATACCTTCACGTGGAGATTAACAATATTCACATTTTATTTTAGATAAAATAAACTATCTTCTCTTATTCAAATGCCATATATTATGTTTATGATTTTGCTATTACATACTAAGCAAGAGAATTGGTGATATACATAACAAAGTTGAGCAAACTTCTTTGGAATATAGATTTTGGTTTCTTAATGATAAAATCAATAGATGAAAATTTGATTTTCCTCTCACAGAAAGGATATTCACGTTGCTCAGATTTGTCTTTTGATCTGTTTCTTTATGGGCATACCCCAGCAGCTTGCAGCTTTAGAGTTTCAATTCTTTATTGAAAATGTCTTTTTGATTCATATTAAATTAATACACCCTTGCTTGTTATATAGTAAATATTATATATTCAGTTAAACTCTCTCCATTCTCTCAAGAAATGCCTTTATATATATATTAGTTTTTTCACTTTAGAATATTATTATATTAAGAAATTAAGTTATTAACAAAAGTACTACTTTGTTATGATTATTTTTGAAAAATTAAAAATTGCTATTTTATTTTTTATAATAAAAAAATACACAGACAGGTCTATCACTGATATATGACATTTTACCAACAAAAAAACAAAAAAGAAAATGCCAACAAAGCTCTCTCACATTATTCAGATGAGATGAGAGTGTGAGTGTGGGTGGTCCTAGGGACTCTTTAGATTAGGGTTTCTTTAAAAAGAAAAATTAAATAATAAAATTATATTAATAAATATGATTGCATAAAATGTTAAAAAAAGTAATATTAGTCTAGTGGATAAGGCATTACTCTGAATGGTAGAGGTTTATTTTTATTAAAATAAGTTTACTTTTTTAGTAAACCTATATGAATATTTGTGAGTAAACATGTCGGCCTGACAAGATCCAGGCCAGACTAAAAAATTGGTCTGTTTCCACCCTTAATTGCAAGTGAGGGGATCAAGAAGTTCTCATGCAGATGAGAAAGAGGGAGAAAATTCAAAGAAAAAAATGCGAAAGAGGAGGTCTCATGTTATGAAAATAGAATAAAACATCAATTTGGTCCTTGCATGATCAATCAATTTGGTCTCCATAATTTTAAATCTATCAAGCTTGTTTTCATAGTTAGTACACCTCAATCAAGTTAGTCCCTAGCGCCAAGTCTTCGTCTCACCTCATTACGATCGCTTAACCATACATCAAATTAATCCTCACACTTTTCCAATTTAATTAATTTCGTCCCTATTCCTATTTAACCCAAATTTCCCAATTTTAAACCATAGTCCTTAAAATTAATACTCTAAATCACCTAATTAACTCTAAAATAAATAATTAAATTCCATGTTACTTAATTTTATTCTAATTATACATACTTACTTAATAAAATTAAATTTGGTCCCTTACTTAACTTTAAAATTTGAAGTATATTTTTGTTGATGTAATAAGTGCTTATTATTTAATGGGTTAATTAAGTTTTTAGTCCCTGTAATTTAAGAAAGTTTGGTTTTAGTCCCTCTGTGTAAGTTTTAGTCCCTGAAAAATAGCAAAATTTGGTTTTAGTCCCTGTTAACGGTGGATGGGTAACGGTGCTGACGTGGCGCTTGACGTCGCTGACGCGGCTTGACACGTGGACACGCCACGTAAGCGGAGCAAAGCTTTTGGCCCAACTCAGAACCCGACCCGACCCGACCCGTTTAAAAAAAAAATTAAAAACCCAAAACCTAAAATCCCCTGCAGGCACCCCCACCATGCACCCCTCGACCCCCACCGCATCGCCTCCAGCCAGCCGCCATCGCCGCCCCTAACTGCTCGGGGCCCCTAACGCCGTCGTCGTGCTCGCGAGGCCGTGGTTGTCCTTGCGGGGCTGTCGTGGTCCCGTGGCTCCGTCGTCTTCCGTGCCACCACGCTCTGCCGAGACCCACCGTGACCTTCGCGTGCTAGCCTTCCTCTTCACGCGTCGCATGGCCGTCGTCTCGTGGTTGTCCTCGCGGGGCTGTCGTGCTCTCGTGGCTCCGTCGCGTGCTCGCCGTCCTCTTCACGCGTGGGCTGTCGTGCCTTCAACCAGCGTGCTCGCGTGCTGCCGTGCTCGCCGTGCTCGCGTGCTTCGCCGTTGCTGTTGCCTTCCTCTTCACGTGCTCGCGTGCTCGTCGTGCTCGCCACAGAAGCTGCATCCGCAGCAGCAGCAGCAGCACCTGAGGATGATGATGCCTTCGCCCTCGCCGATTCATTCATCAACATCGATTATGAACCAGATTTGCCTCCCGAACCCGACGACAACCGTGGGTGCTGTGCGGCGGCGACGGCGGCTGGCCGGAGGCGATGCGGTGGGGGTGGGGGGTGCGTGGTGGGGGGTGCCTGCAGGGGATTTTGGGTTTTGGGTTTTTAATTATTTTTTTTTAAACGGGTCGGGTCGGGTCGGGTTTTGGGTTGGGCCAAAAGCTTTGCTCCGCTTACGTGGCATGTCCACGTGTCAAGCCGCGTCAGCGACGTCAAGCGCCACGTCAGCACCGTTACCCATCCACCGTTAACAGGGACTAAAACCAAATTTTGCTATTTTTCAGGGACTAAAACTTACACAGAGGGACTAAAACCAAACTTTCTCAAATTACAGGGACTAAAAACTTAATTAACCCTTATTTAATTACTTATATAATGAGCTTATGATATATATTTGATTGTTTGATTAGGTACAATAATCATAAAATAAAAGGTAAGAAATAAATACATGTTAATTTGTGTTGATTTCATGACTCGTGTTGGAGAATGAAGCAACAAATGATCTCACAACATCAATAGGTGGTGGTCCTTGAGGTCCTCTAGCAGCATTAGAAGGTCCTCCAATAGTAGGAGCAACACCAACTCCAATAACAATAGTACCAGCAGGTTCTTTAGTAACAGTAACAACAACAAAAGGTTCTTCAGTAACATTAGCAGCAATAGAAGCTTATTCTCCAGTAGTAGAAGGTTGTTCTCCAACAGCATTAGCTTGTTTTGCATTAAATCAACTTGATCTAGTTAGATAAATAAAATATGACATGTCCAAATTTGTAGAAGTAATTAAATAATAAGAACTAGTTACATCACCTTATTGTTTTATTGGGAATTTTGAACCTTATGAAGTAATTAAATAATGACCATTTGTTACATGAACAAAAATATACTTGAAAATTTGAAGGTAAGTGATGAATCAAAGCGATATTTTGTTAATTTTTTATTAAGAGGTTATGTATAATTACAATAACATTAAGTAATATGGAATGTGATTATTTATTTTACGCGACACTTAACGTGCCACGTAGACGGTTGTTAATGAGGTGAGACGTGATTAACTTGATTGACTTGTGATAATTATTAGGGAGTGATTGTCACGTAATCAACCACGTAACACTTAATGTGCCATGTAGACGGTTGTTAATGAGGTGAGACGTGATTAACTTGATTGACTTGTGATAATTATTAGGGAACAAACTTGATTGATTTAAAATTATAAGAACTAAATTGATTACTCCTACCTACTCCAAAGACCAAATTAATGTTTTATTTTATGAAAATGCATTTTTTAATTTTTAAAATTATCAAAAATTAATTAAATTAATTATTTGATGTCGGTTAAATTATTTTCAGCCAAATACAATTTTATAATCTTACAAACATAATTCGAGGATGAATGCTAGCTCTCCATATCTTAGAGGGATGGGTTATAAAGTGAGAAGACGGTGTTGAAAACCAAAAAGAGCCAAGTTGTATTGAGCATTGCCCAACAGAACTCGAGAAATGGCGGCACCAACGTTGAACTTGAAGGGTTTGGGCTTTCCCTCCATCTCCGCCACCAATTTCGATGTCCGCTCTCTCTTTCGCCCAACTTCAGCTTCATTTCCAATCCCTAGCTCCACCGTCCTCCGCCCTATCCTCTGCCGTGCCGCCAAGAACAACCCTCCCTCTTCCGCCACCACCACCGCTGATAGAAACAACAAGAACAGCAAGAGCAAGAACAAGAGGAGTAAGAGTAACGGCGTCGCTCCAGATTCCAATGCCTTCGACGGTGATGTCACTTCCACTTCTTCTTCTTCTTCTTCTTCTTCTCTGCCGAAACCGCCCGCAGGATTCGGCGTCGACGACCGCGGCAAGCTTATCTCCGCTTCCAAGAACCGACTCGCCACTCTCGTCAGTTTTCCCTCTCTTACATTCAATGCGTAATCGATTTTCCATTTCGATTACCGATTCAATCGTAGTGTCTTGTTATCGTAGGGTTTAGGGGTTTATTTTCGTGTTGTTTAGTTGGTAATCTGAATAGGAGCCTTACAGAGTATGAATAATTTCGTTGTTAAACAGGTTGATCCTGCAAACAAGCTTCCGTTGGAGTGTGTGGTGAGGAGAGTGTTCACAAGCTCTCAGGGACATGAATGCATGCTGCTCTGCCCCGTTGACATGTTAGTAAAACGTTTCTACTACTGTCATATCTCGGTGACCATTTTCATTTTTTCTCTTAATCGTCTATTGATTATGGAATATGGAGTATTTTCGCTGCAGGCCTGTCCAAGTATTAAGGAGCACTGGCGTTGGATGGTCTGATGTAAGTTTCTGTTTTGCATTTTAAGTCTTGATTCGTTTGTATATTCATTTGTTGCTGGCTGCTATTGCTAATCGTGATTCAGGACAAAATTTAAGCTTTTAAAAATAGGATCTACACTTGGGCTGATTACACATTGATGTCATATTGTGCTCGTCGGTTTTTATTACAAGGGACTCTGTCTCTTGTTAAATGCCCGAACTAATCTTTTTTGTGCTTCATTTCTGCTTTTTTCGTTGGTGAAGCTCCATTCCAAGTATTTTGTCTCTATGTCTTAGGTTAGTGATGAGGAGCTTGAACCTATTCTGCCTTCTGTTGCTTATGCACTTGCCAAGATCCGCATGTATCTGGTTTATAGTGGGTAAGTTTGTCTTCCCTCATGATTCAGAATGTCTCAGAACTTTGTTTGATCACTAAATATTCCGTCTGTCCATCTCAGATACTGTTATACAGCTCGTGGTGGTTTTTGTTACTCGGAAGAGGACATATTTGACTTTCATGCTGGTAAGGAGTTCTTTGCTTGTCTTTTACTAAGTACTATTTTGTTTCTGACATGAGAAGATAAACAAAAAGAGATAAGGTTATAATATGCTGCATAAACATAACTATTTGAATGTCTGCTAAAGTGATAAAATTGTCCCTATTTTGCTCCTCCTACCCTTGGTATTTTGGGATGTTGATCATATCATTACAATCAGGGAATTACTGCTCAAGTTAATTTTATAATATGATACTGCATAACTATTTTAATTGGATGCCCAACATTTGGTGCATGATGTTTTTCACTTTTGCAGATGGTAAAGAAGGGGGCGACTTGCCAACTGAAGGTGTAGAAATTACTCATTTCAGCCTGGTAATCTGATTACCTTCAATTGCACAAACATGCTATAGCGTTTTTATTGTCTTGTGGAAAGATTTATCTTTTACTGAAACAAAGCTGCCCTCTGGAAACTGGATTTCTTTTGGGGGTTTGATTGTAACTTAGGGTTAGATTTTGATGCTACTGCTATCAAGTTGTTTTAGTTTATCATATGTTTGCTATATACTTAATTCACTTGATCATCTGGTTACATGCTTTATTTGTTAAGGTGCACTTTTTGTGCATTTTTCCTAATCCAACTCTTTCAAGTTTGCTGAAGCGACCTCTAGCCTGTTACTAACCTTGAGTACAATTATGGACATAAGTTCGTGCTAATTTATAGCAATTTTGTTGCAGGAAGGGGAACACTATATGATTTATACACCATCTGATCCACTTCTTTTTGTTGCTGCCAAGGTAGGCCTCCATTTGCAAGTTTAGAGCAACTATTGCCCTTGTTAAAAGTGGCAACACTCCATTTATTTGTGACGTTTTCTTTCTAGGTTTTTTTATGGTTGGTTGAAAACTTGTAAGAATCTTAAATACCAATGTCAATGTATTATTGAAGTACTCTTGGTTCGCACAGTGCATGTAATTAGCATGAGAAATAGCTATTCTGAAGCAGAATATAATCAACTTAGCCTTTCATTCTGCAGGATCAGAATGGGATGTTGCAAATTGCTGATGATGTAAGTCGACACACTACAGAATTTGGTCACTATTTCCTTTCTCAGCTCTCACGTGTTGCTTATGATTTGGTTTTCACAGACGATAAGAAGTTCCATACAATCTCAACAATCTCACACTGCTCATTTAGTCTAATGGTCATTATTTGCATTGCATTGGTGCGCCCTAATTGAACGGCTGTGCACCATTCACTTTCTCATTTTTTTAATGTTTATTTTCATGAGGTTTAATGTCAGCATTAGTGCCCAAGTATTGGGGATATAAATTCTGATTTCACAAGACCACAAGAGATTGCTAATCCCAACTTTTGTGAACAGGAGCTGCTTGAGGATCCGGCTGTCACTAGCGCCATAGATGAAGAGACTGAATTTAATGCCTTGGTGGTATGTGGTTTCATTCTTCCAGACTTTTAAGTTTTCTTTGATTATTAACTTGCACTCTTTATTTCAGTAATTTGTGCTTGTCATACAAGCAGGAGGAAGAAGCTGCACTTCTTGACACACTGTTGGGTAAAAGATAATCAGATGTACTTGCAGTAGAGCTATTCCAATGTTTTCCCCTGGAATGGCAACACATCCTGCTCTGACCGAAGATCAGCAAATATTCAAGGACAGGATAGCCCCCTTTTTTGTAAATGATAAATTTTGTATTTAAGGCTCCTCTTTTTAGCATGTTAGTAGTAACAATCCTTCACCAGTTTATTTAAAAAAAATAGTTTGTAGATTCTATTTAACTTCAGCTAAGCTTTTGCGCTCTTGTGCTTGTTAACTCAAGACAATCCTACGCATTTTTTACCATGATATTTTCATACTCACTCTTTTTTTTTCTTTCTTTTTTTTAAATCTTACCAATCCAGTTTTCTTCGTGCACGATCGACCTAATTTATTTTGTATTAACCATCAATCATTTATGAGAGTCCAGTGTTAAAACATAAATGATACATGTTAGATATTTTTTAAACCAAGTTAGAAAAGTCAAAAATTGCTTCATCTTATTCAAAGAAGTCAAGAATTGTGGCATGATTTTCAATTTACTAGTCACCAATATTTATCTCATCTTGTTACAACTAAGCATGTTGTTAAAAAGAAAAAGCTTGTGACTCTAAAATTGCAACACTAATAATTGAGCAAACATTGTGACACCTAGATAAGATTTACAACTTATGTTTAGATAAGTTGATAAGGTTTAAGTGATAAGATTTATTTAGATGATTTGTACACAACACATGTTTATCTCATAGAGTTATAGAATGTTTGTGTAAAGACAATAGCTATGTGCAAATGAAACATATGAGTTCAAGTGAGTTATGTATAAAATTGTCTATGCATCTTAGTTATGGTGCATAAGAGTTTATGAATAAAAAGTCTTTTGTTGAAGAAATTCTCTTCATCTATACTGTGTGAGTGTTGCACCTTTTAGGTGTTAGTAAAATTGAGTGAAAAATACTTGAGTGAGTTATTAACTTGTTGGTTTTGATATCAATACAGCATGTAGAATAATACTAGGGGGTGTTTGACAACTTCAAGAACTATGTTAACTAAGTACAAAACAAATTTACTTTTATAAACATTATAAAGGAATTAGTTTTTTATTAAACTGTGTTTGGTTTGCAACTTATTTAAAATTAGTTTTAAAATATTGTATAAATTATTAGTATTTATCATGCTAAAATAATCAAATAAATTAATGGATATCGCAAAATAAATTCATATAAAATAATAATAATAATAATAATAATAAATTATCAAATATAATATTTTGATAGCTTATAAAAAAATTGAAAAAATAAATCTAAATAGAATTATAAAAAAAATATAATACATCAATATTTTTCTACTTTTTTCACGTCATAGATCATGTAATAGAATTAGTAGGGTTGCTCACGGTTTGGATTGGATCCGATTTGACCAGCATGCCTATCTGACCAGCTAATCCGACGGGCGGATCAATCAGATCATATTTCACCTTTTTAACTAGGTTATCCAATCCGACCGAATCTGATAGTAAAAGGGTCGAATTGGGTCGGATTTGTGGTTAACTGTTTATTTTTTAAAATTTGTTTTTGGAAAAACCTGTTCTATAATTCAAATTTCAAAATTTAGTTCACTACACATAAAAAATAAATAAATATAATTATCTATTGTCTCATGATGGCTACAAATATCATGTCCCATAAAAATAAAAAACAAATCCAAAGTTTCAAATATTGTCCCATAAAAAACCTATGTTAAAAACTAATCCAAACAAAACACAGTGTAACTAATCCATCCAAAACGTATACTCAGGAGTGGCTCCATCTACCATCACAGTTGCCACTGCTTCAAAATCCAATATGCTATGTTTTGAAGTAAAAAGGAGCACTCCTAACATGGCTGCTTCCATCCATTGTAAAGAAGTGTTACATGACAATAGTTAAGGGAAACATTAATCCAAAAGTTAAAAAAACAAAGCATATAGTACATGAAAAGATGAATCAAAAGAATATTATTTGTCAATATTCATGAATACAAATAATTTGGAACAAACATTATAAATTATATACATTGCAAACAAAAAAAATGATAGTTGACATAATGTCAAAAAAAATAGTAATAATGGATCCTTCACATTAATGGAAGTAAAGATACTTAAATGCTAAAAATAGTAATAATTATGTTCATTCCTTGGCCTAGTTTCTTTCTATCTTTCTTTTCTGATGATGACTTTTAAACCAATTATAGATTATTTAGATAAATTTGATTTTGCTTAGCGGGTTGCATACATTATGGTAGTTGGTACAAGTCATTCTCAAAAGAAAAATAAGTGCTAGTGCTTCTATACCCAACATTGAAAGGGTAACATTTTATTGTTGGATTTGGGGCATGTTTGTCATGGCTAATTGCAAGGAAATTTGAATTAATGGGAGACCTATAAAAATTGTATCCAATACATAGTTCTCTAAGAGACATGATAGCACAAATAAGTAAAAGAATTATTAATTCAATGCAAAAGAAAACTAGACATAAAAGGATGCAGAGACAGGTATTTAAATGAATGCAACCAAGCAAGGGTAAATTCTTAATTACAACACAAAGTGAAAATAGTAGGGAGAAGATGAGAATGATAAGTTAACTAGAGGAAGATCCCAGTCTAACATCAACAAAAGTCTACATGTTTAAGATGAGCAAAGTCCAAATTGATGGTTTGTTGTGATTGTGGGAAGATTAGATGGGAGTGGTTAGTGAGTGATATATGGACTCGACTCTCAACACAATAACAAAGAAAAGAAGAGGAGACTGTGATTGATTCTACTGATAAAGTAAGAGACAGTGACTTCAAATAGAGACAAAAATGAGAGAGTCCCAAAGGCAAGTAGTGATTTTCATTCACACTTAGAGAGCCTCTGCATGCAACACAAGTACACCAACAACCAAACAAGTTGTGCATTTCTATTCCCTTACATAACTCGTCTCCATCCTCCTACACCCAAACAAGTTGTTCATTTCTATTTAGAGTGCTCTACTTTGCTTGCTATCCAGAATGCATTTCTCTCATACAACCTTACTCATGTTTGATAACAAAATTCATCACAAACCCTAGCAAAATTAGAAATTGATTGGGAGAGAACTCACTAGTCACCAAGATGAAGATGATAGATGAGAGAGCTGAGTACAGTGACCAGAGTGAATAGAGATGAGAGAATTGAGAGGGATTCGAGTGCTGGAGTAGGCGGAGAGGGAGAGAACTCGAGAGACGAAGAGAGTCGGTGAGGTGAGAGTATGGGTCTGAGGGTTTGACAGAAAATGAGATGCAGAGGTTGGAGAGAGTGAGATGATGGCGGTGGAGAGAGTGAGGGTCTGAGATAGAGACGAGAGAAAACGAGAGATGGAGAGGATGATATGGAGAGGACCAGAGACAGTGGGAGAAAGAATTAGATATTTAGTTAGATTATTTAGGTATTTTTTATTTTTATTATTCAGTCCGGTCAGATTTGGTGGATTTGAAATTTTCGAATCCGCCATCTGACCCTTTTAATGCTTCTTCTGTCGGATCATCCTACCCGTTAGCCTGCTAATTAATCTGACTCAATCCGTATGCACTAGATTGGACAAATTTTGTAGATTTCATGGATCGATCCGATCCGTGAGCAGCCGTAAGAATAAGATTCCAACTCCTATATAAAAAGTGTCATTGCCATTGCTTATTAAATTTGATTTCATGATTGGCAATGCCCTAAAAATTGTTATACATCAATAAGAGGGATTCAATTAGTTAGTGAATTGTTAAATAGTTGTTGCACCATCTATTATGTTATAGGCTGTGTCAACATACAAATTAAAAATTGCATGGATTTAAAACTAAAATCGCACAGCATAAGCAACAAAGCTGGAACCAAAGCTACAATGCAAAGAGCAAGTAGTAGAGAATCCCAAACCAAAATAACAAAAGAAGAACTGTAATGGAAAATAGATAAAGATAGAATTTGATGAAATGTGAATGTGAAAAAAGATAGAAGATTTTATATTAAAAGAGAAAGAACTTTGGACCTAAAAAAATTAGTGGAAAGTGAAAAGTAAATTGGGGAAAAAAGAGAGAAAAAATAGATTAAAAAAATTAGTTTAAAATTAGTTTTTTTTAAAAAAGCTAGATATTAGATTTTTACCAAACACAACTTTTATAAAACTAGACCCAATAATACCTAGTTAACGAGAAGAAGAAGAAGAGAATGGCATGCGAGAGAATATCCAAGAAATATGTTTTTAAGTTGGCTTCCTTCACTCATTAATATTGTTATGACGGTGCTTTGAAGTTTTTCTAGTTGCTAACATCTCGCACGGTTGGAAAGACTTTGACGCCTAAAGACATTCAAGATTCATGACATGAAAAAATGAAAATATTGAATACTGTATTGGAAAAAGATGATAAGTGTAAATTTTAANTTTTTTTTTTCTTTCTTTTTTTTAAATCTTACCAATCCAGTTATCTTCGTGCACGATCGACCTAATTTATTTTGTATTAACCATCAATCATTTATGAGAGTCCAGTGTCAAAACATAAATGATACATGTTAGATATTTTTTAAATCAAGTTAGAAAAGTCAAAAATTGCTCCATCTCTTATTCAAAAAAGTCAAGAATTGTGGAATGATTATCAATTTACTAGTCACTAATATTTATCTCATCTTGTTACAACTAAGCATGTTGTCAAAAAGAAAAAGCTCGTGACTCCAAAATTAAAACACTAATAATTGAGTCAATATTATGGCACTTAGATAAGATTTACAACCTATGCTTAGATAAGTTGATAAGGTTTAAGTGATGAGATTTATTTAGATGATTTGTACACAACACATGTTTATCTTATAGAGTTATAGAATGCTTATGTAAAGACAATAGCTATGTGCAAATGAAGCATATGAGTTCAAGTGAGTTATGTATAAAATTGTCTATGCATCCTAGTTATGGTGCATAAGAGTTTATGAATAAAAAGTCTTTTGTTGAAGAAATTCTCAAAAATAATCATAAACTTAATTTCTTAATATAATAATATTCTAAAGGAAAAAAACTAATATATATGTAAATGTATATTTCTTGAGAGAAGGGAGAGAGTTTAACTGAATATATAACATTTACTATATAACAAGAGGGACTAAAAAACAAATTTTAAAATATTACAGGGACTAAAAACAAACTTTGAAATTTTTCAGGGGCTAAAAACTAAATTTTATTTAAATATTTTTTTTTGTGCCTATGAAAAGGTAAAACCAGCATCAAACAATTTTTTTTTGTNTTGATCACATATTCAATAATTTAAATAATTTTAAATAATTTTGACATTTTTTTTATTAATATGAACATGATTAATAGTTTAAATTATTTAAAGTTTGTTAAAATAATTATATATATATATATATATATATTTTACTTGATATTAGTTAGTATAAATATTAAATATATATTTGAAATATGGTGAAAGATTACATAAGTATTGTATTGAGTAGGAGTATGTTAATTTATTAGAATATATATTAGTATAATTTAGGATATGTCACATTACACTTTACTTGTAATCCACTTGAGCACTCTGTAGACTGACATATCATAAATTATCTTAATAATTTAGGATATGCCATGTCGGCGTCGTTAACTAGTCAGACAGATGGATTAAAAATAAACTTTAAAATTTTACAAAACTAAAAACTTAATTAAGCCTAAATTATTTTTATTTTTCTTGCCGATTTTGTTTTTGGTCTTGACGTTATTTTTGGTCTTAACCGGCTATAAACTGGACACAAGCCCAAAAAAGAAAAACACGCCCAATGATTGAGTGAGAGTGAGAGCGTGATCGAGTCACCGAGTCAGAGCTTCAGTGCAACTACCACCATAGCTGCAAAAACTGACCATCCTCCATTTCCATGTTTATGATCTGAACAAGAAGAAGAAGATGAAGGAGAAGAACCGATCCCTCCCTCTTCTCTTCCTCCTCCTATTCTTCTCCCACCTCACCTCCGTCCTCTCCTGGAAGAAAGACGAGTTCCGTACATGCCACCAGACCCCTTTCTGCAAGCGAGCCCGATCCCGGACCCCGGGCTCCTGCTCTCTCGTCGCCACCGACGTCTCCATCTCCGACGGCGACCTTCTCGCCAAGCTCGTCCCAAAGGACCAATCCGAATCCCCAGCCGCTAAGCCCTTACTCCTCTCCCTCTCCGTCCACCAAAACGGCGTCGTTCGCCTCAAGATCGACGAGGACCCTTCCCTCGACCCTCCCAAGAAGCGCTTTGAGGTCCCCGACGTCGTCGTTTCCGAGTTCCTCTCCACCAAGCTCTGGCTCCAGCGCCTCTCCCATGAAACCCTACCCGGCGACGCGGCCCCTTCCTCCGTCGTGTACGTCTCCGACGGCTACGAAGCCGTCCTCCGCCACGACCCCTTCGAGGTCTTCGTCCGCGAGAAATCCACGGATCGCCGCGTGGTGTCCCTGAACTCTCACGGATTGTTCGATTTCGAGCAGCTGAGGGCGAAGAACGAAGGCGAAGATTGGGATGAAAGCTTCCGGAGCCATACCGATAGGCGACCCTACGGTCCCCAATCGATCAGCTTCGATGTCACGTTTCACGGCGCGGATTTCGTGTACGGGATCCCCGAACGCGCCACGAGCCTCGCCTTGAAGCCAACGAAGGGACCAGGTGTCGAAGAATCTGAACCCTATAGGCTGTTCAATTTGGATGTTTTTGAGTACATTCACGATTCGCCGTTTGGGCTCTATGGATCGATCCCTTTCATGATTTCGCACGGGAAGGGTAGGGGGAGCTCTGGATTCTTCTGGTTGAACGCTGCTGAGATGCAAATCGATGTTCTTGGATCGGGTTGGGATGCAGAGAATGGGATTTCGATGTTGCCTAAAGACAGGGTTGATACGTTTTGGATGAGTGAGGCTGGTATTGTGGATACATTCTTTTTCGTCGGTCCCACCCCTAAGGATGTGCTGAGGCAATACACGAGCGTCACTGGGACGCCGGCGATGCCTCCAATGTTTTCGATTGCTTATCATCAGTGTAGGTGGAACTATAGGGATGAGGAGGATGTTGAGCAGGTGGATGCCAAGTTTGATGAGGTTGATATCCCCTATGATGTGCTGTGGCTTGACATTGAGCACACTGATGGGAAGAAGTATTTCACTTGGGACAGTGTGCTGTTCCCTCACCCTGAGGAGATGCAGAGGAAGCTTGCTGGGAAGGGCAGGCGCATGGTCACCATTGTGGACCCTCATATCAAGCGGGACGAGGGTTACTGGTTGCACAAGGAGGCCTCTGAGAAGGGTTATTATGTTAAGGATTCTAGTGGCAATGACTTTGATGGCTGGTGCTGGCCTGGATCATCGTCGTACCCTGATACGTTGAACCCCGAGATTAGGTCGTGGTGGGCTGATAAGTTCTCTTTCAAGAATTATGCTGGTTCGACTCCTTCGCTTTACATATGGAACGACATGAATGAGCCTTCAGTCTTCAATGGTCCAGAGGTATGTAAATTATTTCGAGGATGCATTTTTTCCAATGTAGGTTTTGTGATTTTGATTGTGATTTCGAAATTGGCATGTGTAACTCTGCAATGTTTTCGAGGCATATTGATATTCATGGGTTTTATAGGTTTGGGAAAACGGAAAATAAATCTAATACTAGCAAGGACTTCAACCCAGTCAATATCAATTTCCATGATAATTGCCAATGATATGCATTAAAGATCTTTATGTGCTACTAAAAGGATGAAGGACTACTGACATTCCTTGTATATGCTGGGGAATTCAGTAAGATTTTGTAACAATTTATGCACACGTAGACTTTTAATCATTATTGGCCTCATAACTTAGGGTTACCTATCTAACAAATCTTATCTCTAAAGTATGAAGTCCAACAAAAGATGATATATACATATAT
Organism: Nissolia schottii; assembly: GCA_003254905.1. Taxonomy (NCBI): domain Eukaryota; kingdom Viridiplantae; phylum Streptophyta; class Magnoliopsida; order Fabales; family Fabaceae; genus Nissolia; species Nissolia schottii. The sequence continues at coordinate 1,328,343 of QANU01102670.1, read as the reverse complement.
CAAAATTAGTGGAGGCCAATATCTTCCCACCTTTTCATTCCCACCACCATCCTTCCTATCATTACTCATTAGTTGTTGTGGCACCACAATAGTAGCTTGGCTGCTGTATCAAATTTACTTAGGAAGGAGTATAGGAGGCTGATGCATAAAAGTAAAATATCTTACTGATGAGTAGTCAACCAACCAATACAATATCCTATGAGGGAGATTCTGGATTTTGGCTGAGCCATAGCTAAGCCAAATCATTAATAGATCTGAACAAAAAAAGAGAATGGGTGGATAAAATTGTAATTTATCCCGTGATCTGAATTACCCAGCAAATTTCTCTAAGTGTATAGCGATCCAACTTCTGAGCACTATTGTCTTGTGTGTGAACTCATGTGCTTTGATGTCTATTTTATATGCTTCGACGTCCCTTGGATCTGTGGGTCCCTTGTAATCCATATTTCTGCTGTACTTTTGTAACATGTCCCTTGAATTTCTAAACTTATAATGCCTACTTGGAGATAGGGAAACTGAAGATATGGTTGCTGTCATTGTATCCAGGTGACAATGCCTAGAGATAATTTACACTTTGGAGGCGTGGAACATCGGGAATTGCACAATGCCTATGGGTACTACTTCCACATGGCAACATCTGCTGGGCTATTGAAGCGTGGTGATGGGAAAGACAGGCCATTTGTTTTGTCAAGAGCATTATTTGCTGGAACTCAAAGGTATGGAGCAGTTTGGACTGGGGATAACTCTGCTGATTGGGATCACCTGAGAGTTTCTATTCCAATGGTTTTGACCCTTGGTCTTACTGGGGTAACATTCTCTGGTTGGTATCATGCTTCTAATGATGTGTAAATTATTTCTCTATTCTTTTCTTTTGATATTCATACTCAGTATTCAGATTTTAGCCCCGCTCTGCAGTTCAGATGATCATATCTCATGTATGTTATGCAGGTGCTGATATTGGTGGCTTTTTCGGGAATCCTGAGCCCGAGTTATTGGTTCGCTGGTATCAGATAGGAGCTTTCTATCCTTTCTTTAGGGCCCATGCTCATCATGATACAAAAAGACGTGAACCATGGTTATTTGGGTAGGACTGCATTACTTTAAGATTTCTGTGTCCATAAGTAAAAAAACATCACTGCTTTGTTTATTCTGGGTGCTTATTCACCAAAGTTAAAACAGCTAAAAATTTCCCTTGAGTAAGACCCGACAACTGCTGAAAAATTAGTAAAAAGTTGTTTTTTTAAAGAGGATATGTATTAAATCAGGCTATAC
>QANU01102670.1:1215015-1326177 GCA_003254905.1 Nissolia schottii | reverse complement strand
TTTTTTCTTCTTTTTTTAAAAAAAAAAAGGGTCGGGTCGGTTCGGGTCGTGGGTTTGGTTGGGTTTTGGGGGGTTGTGCCACGTGGCGCACCGCGTCAGCGCCACGTCAGCCCAGTCAACCCTCACCCCACCCCAGGGACTAAAACCTAATTTTACAATTTTTCAGGGACTAAAACTTTTATGCAATGACTAAAATCAAACTTTCTAATTTTACAGGGACTAAAAATATAATTAACCCTAAATTATAAGTGCAAATTAGTATCACATAGACACATTTACACTAAAATAATTAACAACACCCATATGGCTACACCTCCCTCACTGAATAAAAGCAACATTGATTGAATTTATAAGAATTGAATGCATTGCATGCACTGAAGTTGCCAATTGCATGCCTTGACTATCAAATCCCGCCTGACTTGTGTTGAAATCTGTTTGTCAACATTGTGAATTAATGATCCTTGTGTTATTGCAGAGAACGGAATACAAAATTGATTAGGGATGCAGTGCATGTTCGTTATGCACTTCTCCCATATTTCTACACATTATTCAGGGAGGCTAACTCTACTGGTGTTCCTGTCATTCGTCCATTGTGGATGGAATTCCCATCCGAGGAAGCTACCTTTAGCAATGACGAAGCTTTCATGGTTGGAAACAGTCTCTTAGTGCAAGGGATCTATACTGAGGTGGTTTAGCCATATGTTTTCTTTCAGCAAATCATTTAATTCCTTATTTTTTGTGGTCCTTGACCAAAGGTTTTATACTGCTTTGTTGCTGTCAGCGAGCTAAGCATGCATCAGTCTATCTGCCTGGAAAACAGTCCTGGTACGACTTAAGATCTGGAATCGTGTACAAAGGAGGGGTGACACACAAGATGGAGGTTACCGAGGAGAGCATTCCTGTTTTCCAGAGAGCTGGAACCATTCTACCAAGGAAAGACAGGTTTCGGCGAAGTTCCACTCAGATGACGAATGATCCGTATACTCTGGTATGCATTCATGCTGATTTGCTGTTATTCTTGTTAATATGCTTGAATGCTGGATGCGCGTCTAATTTTATCTCTGCGACCATCTTTCTTGCCTTTTCTGTTTGTTTTTCATGTTACGTGGTCTTGGAAATATTGCCTTTCTAGTTTCTATTCAAGCTCTTTGCTTCCTATATATATGTTACAATATTCTGTGCTATCAACTCCTCATGCTCCTTGTCACGAACTGTCCCAGTTTGAACATTGAGTTGGCATCTTGAAATAATATGTTCGTATTGCTATGTAGTCGTGTAGAACTAAGATGTTGAATGGCTGTGTACACTTGTTATTTTTGTATTTTTACTGGCCCAAGGAAACTGTATGACTTAATGCATGACAAAAGTAGCTGTGTGCCAACGTGTACATCCAACCAAGAATAACGTGAACGTCATTTGTGCACTTCAATCGATTATGCTTGATGAGTTATCATAATAAATGCATAGATGTTGACTATTTGAGTAACCTGATTGTTTATTTCAGTTATTTGTTGCTTTCCAACTGAAATTTGGCAGCATGTAAGAATGAGTTGGGACATGCTGTGCCTCTGTACCTTCTTTGAACCAGTGACACGCTAATGGAAAATAGATTACTAGTTTGCATCATAATAAAATTGCTATGGTTGTCTCTTTGACAGGTAATAGCTCTGAACAGTTCCCAAGAAGCCGAAGGTGAACTCTTCATTGATGATGGCAGCAGCTTTAACTTTCTGCACGGTGCCTATATCCATAGGCGTTTTATTTTCAAAGATGGGAAGCTTACATCTTTAGACCTGGCACCTGCTTCCAGTGGCAACGCTAGGTATCCCTCAGATGCTGTTATTGAGAGGATTATCTTGTTAGGACATGCATCTGGCTCAAAGAATGCCCTGATTGAACCATCAAATCACAAGGTTGATGTTGAACTTGGCCCGCTTTGGGTTCAAAGGACACGCTCGCCAGCAGCCATGACCGTCCGTAATCCTAATGTCCGCATTGCAGATGATTGGACAATCAAAATTTTGTGATGCAATCAAATTTCTTCTTTGAGGGAGGGAGTGTAATGTTCAATCTTACTTTGTAGCGCAAAACCAGATTTGTTTCCGTCGTTATAAGTTGATAGAAGTTGAGGCAATAATGGAAAATAATTCTTGAAGAATGCCTGTGGACTAGGAGTTTGAGCGGCTTGTTTAATGACTTTAGGATTTTGAGAACTTGGGACTCTGTTGTTGCCTACGGGAACTAATTTGATAAGGAAAATTTTTTATCCTCGGAAATGGTGTTGATTGGTCATGGCCTGTCTGTGTGTCCTGGGACAAGCTGATGTGATGAATTATATAACTTGACCAGTTGGTTTAGAATGTTTTTCCCCTAGTACTGTTATTTGGATATCATTAATAGTGGGACTGACTAATCTAGTAATCAAATTTAACCCCATGAAGCATCCGCCTAACAAAGCTGCTCTAGTCAATAGAAGTGTTACAACCTCTACAATGCACGCACGCGGTGACATACTAATTAAATTTTTTATACAACACGTATATAATATATTTATAATTTAATATTTATAATATCTTAATATTTTCTAAACTCCTTTTAACATACACATTTTATATAGCTTCATGTGTTTATATTATTATAAGTTATTTAACATTTAAAATATTTTTTATTTAAACATGATAATTTTTAGATATAATTCAAACACAAATAATCATGATTTTTTTTTATTTTGACACGTTCGAATATATTCGACACGTGTTAGATGTGTATTTGTATTTGCGGTAAATTAAACACAGATATAGTAACCTCACGAAGTATCTTAGGTTCCAACTCATCTCCGAATGTTGGAATAACATTATTAATACATTAATACATCTATACACTTTGCACTTTCTAATTTTGGTACTCTCAATTACAATGATGCAATTAAGTTTTTGACTATCCAATTGTTTTCTTATTTCTGAAAATATTCTCTTAGTTGACAGACACTAATTTTTGAAGGTGTTGCCACACGGTTAAAACACTAATATTTGAGAAAAGTCCTGTACACCAAAAAACATACACTATACATATACTCTATACTTATATACACAAAGTCCGTGTTTTAATGCTTGTAATGTTTGTACACTTAATTAAGTATAATTGAGAATATCATCTATAAGTTTGTAATGTTTGTGCACTCATGAGAATAAAGTTTGTGCATTATTAATGATGTATGTATGAGTGTATACAATTGTGTGTACATGTAATATTTTTGATTTGGGAATACGGTCAGACACTTACATGAGACCTCGTTTCAACAGTGTGTTTAAATTTTTTTTTTAACATATAAATCTAGAAATCAAGCTTAAAACCACAAACTTAAGGAATCTAAACTTCTTTCTTTCACCCGGACAACAGCTACTTGGTAGGTAATAAGTTTTCTACTATGATTACCATAAGTTATAGAATATGAAATACAAAAGAATGGGAAATACTATACTAAATTCATGAGTTCTACAATTGGTAAAAACGAAAGATTTTTTTTCTAATAAAAATGGGGTACAAGTGGCAGATGCCAATGTATCAGAAAGATGTATGCATCAGTCAAGATCCCTATCTGAGTTGCAGCACTTCAATATAGTACTATCATTAGTTATTGGAGAGGGGGAAGAGTTAAAATAAATCTCTACATTTTGGATTGACAAGTATGATATATAAAATCTCATCCAAAAGGACCAAAATCAATATGCCATATAGTTTGATTAGTGCGCCACATCTTCAGTCCAGGCTGATATAACATCCAACATCCATTACCATTTTTCTAAGGAAAAACCACCCGAAAAAAATAAAAAAGTGCTGTAACTGTCTAAAATTGCAAGTAAAGCCAAATTGTCTTAAAAGTTCTTAATCAGTCTTCTTCTCTGAAAAATGGGGTTTGTTGATGGGTGCAGATCTCTTATCCTCTGCAGATTTGGCATAGATCTCTCCCTTCTGCTGCTGGAAATACCTCTCAAAAGCCCTTGGAAGGAACCTCGGTATCAAGAAACCAAACAGATTGATGGAGAAATAAGCCAAGTTGGTCACTGCTAGACTCTTCCCAAACCAATACCATGCTGTATCCTGCAGCATCAAACGGTTCCAAATTCAAATCCATCAATTTTAATGTTATATAGCCAAGAAAAGTGAAGGTTAAAAATGTGAAAGAATTCAACTAAAAGTGGATGTAACAAATGATAAGGAGGACTAGTTCGTCCAAGAATCCCCAAGCATGCAATTCACTTGTGTCAAAAACTGACAACTCAGTGAACGAGATTTTCACCTGATGAGATATAGGGACAGTGTGTATTCAACCTTACCATGCAAGTAGAGAGGCTTATTGGAGAACTTGAACTTTTAATCTCCATGTCACAAGGCAACAACCTAATCATACCTTCCGGACTGGATGCGTTGTGTTAGGGCTCACCCTCTTATGTCGAAAACAATTGTATAACTACAAAAATTCTAACTAGCTAGCATTTTATTTTTGTTCATATACTGAAGAGTGAAGAAATGAAAAATTACCTGAAACCTTGCATTTGCAGGCAGAGTCTTGTTGACCCAAACATCTCTTATCCAATCAATGTCCACAAAGATCCTCCTTATGGTGTATATCATGGGCACAAGCGCCCTCACCGGGGGCGAAAACACAGACAAGCTACTGATGATGTTCTCGGTCAGTATCTGAAAGGAGAGCAAGAACAGGTGTGGGGTTGCCGACCTCACGGCATGCTCGTCCCCTCTGGCAAACCCTCCGAGCACATAGGCCAGCGGCAAGAACAGCCCGACGGTGGTTCCGACAATGACATACATTCTGAACAACCTGCATTAAGATGGATTGAAGAGAAATAAGGAATGCTTGCTTATATATAAAAATACAAGTTCATACATATAGACACGTACATCCATATTGGAGGAAAATTCAGTTAACTCATAGCTGAAAGTATAACTAAACTAATACTAAGAGCAGGCCAGTACACGTTGCCGGCCCCACCTAGTCGACTAGTGGGATCTAGGAAGATAAATGTACATATCCTTACCTCTATGTTTATTGGATTTGGATCCTCTAAAGTGAGTGAGAGATGTCACCATTAGATCAATAAAGTGAAAGTGAGACTTATTCTCACTTTAATAATTCAATGGTGAGATCTCTCACTTTACACTTTAGAGGACCCTTGCCCATGTTTGAGGTTGTTTCCGGAATTTGAACACGTGGATCGCAAGGCGGCAATGTTACAATTCATCATAAGTAGTTAAGACTATAATAAAATATATGAGAGGCAATAACTAACTAACTAACCTGCTCCCTTTGAAGATCTCCAGCTGGGAGGCAGCGGGGGATGAGGTGTGGCGTGATGGGAATGCAAAGTGTGAGAGTGCGAGGATGTAGGCAGATGCAAGTGCAGGGAAGACAAGGTCAAGGAGAGGGACAAGGCCACTTGCTGAGAAGACCAGTATGAAGGCCACAAGCTGAAGCTCTATCATCCGCAGTGAACCCATCATTCCGCTGGCTGAAGCTGCTGCTGCTGCTGCTGCATTTTCTTGCACAGCTCCTTGTTTCTGCTTTGTTGTTGTGCCTTGTTGCGGAGGAGCCGCTGCCCCCGCTGCAGCCTGCTCTGACCCTAATGGACGAGGCGCCGTCGCTAGAGACACACCTGACATCTTTGTTCTTTCCTTTTTCTCCTTAATTGTTTCACTGCCATTGATTTTTCAGAGGTTGGTTGGTTAGTTCCCGTTCCTAATTAACACCAAATCTTGGGACACAAGAGCTTAATTGTTACCGTTACATACACGCATATCATCAGTTCCATTATTTGTACATTGAAATTTAATTAAGACAGTTCTTCAACACGCTAATTTGAAGTGCAACATGTCCATTTTGTGTCTAAATTGTCTATAAACAGCAACCGTACGTGTTGATTTGCTGGGAATCCTCTAAATTTAGAAGCTCCCCTTAGAGGATAAAACTATGAGTTTTACTCTTCGCTAGGATCAATAAAATGTAAATTAGATCCACTTTCTACCTTAATAGTACTAAATCGAGGAGATCATTAATACCGATTTGGTGTGTCTAAGTGTTGTATAGATAAATAACATTTTTTTTTCCTAAACATTGTGAATTTGTGACATTACATCATTAAAATAAATACGACAAATGCATGCATATGAGACAACTATAAAATGCAATTTCAATGATCAAGGTACATAGAAGTTAAAGACCAAGAGTATAAACATATATAAGCAGCAAGTGCGGTAATTAGATGTGATGTGACATTACATACCCTCTAGGAGAACCAAAATGTATGATGAAAATGAAGAGTTGAGGAGGAGGAGAAATCAAAGAATGATTGTTGTTGATGGCAATCTTTCAGGAGAAGAAATTAATGAGCCTAAGAAAAGAAAGAAAAAGAGACAAAAAAATAAAAATAAAAATAAAAGTAATGAAAGGGGAACTTAGTCTTACCACTGAAATGGTCTCGGAAGAGAAGAGAGGAAGAGGCAGAAAGAACAGTTGATTCAACAATCAAGCATTGCCGTTGGTTGATAAAATGGGATGTAGCAAGATTTGTGTGTGTGTGTGAGATCCTAATTTGATGTTACAAAAACCAAAAGCAAAGAGACATACATAGAAAGCACCTAATGTAACGCAACGTGGTGAACGTGTAATGTAGCATGCATGACACTTGCTCCTCTTACACGTTCAGAGTGTGACATGTGATATTTCACGTGTAACATTCTGGTTGTACTCGATTTCGTCATTCTTCATAAAGAAATACTTAATGTACTTATGTTTAATTTGAACCATTAATTTTAATTTTTATAGTGTTCAAAAAGTATATAAAAAAATAAAATTTAAGAGTTGATAATATTTTCAAACATTGTATTTGACGTGTTCTAAGAATATAGACGCTTCTCTTCTACTATTAGCTGATGTTTATTTTTTTCACCTTATTAATTCCTCTTTGTTTACGTTACAGATTTTAATCATTTGAATTGAAAAAAAATTATTGGTTGGTGACAAAAATAATGATGGTATTTGGTTCAAGAATAATGGGCATGATCACGAGAGAGGTAAGGTTATTCATGATAGCCTGCCGTTTTTTCCTTTTCTATTGTTTAAAGTTTAAGATTTTTCTTTCAATAATTTATCAATTGACTCAAATCTTAAATTTAGAGCATAATTATCATATATGTAATATTTTTGTTTTTCTTTGTGGTGTACTCAGCGTTTATTTTTCTTTGTGATGGTCTATTTTTTTAGAGAATCTTATAGATGTCGACAATGAAGATATTTAAATCTATTGTAAAAGAAGGTATAATGTATTTTTTAAATTGCAACACTTATTGTGTTGGTCTCTGATGTAAAACCTTCTTCTACGTTGATGATTTTCAAATAAAGAAAAGAGTTACAAATTTTCGGTTAGTTCATAATGCAAAGTGTATTTATATCTTGTTGCATTAAATCCAAGTTAGTTAAAAGCTTGCTTTAAAACTTAAAAATGATAGTTTTTACGTTTTTAGTATTGCAAAACGCATTTGATATTACTCTAAAACTAATTGAAGTAGTAGTCATATGTTTTACGCTTTAAAGTTATAAAAGTCTTTAAAGCTTACTTTTAATCATAAAAGCATAAATTTTATGCATGGACCCTAAATGAGCTACAAAAGTGGGACTTTAATTACATTTTATTTAGGGTTACGAATTGGGCCAAATTTTTAGTAATAACCCAATAAATATAGACTTTATTTAGTAACTAGTAGGGTTTGACAGACACTTAATACAAAATTTGACCAAAAATAAAACAAAATAAAATTTTGTGTTAGTTATCAATTAATTGGTTGCCATTTAAAATAATAAAAAAAAAACTGAATCGCATGTCTTGGTTAGTTATCAATAGTATTATAACATTTTAAGGGTAAAAGTCAAAAAAATAAATTGGATGCCAAAAACCATTTTTTTTTCTTGTATCATTTTTACTATATGTAATAGATTATAAAAAAAATTAATCATTCATACAAAAAAATTATAATATTAATCAAGACTTTGGCTATCTCGTTACCCTAATATTTATTAAGTCTTTTGGCTTCTATAAGGTTACCAAAATACCCTTGTTTTCAAACATTTTACACAATTGCCACGGTTTTGGCTGACGTGGCATCCGCGTACTATGTGTCGGGCCACGTCAGATTCGCCAATGAGGCGGGCGAATCCAATGCAAATTCGCCTATGGACATAGCGAATATTGGCCAATTTTGCCTACAAGGTTGGCGAATGCTGTTGAATTTCGCCACTAATGTTGGCGAATGTTGACCAAAATTGCCAACCGGGATGGCGAATCCAACCCGAAGTTGCCACCCGGTTTGGTATACAAAAGGGCGGGCTGAGTTAATAATTAAGGCAAAAAAGCATTATTTGGGATGAAACTCCAATGATGAACAAATATTGTTTTGAAGCACTAGACTGAATCGTGCCCGACCCTATGAGGTTTAAAACTCATGAAAGTCTTAATATCCCCTTCAGCGATAAGACATTTGTTTTCGGGGGGTGATTTTAGGCAAATACTAGCAATCATAAAGAAAGGAAGTAGGTCGGACATTGTCAACACCACAGTTAATTCATCATATTTGTGACTTTATTGTCAAATTCTCACATTGACCAAGAATATGTGTTTGCAAATTGATAATCTTGACACAAATGTTCAAAAAATTAAGGATTTCTCACAAGTGGATTTTGAAGGTCAGTGACAATAGTATAGGCAATTTTGTTGATGGAGTTGACAAAATTGAGATACTACTAGATTTGCTGATTTAAGAATTTGATGATCCAATTGCAGGAATAGTCAATGAAACATTTGGGGAGTATTCACAGAGTACAAATGATGAGTTTCACTTACAAAATAGAGTTGTTCTTGCTCCTGTGTTGCACTTGGTTGATGATATTAATGACTACATGATTACTCTTAACCACAACTAGAATACAACGTACCCTAGCTCAGATTCAGCATGCATGTCAGATTCTAATAGTGAATTTTTCCAAAGCATTTACAACCCCGAGCTTTTTAATACAATTCGATGCTCTAGTGTTCCAAATCATGAACTAAGATTAAAGGTCGGAACCCCAATTATACTACTTAGAAACATAGATCACTCTACTAGGTTATGCAATAGTACAAGACTAGTAATTACCAAGCTGGGAAAACATGTACTTGAAGCAAATGTACTGACAGGTAACAACATTGGTGAGAAGATGTTCATTTCACACATGACTCTAACTTCTTCGGACATTGAACTCCTATTCAAGTTCCAAAGAAGACAATTCCCAATTATGATGTCCTATGCAATGACCATTAACAAAAGTGAAAGTCAATCCTCATACAAAGTTGGTTTGAATCTAAAGAAATCGGTTTTTACTAATGGACAGTTATATGTGGAGATTCACTCGTCACAAGCAAGTAGGGGCTTAAGATTATAATCCACCATAAAGATACTAAGAAGACAAATGTTGTATACAAGGAGGTTTTTAGAAATGTGTAATATATTGTTGTCATTACAGCAGAAGATATTTTGCTATATGCTATTTACGGTTACTAGCAATGCAATTTTGTGCATTGCCTTTACTACCAACACTAACTTATAACATTATTTATAATACATTAATTCTAACCACGCATCACGTAGGTCAAATTCTAGTTCTCCCTTAATAGTTTGATGGATAGTATGAAGCAATTCAAAAGATGTCCAGCCTTATTTGAGACACACACACAAGAGGGAGTAGTGAGGAACCTACCCTTTCATGAAAGATTATCTTATTCCACCCATCATGCACCAAGAAACCCAGTCAACACATATCCAAAGACACTAACATTAGGGCCTAAAGCTCAACTTGTAATCTCTAATAATCCATCTCAATTACAACATATAGTAATGAATCTCAAGAGAATAAGGTTACCATTCAACCAATTTTATAAATCAGTGACAGTCCAAATTTCTAACAAACGTTAGCCAACAACCCATGAGATGATACATCAGCAGAATTGACCATGAATTATTTTGGTTAATGATCATTTTTATTGAATTATCTTTCTGAAGTTCTTGAAGAATCACCTTTTAGTTTTAGCATATGTCTAACATGTAATTAAGCAAAATCTAAAGGAGTGAACACCTCTCACATTACTAATGAATCAAAAGTTTATAAATTCGTGCAATTTCAGAGCCGCATGCTAAGAAAATGCATTGATTCTGAATTGGCTAACATGCCAATATGATATGTTTACTTGCCATAAATTATACATTAATTAGAACTAGCTTATGCATATTAATATAAGCAAAATTTTCATATGCTGCTTTTTTGTTGCAGTTAAGCTGGTAAAATAAATGGTGTATAATGCAATGCTTCCAATTAACTCTTATTGAATTGATAGCAGCAGCATTATCAGCTGCAGGCAGCTTCTACTGCAAGTTTCCTTGATAAACCAGGACACAAATTGGTCTTGAAATTCTCCTCAGTTAATTTTATAACACAGTCGTTTTTGTTTAGGCATGCCTGCAAACAACAAAGAACATTATAAAGATCTATAAGTATAATCTTTTAAATAAAAAGGCCAAAGATTGGAACATTCCATGAAATATTTGACATTAAAAGCGTTAGTATAAGACTAAAATGATGTAACACTTTCTTAGGACCAAACTGATGTTATGAATTTGCAATAGTTATGATGAGGCCCATTAACAGCAAAAACAAAAGGACTACTTGTACAGTCAATCCCAAAACCCATAAAAATCACGGCATCCCTTAATTGTGTAACTAACTTTGGCAGTGAAAATCTGAGTAAACCATCAAATTCATTCCCAAGGTTGGCAGCGTTTGTCAAGTTTGTCCCAAAGCTATGGGAAGTATCAAATTCGCCCTTAAAATTGTCAAAAGGCAATCAAATTATTCCCTAGACGTTGGTCAAATTAGTTCATCTTAGGGACTAATTTGATTGATTTTTGACAACCTTTGGGACCAAATTGATATTTTCCATAGCTTCAGGATGAACTTGACAGATGTTGTCAACCATGTGGACGATGACAATTCAGTCAAAAATCCCAATACATATGTGGAGAGAATAACTCAAAAGAAAACTAAATAAATTGCTGTAAATACATACCTTTTCAACAACTGTGCTAGTATTAGGATCATGGCAATCTCCCATCAGGTAAGATCCACATGTACCAGTAGGGGTTCCAAAGCTTGCAAATTTCACAGCAGATATTACTGTGTTGCCAGGGCATGTTAATCGAGCAAGAGGAGTGTTATTGATATTATCATCAATTTTATCTTCACCCTGAGAATCAAGTCCAACGGAAGGATAATCCTCGGCGACAAGGGCACATGCTCCAGATACTCTGCGTCTTAGGAACTGAATTTTTGTTGGATCTCCACCTTTCTCCTCGAAAATAACAAGAACATTTCCAGATGGCTTAAACCAAGACCGTGGAACGTGATACCTGATCAATAGGAAATACAGAATGTTTTTCTTTTAAAACAAAAAGAACGATACATAAATTGGCAACTTACTGAATAAGTTATTAGCTGTTTATAATTATGATGAATCATGAATGAAAGCTTTCTAGTTTCTGTTCTAGACCACTTGTCAGATTAGCTAAGTCTATCGCATTTCTTTCTGCTATTTATGAACATTCCTCATCAAACTTCTTCACAAAATAAAGAATCTGTCAAGGATCTAGCATGCACCATCTACAGCATCAATTTGTACATAAAATCTTATTGTGTTTGGCACAAAACTCTTTCATTCACTTTCCCGATTTCTAATACCTTGTTAAGTTTGGCACAAAACTCTTTCATCCACTTTTAGTTAACAAATTTAAGGAAAATATTTTCTATATAATAAATTTCACTTAAGTCGTTAATTCATATAGTTTTACCATTTCTGGGTAGGTTTTCCACAACCAGTGTCACATTTGTCAGGATTGAATTTGCCTCTGTAGTCGCATTGTTGAACACACTCTTCTTCCTTGAACTCGCTATTCCTAGGCCAATATCTTCCAATTTCCTCTCCATTTAACCAGACCATGCCTTTTCCCATATGCAACATATCCAATCCAACTGGTTCGTCCCCCGGTGGAGCATCCACCACAACCTGCATGGCCAAGTGTTTCATTTTAAGAAGATACTTCACGCCAAAAAACACAGCACTATATGAAAGATATATCAATATTTTCAACAAGCAAGGCTAAAAAACAAGGTCACCTTGTACCAAGTCAATGGTTGCCCTTTTGGTGGTTCTGAAGTAGAAGTCCAGTTCACACCATTCAACCCCTCTCCCTGGTAAAACTTTTGGTGTTCTCCTTGCACTCCAATCTGAGAAATCAGAAGAGATCAGTGGATAAAGGCTAATAAAAGTTTTCAAGATTAATAGTAAAATATACCTTGTAAGTCCAGGCATAAGAGGACAAGTCTAATGTGCCATTGCCGAATCCCTTAATCTTGACACTTGTTAATCCAGCTCCTACGAACTCATAAAATGGCCCGGCAGTCTAAACACAAAAAGAAAATTGTAATGAGAGTTCAAGTCATTTAAAGGGGATGGAAAAAAAAATGAGGACGCCCCATGATAAGTCACTCTACAATCTATGCTTTAATATCTAATGTCTCACAGGTTGGTATCTATATCTTCTGAAAAACTTTAAAATCGGGGAGAGCAAATTTAAATTATTAGGTCTCAAATTAATTCCTTAAATTTATGAAGACATTTTTTTAAAATAAATACGTATATTTGATTTGGAGGGTGAGGCTTGGCATAATGGTAAGGTTGTTGCTTCGTGGCTTGAAAGGTCATGAGTTCAAGTTTTGGAAGCAATCTCTCCGATAATGGAGGTAAGGCTTTTTACATCTATCCACCTTGAATCCCACTGTATTTGACTTGGCTCAGAAAGAAAAGAAAGTTGTGCGTTCTAATTCTAACAAGAGCAATTCCCTTACCGGTAAGCCAACAGTCAAGCTTAACAAAGCAATTTCATTCTTCCCTGCCCTCAAGGGAATGGGATTCTTAAAAGTGAATGGTGAATGAGTACCATTTCCAGTTCCAGTACCTAAAACAAAAAGGTTAAAACTATGAGAAACAAAGAGAAAGAGAGAGAGAGAGAGAGAGAGACCATTTGTGAGAGCTTGTGTTAATTTATGAGAATACTCAAAAGAAAATGCGGCAACTGAATAGATTCATGATTACCCAGACATAGTATAGGTTTCAGTATTCAACAAAAAATGATTGCACATAAACATTATTGTTTCCAATGTATTACAGGACAACCAGAAATGCCGCCCGAAACCATGGCGTAGCAAGCAAGCCAATGTCGAACGAAATGTGGTTACTAATTACTGTCTATCAGAGGATAACCTTGATATTCCTGATTCACAAAAGCATGGAGAGCATGGCCCTTGGATTCTATTAGAAGAACTGGTTTGCTTCCCTTCTCTAAGAACTCTTCATTTTCACCAACAAATACACTGCCATCAACAGAAAATTTAGATGTCTATGTCTAATAGATTTACATAACTTATTATGAGGAAGCAGCATGCCTAATATAGCCAATACTGTAACTTAAAACATGGCAAGCCACCTAGGCCTTAGAATAGCATCAAATTCTTTCATCCCAAACCATCCAAAAGATGGGGGAAAGCTCATTCTTGAACGAACAAAACAAAAAATATTCCAATATAGCCATGAAAAGAAAACAAAACCAGAAAATGTTTTAAAACATTTAGTATAAAATCAACCTCACCACAGTTTTAGCCACAAAAAATGTTAAATAATCTGTGGTAAACAAATTATGCATAACTCTATCTACGTCTACATTTTATATAGAAGTTACTTATGAAAATAAAGCATATATATATATATATATGAACCTGCTCGATTTCATGCACAGGCACATGTTTCAATCTAAGACAAACCTTGTTGTGCACCACAGGTAGTCAGTAGTATCTTTGGTAGTATTGATGTGGTCAACAAAACCAGTTTTGACAAGGTCTGCCTGCCCCCAGATCCCTGCACTCTCCTTCAATACATCCCACTTGATCGTTTTTACCCCTTTATCTGATTGCTGCAAGTTCTCAGCAATCATTGAAACTACATTTGTCTGGGAAGCAACCTGTTCAAGATTTCATTGCTAAGTGCAAGGACCATAAAAAGAAGTACATAAAAAAGATTAATGCGATCATATATTTTGCAGCAAGATTTAATGTTAATATGATTTAGTATAGGTGTATGCCAAATTCTGTTCTTGTCCATGAATTTTCATTACTTTCAAGCCACTTCAGAACTGAGTTCCTATGTAATACTTAACATGCCGAACTTTTGAGTGATGCTTCAAATCTGAACTGAGCGTGGATATAGGTTTTTGTGAGTCCTTGGACAAGACAAGGTTACATTGTTAAGGAAATATGTCAGTGGAATGAAGGAACAGAAATAGCATACCTTTGCCGTGTTGAACACTACATTCTTGCAGTCGGGAAGAATGCTAACTGACCAAGGTGGCAGGTGATACGATGCATTCCGAAATTCCACTGTCCTATCATTTTTATCATCCACATTAGCAATAAAGGCAGCGCATGCTCCTGATGAGTCAGTATAGACATCAGCCTGCAATATAGTGGTTACCACATAATGACTTATAATTTCAGATAAATAGGTTATTAGGTAAAACAAATACTATATGATAGGAAAAATGCATTCTCAAAAACATAATATATGTTTACTCAAAAACGTATAAGTTTATTATAACCCAAGATAGGTCCTTTATTGTTTCTCCTGTCTTTTCATGTTGATCATTGATCATTCACTCTGAAACCAGAATTAAGTATAAAACTGCCTCTCTTTCACAATACGCCGACGCTTCATGCAACAAAAGGCAGTTGTGATAATGAACCCTAAACCCAGCACCACGCTGTTGTGATCGTGATTAAAAAGCAGTTTTTTTAGTTTTTTGGTGACTTAAAGTTTAGGTAGGAATTTAAAAGCACAGTTATCCTTCCATTATAAGGACTAGGTGGTCAGCTGATCAAACAGGGAATTGTTTAGGTCAAATTAGATTGTGCTACCTATCCGCATGCTATAACAAATCCTAAATATCAAATTACCAAATACCAAAGTAAAAAACTCCATTAATTTGGTGCTATAACTAATTTAGTCAGAGAGTCTCTATGTGGAATGAACATGAAACTCAAATGTTTAAAGGAAGGAAAATACCTCCACAGAAGGACCAAGGGTGATATTAACCGGTTTACCATTAAGCAATGCATGCTCACATAACTTGATAGCTCTGTGAAGCTCCTTGAGATGTCCCCATTTAGGGAATCTAGGTAACCCTGTGATTATCCAAAAAATTTATTAATAAATACAATTTCAGCAGTGACTGTAAGGACATTTTTCTTAACAAAGTAAAGAGACTTCAGCACAAATTATACTACAAGACAAGAACTGCAGATGGCTTACCATACTCATCTATCGGGGCATCGTAGTCATAACTCGTAGTAATGAACGGACCACCTGCTGTACGCCCAAAATTTGTTCCACCATGATACTATCCCACAAGGATGAGACAAAGAGGTCAAGACCAGAGAAAAATAAACTACATGGCATATCATGGAGATCAAGGTCTTTTTCTCCCTATAAATAAAATGTTTAGTATTTACAATGATAATAAATCCAAAAAAAAGACATCATCTATACCATGTAGTAGTTCTGTACACTTCCACCTTTCTGGAAGAAACGAGCAACAGCATATGCGACATCTTCAGCTGGCCTGTGAGGATCTCTGCCCCCAAAAGTTTTAAACCTTACAATAATAAAACCCCAACACAAAATATCATTAAATGTGAGATACTTTCCATATTGCAAGATCGAAAGAAAATTAAACTTATGCACACTTAGAACTCCTCTAACCAGCAGGAAAAAAGAAGGGAAAAGAAAAACTCCCTCATAGTTTAGGTTCTAAATAAACTCAAAAGGGCTGAATTATCAAAATTGAACATGCACAAATTATGGCTGTACAGGAAGCAAAGGTAATGGTGAATCCAACATACCATCCAGGCCAGTTCTCAGTCCAAATTTTGGGCCTATTTGGAGAGGTAGGTTTAAATTGGTCACAGTAGAATGAGTTACAAGTATCAATCTGCAAAAGAATCATGAATAGTCAGGTTAGCATCTAAATGTGACCAGCTGCATAGATATTTAAGAAAAAAGAAAACCTTTATTCATATAAATAATAATAAAATTAATAACTGAGGCACAAGCAAGATGAATCTCAAAAGTCACATGTATATTATTGGAAATTTTTAATATCTTCTTGTAACAAGCACTATTAGAAGAGTTTTAGAAGTTAATGATTTACATGAAAATATGGCCCTTGATAGGGCATTATGGCGTCGCTTGATCCATGTAGCCGACCCCACGTTGTGGGACAAGGCTTTGTTGTTGTTGCTCGTAACAAGCAATATGAATGCATGTCAATTTTATTTTAGTTTACAATGTTGATAAAAATTTGTAAGAAATTATAATCTTACCACAGGATCTGGAGCATCCCATTGTTGGCACATTATCCAAGGGACACCGGTATTTTGAGAAACGGCCATCTTTGCAGCCCACAAGGCATACTTCTTACCTCCCTCTTTATAAAAGTTTTCATAGTATCCATATTCATTTTCTATCTGGAATGTTGTAAAGAAGCTAAATGAAGTCATCATCAGATTGTAAATGTTCAAAGGACAAAGTAGACAAGCATAATCAAGAAAAGCTACCAAAATATAGCTATTTCACATGCTAATCCAAGTCAAAAAAACTCCGACACCTTTTGTTCCCGCAGCAATATACAGGAAAAGGCACCAATAACAAATTAATGTTTATGGCTATTCTTGCCTGGGATAAGATGATGGGACCCCCTTGCGATGCAAAAAGCTTCTCTTGTTTCATAAGGTTCACTATATATGTTGTAAAGCTCTGCATATGAGACTGAAACCAAAGAAATAGCCAACAAAGTTAGAGAGATCACAGTTATTTTGCTGCAATTAAATAAATGAAGATAGTCTTTGATCCTTAGAATAAGAAACAATTCAAAGTACTCCTTACATACCATAAAAGGCCCGTTGTAAGTCCGGAACACCGTGCCTGGAATATAATGCAGCCATACTGGCACACCACTGTAACATTCAACCATTCTTAGTTCTCTTTTTCCTGCTACCTCTCCTACTGCTTCGATGTCCGAAAACAAAATCATGGCAAAGATAAATAGTTACATACCCATAATTCCATTCAGCAGCAACAAATGGGCCTATTCGAAGAATCAAGTACATTCCAGCCTGTTGGACAATCTTCGCGAACTTGACCAGATCGAATCGTCCTCCAAAGTAGTACTACCAGTTCACAATTTTAAATGAGAGACTTAAAAGGGAAAAAGAAAAAAAGAAGAGAAAAAGTCTTAAGATGTTATATCAAATTATAAGCCCTAGGAGTATCTTACAACTAGCAAGTAGTACATCGAAATTGCATCATGTTACTCACATTGCCTGGAGAAAGCTCATGGCCATTCCAGAAAACATAGGTTTCAATCACATCGGCTCCTCCTTCCTTGGCTGTTTGAACAAGACTTGGCCACATCTGTCACACACACAAAGCATGTTACACAGACACATTACTCATCACAACCCCAAAAATCAAAGAAAGGAGGGAAAAAAAACACTAGCTGTTAGGATAAGGATCCATAATGGTCATGCGCTAAACCATAATAACAAGAATCCAGAAACAGAATAAACAACAATTATGCATAAAACTAACATGGAAGCATACTTCAAAAGCTGCATTTCATTCTTGTTCCCTCCAACAAATCCAACAAATCAGCAGATACACAAAACAAGCAACTAATACAATAACCCCCATTTTCGTAACCCCAAAAAAAATTACAAATAAAAGACCCAACAAAGCTTACTTCAAGAAACAGCTTAGCTATGACTAAAGAAAAGTTCTTTTATCAAAAAAATAACTTCAGTTCCTTTGAGGTTTTCCTTTCCCTCAGTTTTATGATGAATCAAAAAACTCAACAAAGCAAAGTTGCAAACTTTTACAAGTTAGAAACGGCGCGTGAGACTCTCACTCACACACTCACCGCAGGAACACTTCGAGGGTAATGAATAGAAGCAGAGATAAGGAGCTTCCTCTGTCCATCAATGATGAGGGAGCGGCCATCGTAGCTGACATTGGAAGCCAATGCCAATGTGAAGTAACAAAACAGCAGCAACAAAAGGGAACTGAAACAGAGCTTCATATTTTTTGCTCTCAGTGTTTTTGAGATGTGGGAAAATACATCAATGGATGAAGGGTCTTTAAATAGGACGGTGAAAGAAAGAAAGAAAGAAAGAAAGAAAGGTAAGCTTAGCTTATTAAGCAAGTGAAAAACGGTAAGTGTGATTTAGTGAGAAACAGAGCATGTGAGGTGTGTGTGTAAATAATTAGTTTAGTTAATTATGGGAGACGTGGTTTGTTGCTATTTGGGTCACCAAAACTGGACACCATTGTCTCCGACAGATATTGCCAGTTAGTATCCAACTACGAAGACTTCTTTTTATTTTTGGTATTGGATGGCGGCGCATATGGTAACTAATTCATTTGTTGATTGTTAACTACCTCTGAAAGTAAGAAAATTAACAAAGAAATTTAAAGCTTTTCCATGGCTAAAGTTAGGAATTGATCCTATGAGCCTTTTCTGTTCTACCACATCCTCTAAGTTATGAAGAGATTTTTTTTAAAACAAATGATGAATGTAGAACTTATACCTTGTGATATTTTATAATGTANTCCTCTAAGTTATGAAGAGATTTTTTTTAAAACAAATGATGAATGTATTTTTTTTTTTAAATAATTAAAAATAGCAGTTCCCAAAATAAAAAATTTTATTTCTTCATCTAAAAAAATAGTCATCTAACAGCCACTAAAATAGAGAAATAAACATTACAAAATAAAAAAATAAATATTACAAAGTAATGAACAAACATTTTCAAACACAAAAAATGAGCAATATTTAACACATGTGTGCATGGGCATGTAGAAATACTATGTGACAATGTTTGTTTACTGTTTTGTAGTAATACTAAACTCACATGTGCACAGATACGTAAATAATGTTCAGTAACAATGTTTGTTCGTTGGTGTATAATGTTTATTTTTCTATTTTCTAATGAGTGCTTTTATGTTGGGCGGATGTTGGGTGGTTGATTCTTAGACGTATAAATAGTGGTACTATCTCAAAATATATCATTATCAAATTTGTTCCCAAAATATATTGTTTTGCTTGTGATGGGTGTCAATTTAGGTTTTAGGGTTTGCTTCTTACCAAATTTTTTTTTATAGACGTCAATTTAAATAGAATGATCAATTCTTACACAAGGGTGTTTTTTTTTTTTCATTTTACTGAAAAAATTAGCTTTTATATATTTAGATAATTTTTTTTAAAATAATTAAAATTAATATATATATATATATATATATAACTTTTAAATTTTTTTAATTACTTTTTTTTTTCAATTCAAAACAAAGGCACCTAAAGTTTTGGCTTCGTTTATTTTTCCTAAAGGTGTCTTTTAGTTTAAGACAATCATAATCAAGCCGGGAGGTGTGGTTCAATAGTTACCATAAAAAGTTGAGCTTAGAGAACTTTGACTACGGAGGAACAGAGAGAATTTGGGAGAAAATTGTTTCTCATTTCTTAATAATTCTTCAATGTATAATATATGTCTGTCTTATATACAAGTAGTTAAATCTAACTTCCATTATTTAACCTAAGTTCTAACTAAAGCTAACTAAATATGATTAGTTTAACTAGAGTTCAAGCTAGCATGGTTAAGTTACATTTGGTTTCTAACTGTGTGGCGCGTGTGCTTGCTTCGTAAGCTTCTTCAACCACCGCTGTCACTTACTATGAGATAGATTACAAAATTAATACTAGGAAATTGATCATAGTTTAAGGCTTTCCAAAAGCTAATTCAAGTATGCTCAGTAAGGGTAGGAGGGAGAATTTTTTATGTAGAACTTATACCTTGTGATATTTTATAATGTAAAATATCCTATTTCTCTTTTAAAGCATGTAATAACGTTATATAATTGATCATTTGTACATGCTATGCAAATAAGCACTAATCTATATTTTTTACTAACAAAAATTGTGGGAGACATTCTTTCCCAATTCCGGAGGATTGAGCATTTACGATTACTCTCCCTCACAACAAATGTGATTTTCAAGAATCGAATTTGTGTCTTCATTTTTATAGGAAACCAAGTTGCCTTACCGCTCATCCAACAACTTGTTGGTAAGCATTAATCTATATACGAGTAATGCTTGAGCTTCTTAACTCATCTTTCTAAACTTTTCTCTAACTACTGAATAGGATAAAAGGTGGGTGCTTTTTAAAATTTTAAGATATTTACTACATCTATTTTTATTTTACACCATTTAGTAGTAGGAGTAAGTTTAATAGAATAAGTTAAGAGGCTCAAGTATTATTCATTTATATCTTGCTACATACACAAGAAGAATAGCTTTAATGAAAGTATTTTGATAATTAATTATTATAACTTTAATCAACTTAATTTCAGCAAACAAACACACAAAAAAAAAAAATCAAATTTGGAAGTGAATCCTTTCATGTGAGATTTTCACATAACCTTGTCGTGTGTAAATCTTCACAGGTCATGTGAAAATCTTCACTGTTAATTATGTTTACTTGTGAGGTCTAAGTTAGGGATCAACTATCTAATTAATGGCGAAGATCTACACATAACAAGAAAATCTCACATAAGAGGACCATTTCTAATCAAACTTAATGGTATAGTGCCTTTTTCTCCCTCCAATTTATAGCTAACAAGAAATGCATAAACACTAAAAAAAAGAATGAACTGTGTTATTTGAACTTGTTTTACTTTAAAGTCATGTCTTATTTATTATTTATAATAATTAAAGTGTAAGTCAGTATGATATCTTATACTAAATGAATGAAAATGATATTTCTCTGCCAAGATGTTTGCGATGAGAAATGACTTGTGTTTATGGAAAAATTAGGAGGTACTTATAGATGTCATGTGAAGAGATATACAAGAGTTCTCTAGGTGATTAAAGTCCCATGAACCAAAGTTTCTGACTTCTGAGTGTACGTGATGCAAGATTTTTAAATACATACAAATTTACATGAACTGACATTGTATTTTATTTTTTTGACAATCAAAGACGGTGTGTGACTATGTGTTTGACCCAATTCTCGTTCTCAAATCTCAATTAGTGTTATTAAACTCAATCTGGCCAAGTCAGATCGACCCAAAAGCCGATGACCTGACCATAGAACCAAGCCAAGTAAAAGAATTTTGAGATTTATTTTAAAATGTTATTTCCTAGGGTTCAAACCATGTCCATCATGAACATGGGTGCGCTCTTCTACCCATACATGTGACGTGGAGTCTAAATAATTATATTATTATATATATTATTTATTTGAATATAATTAATATATTTATTCATTTAAACTATAATTTAGTAAATGATTGAATAATTTATTGGTTAAGCTAGTGATTTAATGACTTGTGAGGTGGTTGATTCAAGTAACGATTTAATAATCTATGATCTCAACCTCAATTATTTTATGTGTGCTATGTACCATAGGTTTATAATAAATTAGTATTATCTGCAGTACTAATATATTAATTAATTAAATGCTTCAAATCTAATCTAGTTGGGGACAGAAACCTCAATTGACTAGTGTCTCATGCAGGTAGTGGCAGTGGGGTCATTAATTACTTGATCATATGGATTCGGCATATCTTTGTTATTCAACAACCTGACCAATGTTTCGGCACCTTTCACTGCACCCACGTTCTTCTTCTAGTCTTCTAAATCTTCTTGTATATTATGTGTGCAAATATCACTTAACCTTTAAAACATGTCATAACATTTTAGTGTGATTATTATCCAATCAGAATCGTTCGTAAAATATACACGACAAACTTTTTCGTGCCATTAAGCACTATGCATTAAATATACCAAGTTAGCACAAGAATTATGTAAAAATCGAAATTATTTTTTTTTAAAGAAAGAAAAAATACTATGTCAGTGAAGTAGTGATCTATCTATTTCTCCCTGTTTTTAATAATTGTTCACCTTTCTATTTTATTGTATTTTTACAAATAATTATTTATTTACTAAATCTAGATAATATTAATTACTTTTTTTTATCATATCCTTATTAAATAAACTAGCTTAGTAAAAGAATAGTAGATGAGACAAAAAATAGAAATAAAGATATTGTATAAGAGTAACTTTGTAAAGTATTATGATTTTCAATCATTTTTTAATATCTGCATATAGCTCAAAGTAGACAATTAATTGATAATGAATGGAGTACTTGCCAAAACCTACAAATGGGCTTCAACTTACATTTTTTTATTTCTCTATTTAAGGAGATTATATTTACATATTCTCAGGAGTGAATATGTCAAAAGATCATTTCCAAAATATATTGAATTTTATTTTACATTCCCTGAAGCGAATGTAACTACTTTAATATTTATTTTTGAGTATTTGTATTTATTAGTTTTGCGATTCTGGATATTTATAATTTGGTACTCGTATTCTCCTAAAGAAAATAATATAATGAATTTATTATTTACCAAATTATAAAACATAATTTGATACTCACATTCGAAAAAGAAAAAAATCGGATGCATTCGAGACTATAAGATCTTAAAACTGGTAGTGAGAGAAAAACTTAATAGTTTTTACGACAAGTTCTCTATTTAAATTATGTGATAAAAAAGATCATTAACGAGAACTAATTGGAAAAAATATTTCCCACATTTCACACTCCAAATATGCTCAGGTTGTAGTAATATGTGAATGAAGTTATAATAATATTTTGAATTGAAATTTTGTCTTCTTAAAAATAGCCGAATAAAATGAAGAGCTAGAAAATCGCCTAGTTGGCTATGGTCCATTTCCTGAAGTGAATGCGATAAATTATAACTCCAAAAGTAGAAAAGTTGCTGGAATAAATATAATAAATATGACCATTGATGTATTGGAATAACTTAGTCATGTAACTATGGAACGTTTGTTTGATATTTATCAAATATCTCTATAAGAGAATGATAAAAAAAATACTTGTTTTAGAATATTAGCCAATCATGACATGAGCAATATGATTTATTTAGACATATTTATTTTTCTTTAAAGATCATAATTGAGATATTGGTCATTTTATTAATGACATAAATGTTTACTAATATGTTAGTTTTCTTTCTTTTTGTACATTTTGAGTTTATGATTTTATGATATTTTTCTTTTAAAAGTATTTTATTTTATTTAAAAACTTTTAATTAGCATCAAATCTCAATATTAAATTAATAATTATGATATTTAAAGTATATTGTAATTACTAGAGATATAGTTTTGTAAAATGTTTACATATGATAAGTTTCTTTTTATTTATGTGATATGTTAATTTTTTATGATATTATCATTATTTATGATGTTTATTATTTTTTAAAGAAAATTATCAAAATAATTGTGCTTATATATGTTTTGCAAGTAGTACAACAATGCATATTTTTAAAAGCAAAGTACTCATATGATAATGAGATAAGAAAATTATAACACAATCATTGGTAGTGTCAAGTTTTGAACGTTCTAGAATAGTTAATATTTTGTTTCCCAAGTAAACAAAAATTATGATGCACTACTAAGGACTACCTATCAATTCACAAAGATAAATGAAAGTTCTAGAAGAGATATTATTTTGTTTCTCAAAGAAACAAAATTTGTAATGCATTACTAAGTCATAAAGATGATTGAAGGCTCTAAAAGAGCTACTATTCTCTTTCCAAGAGAAACACAAATCATTATGAATGGTTAAACATTATTACTATTATAAAACTGATTAAAGGCTCCAAAAGAGATGATATAATATTACTTGAAAGAATAAAGCTTGTTATAGATAATTTGATATTATCTAGATTATCTCAACGAAACTTGTTAAAATTTAAAATATTCGCTGAAATGAATATCATGTTGAGAATGTAAATAAAAAGAATATTAAATATCTTTATATTACAATTATTATACCAAGTAATAAATATATATTAAAAAACTAATTGGTTTCCTCTGTATAAAAATATTGTTGTAATTGAAACTTGTGCTACAGTAAACTTCTAGTTTATTGACCCAAATTTTTTGCATGACTGGTAAGACCATCAAAGTTCAATTATGTTACAAATAATTTTTGAGAATTCATTTTGAAACTCATGGAAGAGTAAGAAGATTCTTCGGGTTAAAGAATTCTCATGTATTGCTTGTTTTCAAATAAATTAATTATGAGACAATCACCAATTGAATTTGTAAGAGGATCATTTACATTTCTGGAATGCATTCAGGGTGAACTGTAGGGATCCATTCACCCACCATGTGGACCATTTATAAATTACATATGATTTTAATAAATACATCAAACAAATGGTCACATGTTTGTTTATCATTAACTCGTAAACTAAAGTTTACGAGATTGATTACTCAAATAATTTAATAGCAGAGTATCCAGATAATGTCCTTATAACTTTGTGTCTTGATAATAATGGTGAGTTCATGTCTCAAGATTTTATTGATTATTGTATGTCAAATGGAACAAAAATTGAAGAGCACGGTGCTCCTATTCATGCATGGTCTATTAGAGTTATTAATGCCTCCAATTAATAACTAGATCATTACTTATGAGAACAAAGCTTCATTTTTAGCATTATGAATCCCTTTGATTATAAACTAACTCGACCAATCAGACACTTCAATGAGACTCGAACCCAAGACCTCTACTATTCACTATAATGCCTTATCCACTAGACTAGCATTACTTTTTGTAACATTTCATGCAATCATATTTATTAATATAATTTTATTATCTAATTTTTCTTTTTAAAGAAACCACAATCTAAAGAGTCCCTAGGACTCTCCCACACTCACGCTCTCATCTCATTTGAATAATGTGAGAGAGTTTTGTTGGCATTTTCCTTTTTATTTTTTGTTGGTCAAATGCCATATATTCTATTTATGATCTTACTGTAGCATACTAAGCAAGAGAATTGGTGATGTACATAACAAAGTTGAGCAAACATTTTTGGGATATGGACTTTGGTTTTTTATGTTGGAATAATTAAAATAATTATTTTGTGGACATGCATAAATTAGTAATTTGTCCAGATTAACCTAATTGTCAGAATATTGTGTTCATGTGTTTGGGCTAGCTGATGATAGGTGGGCTAGGCCCATCATTAACTAATGTATGGAAGAGTCCCTTCGCCTACCCTGTGTCAGTTTTTATTCTCCCTATTAAGAATAAAAATAAATACAGGCCCTTGGTTGGCTTGTGTGTGTGACTCCTGACATAGAGCATAGGGGAGAAACTCTTCCTCTTCTCCCTGTCTCTCTTCTCTCATCAGGATTCAACCCAGAGGAAAAGATGGCTTCTATTCCTGTGATTCCAGGTTCCAAATTCTCTTCTCAATCTCTCACAGAATTGTTCATATTTCACATGCTATAATTGGACAAAACATATTATAATTCTTTCATTTTAATGATAAAAATCAATGGATGAAAATTTGATTTTCCTCTCACATAAATGATATTCACGTTGCTCAAACTTGTCTTTTGATCTATTTCTTCATGAGCATACCCCAGCAGCTTGCAACTTTAGAGTTTCAATTCTTTATTGAAAATGTCTTTTTGATTCATATTGAATTTATACACTCTTGCTTGTTATATAGTAAATGTTATATATTCAGTTAATTTCCCTCCATTCTCTCAAGAAATACCTTTATATATATATATATATATATATATATATTACTTTAAAATATTATTATATTAAGAAATTAAGTTATTAACAAAAATAATATTTTGTTATGATTGTTTTTGAAAAATTAAAAATTGCATATTTTATTTTATTTTAATATTTATTTTTTATGATAAAAAATACATAGGCATGTCTATCACTGATATATAACATTTTACCAACAAAAAACAAAAAGGAAAATGCCAGCAAAGCTTTCTCACATTATTCAAAGCGGAAGTGTGGGAGAGTCCTAGGGACTCTTTAGATTAGGGTTTCTTAAAAAAAATTAAATAATAAAATTATATTAATAAATATGATTGCATAAAATATTGCAAAAAGTAATGTTAGTCTTGTGGATAATTTATTACAGGTAAAATAAGTTTATTTTTTTAGTAAACACAAATGAATATTTGAAAGTAAACAGGCCGGCCTAATAAGCTCTTGGCCAGGCTTCCCAAGCAGGCCAGACCAGGCTAAAAAATTGGCCTATAACAGTTAATAGGCCAGGCTCAGGCCGAAGATTAATAAAACAGGTCTGGCCTGGCCTGTTCCCACCCCTAGTGCAAAGTAAGTCATGCCTAAAGCGTGTTAGCACATTTGGTTCTAAATATGAAACTTCTTTCAAAATGGAAATGAGCAATTAATGAAGATGGTCATAATATAGAGGCAAGTACTCCAAAAGAGTCCCAAGAAATAACTACTGATGAAATACCAAAAGTGGTTCAAGTACCTGAAAAATGACAAAAATAAAAAGATCTTGATGGGTTATGTCTTTATAAAAAATATGGAATCGATAGAAATCATATTGTTGTCGACAACATTGTATGTACATAATGTTTCTACTAAAATAATAAACAAGATAAAGATCTTGAATAAAAATCTATGAAAGAATATAGACAAAAAATTATTGGCCAATGTGGAAAGATGCAATTTATGTTAAAATCAACTTCACTTGAAAAATATGAAGTTTTTGGGATCTATAATCGAGCACTAGAAGGTGTGAAGCCAGTTGAGGTACAAGTGAGTTTTCATGCAAAAATGAAATGGGGAAAGATGAGAAAATACAACTTGTAGTACTAGGCTTTTCAGAAAACCTGACATTGACTAAATGGAGATATATTCTCTAGTGGTGGATTTAATTTTATTTTGGCAGTTAATTAATAAATTAGACATGCATCTATAAGCCTATTAATATGGCTTACTAACTAGCAAATTTTTTTGAAAATCCCTGAAGGATTTAAATAGCTGAAGCATATAGAAATTCTCGGGAAAATTTGTTCATTAAGACTTCAACAATCTTTATATGGATTAAAATAATCACGGTGTATGTGGCACAATTGTCTAAATCAAGCAACATGTGAGTACCATGAAGAATGTTGGAACAAGTTGTTATTTGTGCCACTGTGGCATCTGGTTTTAGATGTCTATTGAGTTGTTTCACTCCTCATTTTATTACAAAAGTTACAGTACTATATGTATGGATATATTATAGTGGTCGTTATTACATAAATATCTTAAGAGGGAGAGAAATATTGTATTATTTTTTCATTCATTTACCATGCGGATGTTGTACTCTTTTTCCTTCATTGAGATTTTTTTCTAATGAATTTTTCTTAGTAAAATTTTAACGAGACATATCCCTGATGGATATCCAAGAAGAGTGTTATAAAAGATTATTAATGTGGATGTCCATACACTATGGTTGGTATCCAATTAGATAGATATATGTTGATATGACAGAATTAATGTAATATTGTGCACCTCACTCTTAGCCTATAAATAGTCATCTGAATGCTCATTGTACAACATACATATGAGAATAAAAATAACACCTCTCCCTTTATTCTTTCTCCATATCTCTTCTATTACTTTTCCCTATCACTCTTCTCATTAATTTCATAACACTTACCTTTTTTTCAATATATATATATATATATATATAATGCCCATTTTTAGACATCATGAGAATTAAAAAAAAATAAAGAAAAACATAATGTTATATAAAATAATTAAAAATCATTTGAATGTACAAAATTATCCTTATTTTAAAAAATATTCTCCTAATACATTCAATAACTATAAATAAATTAAATAAAATACATTGGCCTTCTTTAAGTTTAATGAAAGTACACTAAACATTTCTCAATTTAAAAAGTGCTACACTGACATCTTTTGAGTTTTACAAAACAATACCTTGACCCCCATAAGCTCCTAAATTTTAAAAAATTTATAAAACATAGAAAATGAATATTTTAACTTTAACTTTTGGATAAATGTAGAAGATTGTGCATTAAAGATCTTTTATATTGAAAGATAACTTCAAAATTTTGAAAGTTATTTTGAGATAAGGGAGGCTAGTGTAACGCGAACAAATAGAAGGGTACTAAATGTAATTTCATTAAACTTTTGGGAAAGTTAGAATGATTCACCCAATAAACTAATGCCATTATTGAGAAAAAAATAATTAATGTTACCTTTAATTATGTGTTAGACAAATATTACAAAACCTTAAATTGACTAAATTTTGACAGTTTTATTTAGGGTAAAGCTAAAGTTATTTTTAGGAAAATCTTAAGGACACTATGTCAGCATATTGTTGGAGTTGTCCTGCTCTCATTCACTCTCTTCATTTACCCACTTTAAACCTCATTTGCGTAGTTTTCTTTTTTTAGCTTATATTTTAATTTGTCATCATTTTACCCTAAAACTCCAATTGCTCTTCGTAGTTCCACACTACTAGAAATTAGATCTTTCGTGATGACTTTTTCCCAATGACACACATATTATTAGGAAAAATGACTCTTTTCAAACAACATTACGATGCCGTTAGTTAAGTCACAAGGCTTAACATCTATAGCAGTGACATTATACATCACATGTATATGTATTATATATGGCAACAATTTTTACTATTTTGTTGGTATAATGCATAATTATGCCAACGACATAAAAAGTCGTTGAAAAAGAGCAACTACACATCAACGACGTCTACTGTCATTACTATAGATTACACATAGCATAACAACTCTAAAAGTCGTCGTCATAGAGGAACATCTACAACAACAACTTCAAAGGTCACTGGAAAAGAGTAACTCTACGACGACTTCCAGTGTCATTGCCATAGGTCAACTTCTACTACAACAACCTCCAATGTCTTCGTGAAAGAGAAAGTTTATGGCATTCAGTAACAACATTCAATTTCTCTGAGAAATAGTAACTTTACGACAATAATTTTTTATGTTGTTGCCATAAAGGGAATTTACAACAACAATTTTTTATTGTCACTAGCATAGATTGTATGTGCATATCAAACTTTATGACAATAACTTTTTTTGTGGTTGCGATAGATTAAAAATACAACAATATTGTCTAATTTATTTTGCCATTTTTTTTTATAAAAAATGAATCATCCATAAACCTATTTTTATTTAGTAATTTAAAAATTAATTAAAGTTTGTCAATACTTAATGCCAGAGAGAATAATGTAGTAAGAATCAGTCATTCATCAAGTATCAATAATAATATTTACATACTTATCGACAACAACAGTATTATGAGAAAAATACCTACCTATTAGTACGCATGAAAAGCTACTAAGTAAAAGATTCTTGTGCTAACATAAGAAATTCGTGGTATTTCATTAAAAAAAATTGGAACAAAAGTTCTTGTATATCAAGTGTTATTTAGCATATATATATATAACATGAAACTAATATTTTTGCCCTTTTCTCTTTTTAAATTTACTTTGTAAGCCATAAGAAATAACCTAATGCCCTATCTCCTAAACCCAGTGCGCCTCCCCTCTCCTCCTCCTTCAATCCAACACAAGTCTCCATCCACTGCTCTTCTTCTCTTTCACGAGACTGCACCACTCAAGCTACTTCCTCTTCTCTTCTTCAAGTGGCGACTCCACCATCGACCCAGGCCCCCTTCTTCTCTATCGGCAGCGCGACTTCTCCTCTAAGGTTAGCTTTGTTCCGGCACCTCTGCTGTTATGGCTCTGTTCCAGCACCTATAGCTTTCCTTTTCTGTTTATGATTGTTATAGCTCTTTTTTTTTNTTTATGATTGTTATAGCTTTTTTTTTTTTTGTGAGGGTTCTCGAGTAGTTACTTTTATATATGATACATGACAATTCACTGTTTTTGAATCACTTAGCCTTTTATTTTATTTGGATAGTGTATGAATGTTTTGTGGGTTGGTACGATCAAGATTCAAGCAGAAGGTAAAACGTTTTGGAGTTAGGAATTGGTTTCAAAAGGTTCCAGTAAGTAACTATGAAATGTGAAGGCATATGGTAAAGTTGACTTGCTGGATAAGGATGAACTGATAGGAATGAGATTGCCAATTTTTGTTAGTCAGGCATGTAGGTGTGCGGAATTAGAGCAAACAAACTGACCAAAATATCATACATGAGTTTGATTCATGTTTGCCTACTTAGCATGTCATTTGGGAGAATTGACAGAGTGGAGGAACCCTTCTAATCCTCAAATTCCTAGCCTTACACCTTATGGAAACTAGGATTAAATTTAAGAGAACTGGGGTATTGAACAATACTTTGATAGAACACCATGGGTGTGATCCATGTAGCTAACCTCACTTAGTGGGATAAGGCTTAGTTGTTGTTGAGGTATTGAATAATTCTTTAAGTTTTGATCCCTATCATATCCTTAAAAGAAAAAGGATCAAACCTTATATTTTATTTCCTCCTAGTGTTTCTTTTATGATGTTTGGAGAGGAAAAAGAAAATATTTCAAGTCGAATAGGAAATAGGTTTCTGTTTTCTCCTTTTGATAATAATTTTTTAGTATTTTTAAAAATCCAAGCTTCTTTGATAAGCATGAATGTTGTTGACGTATAAAATGAATTTGTTTAGCTTTTTATATGAGTAGATACACACTTAGTTCTGGAAGAATCACCTTTTAGTTTTAGCATATGCTTTTGGTCTAACATGTAATTAAGCAAAATCTGAAGGGGTGAACAACTCTCACATTACTAATGAATCATAAGTTTTACAAATTCGTGCAGTTTCAGAGCCTCATGCTAAGAAAAGGCATTGATTCTGAATTGGCTAACATGCCAATATGAAATGTTCCCCTGCCATAAATTATACACTAATTAACTCTTATTGAATTGATAGCAGCATTATTATGCATTATTATCAGCTGCAGACAGCTTCTACTGCAAGTTTCCTTGATAAACCGGGACACAAATTGGTCTTGAAATTCTCCTCAGTTAATTTTATAACACAGTCGTTTTTGTTTAGGCATGCCTGCAAACAACAAAGAACATTATAAAGATCTATAAGTATAATCTTTTAAATATAAAGGCCAAAGATTGGAACATTCCATGAAATATTTGATATTAAAAGCATTCATATAAGGCTAAATTGATGTAACACTTTCTTGGGACCAAACTGATGTTAGGAATTTGCAATAATTATGATCAGGTCCATTAACAGCAATAACTATGGAGAGTATCAAATTCGTCCTTAAAGTTGTTAAAAGACAATCAAATTAGTCCCTGTCAAATTAGTTCCTCTTAGGGACTAATTTGACTGAATTTTGGCAACTTTTGGGACCAAATTGATATTTTCCATAGCTTCGGGACGAATTTGACGAATGTTGCCACCCATGTGGATGAATCTCACAATTTACTTGAAAATCTCAATATATATGTGGAGAGAATGACTCAAATGCAAAACTAAATAAATTGCGGAAAATACATACCTTTTCAACAACTGTGCTAGTATTAGGATCATGGCAATCTCCCATCAGGTAAGATCCACATGTACCAGTAGGGGTTCCAAAGCTTGCAAATTTCACAGCAGATATTACTGTGTTGCCAGGGCATGTTAATCGAGCAAGAGGAGTGTTATTGATATTATCATCAATTTTATCTTCACCCTGAGAATCAAGTCCAACGGAAGGATAATCCTCGGCGACAAGGGCACATGCTCCAGATACTCTGCGTCTTAGGAACTGAATTTTTGTTGGATCTCCGCCTTTCTCCTCAAAAATAACAAGAACATTTCCAGATGGCTTAAACCAAGACCGTGGAACGTGATACCTGATCAATAGGAAATTTTTTCTTTTAAAACAAAAAGAACGATACATAAATTGGCAACTTACTGAATAAGTTATTATTTGTTTATAATTATGATGAATCACGAATGAAAGCTTTCAAGTTTCTGTTCTAGACCACTTGTCAGATTAGCTAAGTCTATCGCATTTCTTTCTGCTATTTATGAACATTTCTTATCAAACGTCACAAAATAAAGAATCTGTCAAGGATCTAGCTTGCACCATCTACACCATCAATTTGTACATAAAATCTTAGTGTTTGGCACAAAACTCTTTCATCCACTTGCCCGCACTATTTCTAATACCTTATTTTGGCACAAAACTCCATCATCCACTTTTAGTTAACAAATTTAAGGCAAATATTTTCTATATAATAAAAAGGAAAGGAGTGCATTTAAACTTATCAATTTCACTCAAGTCATTAATTCATATAGTTTTACCATTTCTGGGTAGCTTTTCCACAACTAGTGGCACATTTGTCAATATTGAATTTGCCTCTGTAGTCGCATCGTTGAACACACTCTTCTTCCTTGAATTCGCTATTCCTAGGCCAATATCTTCCAATTTCCTCTCCATTTAACCAGGCCATGCCTTTTCCCATATGCAACATATCCAATCCAACTGNAATCAAGTCCAACGGGAGGATAATCCTCGGCGACAAGGGCACATGCTCCAGATACTCTGCGTCTTAGGAACTGAATTTTTGTTGGATCTCCACCTTTCTCCTCAAAAATAACAAGAACATTTCCAGATGGCTTAAACCAAGACCGTGGAACGTGATACCTGATCAATAGGAAATTTTTTCTTTTAAAACAAAAAGAACGATACATAAATTGGCAACTTACTGAATAAGTTATTATTTGTTTATAATTATGATGAATCACGAATGAAAGCTTTCAAGTTTCTGTTCTAGACCACTTGTCAGATTAGCTAAGTCTATCGCATTTCTTTCTGCTATTTAGGAACATTTCTTATCAAACGTCACAAAATAAAGAATCTGTCAAGGATCTAGCTTGCACCATCTACACCATCAATTTGTACATAAAATCTTATTGTGTTTGGCACAAAACTCTTTCATCCACTTGCCTGCCCTATTTCTAATACCTTATTTTGGCACAAAACTCTCCATCATCCACTTTTAGTTAACAAATTTAAGGCAAATATTTTCTATATAATAAAAAGGAAAAAACTGCATTTAAACTTATCAATTTCACTTAAGTCATTAATTCATATAGTTTTACCATTTCTGGGTAGCTTTTCCACAACTAGTGTCACATTTGTCAATATTGAATTTGCCTCTGTAGTCGCATTGTTGAACACACTCTTCTTCCTTGAACTCGCTATTCCTAGGCCAATATCTTCCAATTTCCTCTCCATTTAACCAGGCCATGCCTTTTCCCATATGCAACATATCCAATCCAACTGGTTCGTCCCCTGGTGGAGCATCCACCACAACCTGCATGGCCAGTTACATTTTAAGAAGATACTTCACCCCAAAAAACACAACACTATATGAAAGATATATCGATATTTTCGACAAGCAAGGCTTAAAAACAAGAAAGGTCACCTTGTACCAAGTCAATGGATGCCCTTTTGGTGGTTCTGAAGTAGAAGTCCAGTTCACACTATTCAACCCCTCTCCCTGGTAAATTTTTCGGTGTTCTCCTTGCACTCCAATCTGAGAAATCAAGTAAAAGAAGAGATCAGAGGATAAAGGCTAATGAAAGTTTTCAAGATTAATTGTAAAATATACCTTGTGAGTCCAGGCATAAGAAGACAAGTCTAATGTGCCATTGCCAAATCCCTTAATCTTGACACTTGTTAATCCTGCTCCTGTGAACTCATAAAACGGTCCAGCAGACTAAACACAAAACGAAAATTGTAATGAGAGTTCAAGTCATTTAAGGGGGATGTAAAAAAAAATATGCGGACACCCCGTGATAAGTCATTCTACAATCTATGCTCTAATAACTAATGTCCCGCAGGAACAATTTAAATTATTAGGTCTCAAATTAATTCCTTAGATTTATGAAGACATTTTTTTTTAAAAAACAAATGTGTACATTTGACTTGGAGGGTGAGGCTTGACATAATGATAATGTTGTTGTGACCTTTTAGGTCATGAGTTCAAGTTTTGGAAGCAATCTCTCCGACATTAGAGGTAAGACTTTTTACATCTATCTACCTCAAATCCCACTAGGTACAAGCCTCGTGCATTTGTTGTGCCTTTTTTTTAAGTATATTTGACTTCGCTCAGAATGAAAAGAAAGCTGTGCGTTCTAATTCTATCCAGAGCAATTCACTTACCGGTAAGCCAACGGTCAAGCTTAACAAAGCAATTTCATTCTTCCCTGCCCTCAATGTGATGGGATTCTTAAAAGTGAATGGTGCACCACAATTCCAGTTCCTAATAGAAAAAGGTTAAAAAATCTATGAGAAACAAAGAGAGAGAGAGAGAGAGAGAAATCATTTGTAAGAGCGGCAAATGCGGCAACTGAATAGGTTCATGATTACCCAGACATAGTATAGGTTTCAGTATTCAACAAAAAATGATTGCACATAAACATTATTGTTTCCAATGTATTACAGGACAACCAGAAATGCCGCCCGAAACCATGGCGTAGCAAGCAAGTCAATGTCGAACGAAATGTGGTTACTAATTACTGTCTATCAGAGGATAACCTTGATATTCCTGATTCACAAAAGCATGGAGAGCATGGCCCTTGGATTCTACTAGAAGAACTGGTTTGCTTCCCTTCTTTAAGAACTCTTCATTTTCACCAACAAATACACTGCCATCAACAGAAAATTTAGCTTTAATCAACGTCACAACTACTTTACAAAAACACTTCAATTTATTCTAGATGTCCATGTCTAATAGATTTACATAACTTATTATGAGGAAGCAGCATGCCTAATATAGCCAATACTGTAACTTAAAACATGGCAACCCACCTAGGCATTAGAATAGCACCAAATTCTTTCATCCCAAACCACCCAAAAGACAGGGGAAAGCTCATTCTTGAACGAACAAAACAAAAAAATACTCCAATATTGCCACAAAAAGTAAACAAAACCAGAAAATGTTTTAAAACATTTAGTTATAAAATCAACTTCACCACAGTTTTAGCCACAAGAAAAGTTATTCTGTGGTAAACAAATTATGAATAACTCTATCTACATCTACATTTTATATAGAAGTTACGTATGAAAATAAAGCACATGTTTCAATCTAAGACAAACCTTGTTGTGTACCACAGGTAGTCAGTAGTATCTTTGGTAGTATTGATGTGGTCGACAAAACCAGTTTTGACAAGGTCTGCCTGCCCCCAGATCCCTGCACTCTCCTTCAATACATCCCACTTGATAGTTTTTACCCCTTTATCTGATTGCTGCAAGTTCTCAGCAATCATTGAAACTACATTTGTCTGGGAAGCAACCTGTTCAAGATTTCATTGCTAAGTGCAAGGACCATAAAAAGAAGTACATAAAAAAGATTAATGCGATCATATATTTTGCAGCAAGATTTAATGTTAATATGATTTAGTATAGGTGTATGCCAAATTCTGTTCTTGTCCATGAATTTTCATTACTTTCAAGCCACTTCAGAGCTGAGTTCCTATGTAACACTTAACATCGCTGAAATTTTGAGCGATGC
Organism: Nissolia schottii; assembly: GCA_003254905.1. Taxonomy (NCBI): domain Eukaryota; kingdom Viridiplantae; phylum Streptophyta; class Magnoliopsida; order Fabales; family Fabaceae; genus Nissolia; species Nissolia schottii. The sequence continues at coordinate 1,290,507 of QANU01102670.1, read as the reverse complement.
TTCAAATCTGAACTGAGCGCTTGATATAGGTTTTTGTGAGTCCTTGGACAAGACAAGGTTACATTGTTAAGCAAATATGTCAGTGGAATGAAGGAACAGAAATAGCGTACCTTTGCCGTGTTGAACACTACATTCTTGCAGTCGGGAAGAATGCTAACTGACCAAGCTGGCAGGTGATATGATGCATTCCGAAATTCCACTGTCCTATCATTTTTATCATCCACATTAGCAATAAAGGCAGCGCATGCTCCTGATGAGTCAGTATAGACATCAGCCTGCAATACAGTGGTTACCACATAATGACTTATAAAGGCAGCGCATGCTCCTGATGAGTCAGTATAAAACCCACCCCATTAATTTGGTGCTATAACTAATTTGGTCAGAGAGTCTGTATGTGGAATGAACATGAAACTCAAATGTTTAAAGGAAGGAAAATACCTCCACAGAAGGACCAATGGATGTAGTAACCGGTTTACCATTAAGCAATGCATGCTCACATAACTTGATAGCTCTGTGAAGCTCCTTGAGATGTCCCCATTTAGGGAATCTAGGTAACCCTGTGATTATCCAATAAATTTATTAATGAATACAATTTCAGCAGTGATTGTAATTTGTAAGGACATTTTTCTTAACACAGTAAAGAGACTTCAGCACAAATTATACTACAAGACAAGAACTGCAGATGGCTTACCATACTCATCTATCGGGGCATCATAGTCATAACTTGTAGTAATGAACCAACCACCTGTACGCCCAAAATTTGTTCCACCATGATACTATCCCACAAGGATGAGACAAAGAGGTCAAGACCAGAGGAAAATAAACTACATGGCATATGGAGATCAAGGTCTTTTTCTCCCTATAAATAAAATGTTTAGTAGTTACAATGATAATAAATCCAAAAAAAAAGACATCATCTATACCATGTAGTAGTTCTGTACACTTCCACCTTTTTGGAAGAAACGGGCAACAGCAAATGCGACATCTTCAGCTGGCCTGTGAGGATCTCTGCCCCCAAAAGTTTTAAACCTTACAATAATAAGACCCCAACACAAAAGATCAATAAATCTGAGATACTTTCCATATTGCAAGATCGAAAGAAAATTAAACTGATGCACACTTAGAACTCCTCTAACCAGCAGGAAAAAAGATGGGAAAAGAAAAACACCCTCTTAGTTTTGGGTCTAAATAAACTCAAAAGGGTTGAATTATAAAACTTGAACACGAACAAATTGTGACTGTACAGGAAGCAAAGGTAAAGGTGAATCCAACATACCATCCAGGCCAGTTCTCGGTCCAAATTTTGGGCTTATTTGGAGAGGTAGGTTTAAATTGGTCACAGTAGAATGAGTTGCAAGTATCAATCTGCAAAAGAATCATGAATAGGCAGGTTAGCATCTAAATGTGATCAGCTGGATAGATATTTACAAGAAGAAGAAAATCTTTATTGATATAAATAATACTCCCCGTCCACTTTTTGTTATCATTTTTTACAAAAACACTTAGTTCAAGAAATCATTTAATTGACACTAAGATAGAAAAAATATAGTGTATAGAAAAAATTAACCTTAAACAATATGTGTTATAATTATCAAGTGTTATGGGGGAGTATAAGAGATAAAAAGAGAATAAATGTAAAAAATACATTTAATATTTTTTAATCTAATTAAATGGCAATTAATCATGAACAAATTTTTGTTTAAAAAACGACAAAAAAAAGTGGACGGAGGGAGTAATAAAATTAATAGCTTTAGGCACAAGCAAGATGAATCTCAAAAGTCACATGTATATTATTGGAGATTTTTAATATCTTCTTGTAACAGGCACTACGAATCCATGTCAATTTTATTTTAGTCTACAATGTTGATAACAAGTTGTAAGAAATTATAATCTTACCACAGGATCTGGAGCATCCGGTTGTTGGCACATTATCCAAGGGACACCGGTATTTTGAGAAACGGCCATCTTTGCAGCCCACAAGGCATACTTCTTACCTCCCTCTTTATAAAAGTTTTCATAGTATCCATATTCATTTTCTATCTGGAATGTTGTAAAGAAGCTAAATGAAGTCATCATCAGATTGTAAATGTTCAAAGGACAAAGTAGACAAGCATAATCAAGAAAAGCTACCAAAATATAGCTATTTCACATGCTAATCCAAGTCAAAAAAACTCCGACACCTTTTGTTCCCGCAGCAATATACAGGAAAAGGCACCAATAACAAATTAATGTTTATGGCTATTCTTGCCTGGGATAAGATGATGGGACCCCCTTGCGATGCAAAAAGCTTCTCTTGTTTCATAAGGTTCACTATATATGTTGTAAAGCTCTGCATATGAGACTGAAACCAAAGAAGATCACAGTTAATTTGCTGCAATTAAATAAATGAAGATAGTCTTTGATCCTTAGAATATGAAAAGATTCGAAGTACTCCTTACATACCATAAAAGGCTCGTTGTAAGTCCGGAACACCGTGCCTGGAATATAATGCAGCCATACCGGCACACCACTGTAACATTCAACCATTCTTAGTTCTCTTTTTCCTGCTACCTCTCTCCTACTGCTTCCATGTCCGAAAGCAAAATCATGGCAAAGATAATAGTTACATACCCGTAATTCCATTCAGCGGCAACAAATGGGCCTATTCGAAGAATCAAGTACATTCCAGCCTGTTGGACAATCTTCGCGAACTTGACCAGATCGAATCGTCCTCCAAAGTAGTACTACCAGTTCACAATTTTAAATGAGAGACTTAAAAGGGAAAAAGAAAAAAAGAAGAGAAAAAGTCTTAAGATGTTATATCAAATTATAAGCCCTAGGAGTATCTTACAACTAGCAAGTAGTACATCGAAATTGCATCATGTTACTCACATTGCCTGGAGAAAGCTCATGGCCATTCCAGAAAACATAGGTTTCAATCACATCGGCTCCTCCTTCCTTGGCTGTTTGAACAAGACTTGGCCACATCTGTCACACACACAAAGAATGTTACACAGACACATTACTCATTACAACCCCAAAAATGAAAGAAAGGAGGGAGAAAAAAAAAAACACTAGCTGTTAGGATAAGGATCCAACGTGGTCATGCGCTAAACCATAGTAACAAGAATCCAGAAACAGAATAAACAACAATTATGCTTAAAACTAACATGGAAGCATACTTGAAACGCTGCATTTCATTCTTGTTCCCTCCAAATTCTCATCAAGCAAACAGCAGTAGAGGAAATCCAACAAATCATCAGATACACAAAACAAAACAAGTAACTAATACAATAATCCCCATTTTCATAACCCCAAAAAAAAAAATACAAATAAAGGACCAATGTAGAAAAACTCAAGAAAGCTTACTTCAACAAACAGCTTAGCTATGACTAAAGAAAAGTTCTTTTCTGAAAAAAAGGAGAACTTTTTAGTTCCTTTGAGGTTTTCCTTTCCCTCAGTTTTATGATGAATCAAAAAACCTCAACAAAGCAAAGTTACAAACTTTACAAGTCAGAAATGGTGTGAGACTCTCACTCACTCACACACTCACCGCAGGAACACTTCGAGGGTAATGAATGGAGGCAGAGATAAGGAGCTTCCTCTGTCCATCAATGATGAGGGAGCGGCCATCGTAGCTGACATTGGAAGCCAATGCCGATGCGAAGTAACAAAACAGCAGCAACAAAAGGGAACTGAAACAGAGCTTCATATTTTTTGCTCTCAGTGTAAAAGGCATCAATGGATGAAGGGTCTTTAAATAGGACAACAGAAGAAAGAAAGAAAGAAAGAAAGAAAGAAAGAAAGAAAGTTAAGCGTAGCTTAATGCATACCATATTAAGCAAGTGTGATTTAGTGAGAAAGAGAGCATGTGAGTGTAACTGTTAATTAAATAATTAGTTTAGTTAATTATGGGAGGCGTGGTTTGTTGGAATTGTTGCTATTTGGGTCACCAAAACTGGACCCTATTGTCTCCGACAAACAAATATGGCCAGTTATTCCTTTCGTCCAATTTTTGTTAGTATTTTTGACAAAACACAATTTAAGAAATAATTTGTTTGACATTAAAATAAAGAAAATATAGTACATTAAAAAAATTAACCTTGAGCAATAAGTATTATAATTATTAAGTGTTATAGGAAGTCTGAGAGATAACAAATGTATAAGTGTAAAAAATACTTTTTAATACTTTCTTAATCTAATTTAATTAAGTGACTATTAATTTTGGACAAAGTTTTGTTTGAGAAACGACAACAAAAATGAATGAAGGGAGTACTACATAACTAAGAAGAGATTTTTTTTAGACAAATGATGAATGAATTTTTTTTCTTTTTTAAAATAAACAAAATAACACTTCCCAAATACATCATTCTTAAATTTGTTCCTAAAATAAGTTATTTTGCTTATAATAGGAGTCAATTTAAATGAACTCTCATATTACGAAATTTTCTTTCTTTTTTTAATAGAAATCAATTTGGAATGAATAATTTCGATTTTTTTTTTAGGTTGCCTACCCGGTATCCAAGACTTAGCCTTGACTAATCCGAGCCGACCCGGGTCGCGTACCTGGCTATGGCGGGTGAGTCTCCCAGCGAGGATAATTGCGTTCATCTCAAACTCGGGACCTTGCTTAAGCGATACCAAACCGCTTACCACTTGGACCAACCCCCATTGGTTGAATAATTTCGATTTTGATAATGAATAATTTAGATGTTAGTGAACTCAAAAAATAATGTGAATTAATTGGGATTCCGAATCAAAATTCATAACATTTATAGTACTTTTATATAGTGGGTTTTTATTGGAAATATATGATAACGGAATCAAATTGGTGTAAGAAATTAATTTTGATGTTTTATTTTGTCCTTTCTGCATAAAGAATAGGCAAAAATCCCGCAAATTTATTTTTCATCATGTTTTACTTAATTCTTTTTAATCCATTCTACAATAACAATACTTCTACGTTTGACTTGTATGAAATGATTTTTTTTTTAAATTGTGATTAATTTATGTTATGCATGTCCTCTGTGTCAATTTTCTATTGAGATGGTCATCTTATCTTAAATGTGTGACGAAATTTGCTTTTAAATTATATGATCTCATTAGATCTTTCTATAATTATATGAGTATAAATGGGCAAAAATCTCACAAACTTATTTTTCACCATGTTCTACTTAATTCCTTTTAGTCCATTCTATAACAATAATATTTCCATGTTTGACTTGTATGAAATTAATTTTTAAAACCTTTTGTGATTAATTTGTGTTATGCACGTCCTCTATGTCAATTTTCTATTGAGCTAACCGTCTTATCTTATGAGATCCTATGAGATCATATCTCATGCATCCTTCAAAACATTTAGAGGACGTGCATAACATAAATTAATCACAAGAGATTTTATGAGATCCTATGCGAACACATCCCATGTGTCTTACCCTATGAGATGTTATTGAGCGAGCCTTCTTGCCCCATGAGATCCTATCTCATGCATCCTTCAAAACATTTAGAGGGCATGCATAACATAAATTAATTACAAAAAATTTTATGAGATCATATCGCATGCGTCTTATCCGATGACATGTTATTGAGTTGGCCATTTTATCCCATGAGATCCTATGAGATCATACCCCATGCATCCTTCAAAACATTTAGAGGACGTGCATAGCATAAATTAATTATAAAAGATTTTATGAGATCCTATGAGATCATATCCTATGCGTCTTATCCTATGAGATGTTATTAAGCTGACTATCTTATCCCATGAGATCATATCTCATGCATCCTTCAAAACATTTAGAGGAAGCGCATAGCATAAGTTAATCACAAGATTTTATGAGATCATATCCGATGCATCTTATCCTATGAGATGTTATTGAGCTGGTCGTCTTATCCTATGAGATCATATCCCATGCATCTTATCATATGAGATGTTATTGAGTTGGCTATCTTATCCCATGAGATCCTATGATATCATATCCCATGCATCCTTCAAAACATTTAGAGGACGTGCATAACATAAATTAATCACAAAAGATTTTATGTGATCCCATGAGATCATATCCCATGCATCTTATCCTATGAGATGTTATTGAGCTGGTTGTCGTATCCCATGAGATCATATCTCATGCATCCTTCAAAACATTTAGAGGAAGTACATAACATAAATTAATCACAAAAGATTCTATGAGATCATATCCCATTTGTCTTAGCATATGAGATGTTATTGAGTTGGTCGTCTTATCCCATAAGATCCTATGATATCATATCCCATGCTTCCTTCAAAACATTTAGGTTGCATTTGGTTGTTGAGACAGGACAGAAATACAAATAGAAAGACACAAAATCATGTCCGTTGCTGAGACAGGTACAAAAACTTGTGTCTCAAGACAAAAAAGTTAAAAAACTTGTGTCTCAAGATAAAAAATTAGTGTATTTCTGTATTTGTTTTGCTAAGACACAAAGACAAGATACGGAGACACAATCTTTCAGATAAGGATAATGTATTTTTATTTTTATTTTTTCTATGAAATTAATGCAATAAGAGTATTTTAAGCCATTCAGAGTGTACTTTCTATCTTGTCTCCATTAAACCAAATGCGATATAGATACAAATAAGTGTGTCTTGTACACTGTCACCAAATAAAATACAAGACTGACTTATCCTCTTATTTTTTATGTCTTTGTCCCCATGTCTTTGTATTCTTGTCCTATCTCAGCAACCAAGTGCAACCTTAGAGGTTGTGCATAACATAAATTAATCACAAAAGATTTTATGAGATCCTATAAGATCATATCCCATGAGTCTTATCCTATGAGATGTTATTAAACTAGTCGTCTTATCCTATGAGATCATATCCCATGCATCTTTCAAAACATTTAGAGGATGTGCATAATATAAATTAATTGCAAATATTTTAAAAATTAATTTCATACAAGTCAAATATGGAAATATTATTATTATAGAACGGACTAATATGAGTAGTTTGTTAGGAGAGAGCAGCATAAAGGGGGGAAAAACACGTTTGGTTTCACTTAACTTGGAATGTGTTATTGTTAATGAGATATATAGAACAAAATTGGTGAAGTGAATCATGAACAAGAGAGATAGGGAGAGACAAATTTGTGTTCTGAACCCCTTGAATGTTACTTAAGGATGATTGTTCGTAAGATACTATAGAATAATGATACTGCAAATGGCTTACCGACTAGCGAGTTTCATATTTAATCATGTTTTGACGAAACTTTTTAGCACTTAACATATGTGATTTTGTGGCATAATTTTAAGATCGGTTTGAACTTTCTATTTGCTAAATCTTTCACCATAAATGGTATAACCACAACTAGCATAACAACGTAAGTTCTACATCAAACAACAAAAGGATGGGAAACCAACTTTTTAATTATAAAAGAAAGAGTGTTGTGAGCCTAATAATAACAACATAAGTCTCACATCAATCAACATAAAGAGGGAAAGCAAACATTTTAGTTATAACTCATTATTGAGCTTTTAAAGTTAAAAGGTCCACAAAGCTTGTTTGTATTGCTCTTCTGATTTACTAAAGTTTTGATTTAATGGTTCATTGGTTTGGTGCAATTTGTTCATTGGTTCAGATGTTTCTTTATTGGTTTGTTGATTATTGAATATTAGTGAATTGAATAGTTGCAGAATTATTTGCGAAATTTTTGTCGTGTTACTTGCAAAATTTGTTGAGAATTAAAAAAGCTATGAATTTTGATACGACCTGTACATATAGAATTTCTTGTAAAATTTACATGTGTGATTCCCTACAAAATTTACTTGCAAACTTTGGCAGAATTTACCTGCAAAATTTGCTACAAAATCTTCCAGCAAATTTTCCTATGAAACGTTTCATGTAAAAAAAAATTGTATTAAAATTTGCAGCAAAATTCCTCCCAAACACTCAATTGGCCATGAAAATTATCTACAAAATTTTATAGTTTCCTATGAAAACAATCCACAGGTAAGTACTTGTGAATTTTAAAATTCACAACTATCAGTTACCTATCACCTTATTACCTGTCAATTCCAATCAGAAGGAAAATTCACAACGTGATTATCTGCAAATTTTAAGGCAAAATTCACAGCAAAATTTGCAAGTAAGAAGCATTTTTTTTATTTTTTTTGCAATGGAAGTTATATGTAATAAGTCTAAATTGGTTATAAGCCCAATAACCCAATTAGTTCAATTGATAGGGTCTAACTTATTATAAATAAGAGTTAAGACATCTAAATGAGATATGAAAAATTATGATGTCATTTGTCATCTTCCTCTTTAGGATTCTCTCTTCTCTCTCCTCTCTCTTAGGCTAGCTTCTTCAGAAAGATTCCTATCTATATCCTATCTCTTATTGTGAGTTCTTATGCCAAAAATACATAAAATACCAAAAATATTACAATACATTCCATATTTTAGATTATCCATTTTCATACATGTTACAATGGTGCTTTCTAGCAACCATGCCTCCTATCCATGGTGAAGAAGACTCAACCTCACAAACAAAAAATTGGGAAGAAAAAATTCTAGTGTTGGATGGAGAAAATGGCTACGGATGAATCCTTTGTGCATGACGATTATGCGATGCCAAAGGAACTCCAGAAACCGAGAGGTTGTTGCAGGCAACAGAGGGATTATCTCGCAGTGCTCTAACTTAGTCCCACTTTGGTGGCGACGCAATCTAACAACGACATGGACAACCTTTGAGATCACATTTCTCCATCGTTACCAACTAGAAATTATGCAGAATGAGGTTTTAGAAAGGGAAATCGAATTGGAAGAGGCAATAACAAATCTCAGATCAAAATTACAGATATGTAGCTCAGGACTAGTAAACGAAGATGCAAAAATTCCAGAAACAACAACAGAGGCTCATTGCCAAATCCAGAAATCAACAATCGATCATGAAGAAGAAAATACAAATGCAAATCTAAATAATTCAACAAAAGATAAAAAATAAAAAAAAATCTCAACAAATCAAGCAACTCCAGAATCAAAGATTCAAGCAGAAGTAGATAAGGTAACAATGACCAAAATACATCAGGAGTCAATCACAGTTCCAGAACCAAATTGTATTTCGGGCGGAGAGGGCACGGTGGCTAGCGAAAAGCAAGGCGGCAGCTGCAACACTCTATAACAGGGACAATGCAGACGCATTGAAGAAGGAGAAGGAGGAGGCCGACGGCGAGTTCTTCTAGGTGACGGAGGCGGCTGCAACTCTATAACTTTTTTATTTCACTATTTTGTTCATTTATCTAGGAACAAGTGATGTATTGATGTTGTGACTAAAACCGAATAAAAATCAACAACAATAAATAACTATATCATCTATCACGTAGTTAGATCCAAAGAGATACTTACAAGTTACAAAGAATCAATCCCGGTCTGCAAATGTTTCAAGAAATTTTTATCAATTAATTTATTAATCATGGTTACAAAGCCAAGTGAAATGATAATTTATAATCTGGCTTTTTGTAAAATAAACAATTAATTTATTGATCATGGAAACAAAATCTGTATGTATTTTCTGTGTGCGTGTGTGTGTTGTAATTCCTCAATTCCTTTCTAACATTACGCAGAGGAAGGTAATGATGATAATTTAGAGAAACTTTGTTGAGTAGTATTTGTGACAGTAACAGTGTCCAATGAGATTCCAAAGGGATTCCCACCGCCTTCATCAAGCAATACCAAAACGTTTCCAGAGTCTGTAAGGAAAGATCGTGGCACATGATACCTATCACAGCATAATGTGTACATCATTGATTAGTGTCTCAATCTCGTTCTTGTAGCTAACTGTCATGTAAACATTATTTTTCTAATACCGAAAAATTATTGGGTACTCATAGACTTTAAAATTGTAAGGTTTTAGTCCCTATTGTCATGTTAAGTCGTTAACCGTGACAGTTAACTTAGTCACGTGGTGAAGAAGAGAGAAGGGGAGGAGAGAAGTAGGTGAGGGCGCGAGGGTAAGGTCATTTTGCTAGTACTGACGGGAGCGGCAGCTCACGGAACTATAGCGGAGAGGAGGAGGAGGAGAAAGAAGACAAGCGTATGCAGAGGCCAACACAGGACTAAGCAAATGAAACAATGATTAGATTATCACGTGGGTTGCACTGCACCTACCATGTTACAAAGTTAACTGTCATGCGAACAATTAACAACTTAACATGACAGAAGGGACTAAAACCTTGCAAAAAAAGATTATGAGAGACGGTTTTTAACAAAAATATCTATGAGAGGTAAAATATAAAATTATAAATTTATAAGAGACTAAAAACATATTTAATCCTAAAAAGTACTACATTGACATTTCCTGAGTTTTAGAAAACAATACACTGACCTCGTAAGCTCCTAAATTCTAAATTTTTAAAAAATGAATAAAACATAGAAAATGAATATTTTATCTTTAACTTTGGGATAAATGTAAAAGATTGTGCATTAAAGATCTTTTATATTCAAAGATAACTTCAAATTAAAAAAAATGAGATAAGCGAGGTTGGTGTAGGGCGGACAAATAGAAAGATGTTGAAGTTCATTAAAATTTTTTTGGGAATATTAGAGTAATTCACCCAATAAATTAATGACATTATTGAGAAAAAATAATTAATGTTACCTTTAATTATGAGTTAGATAAATATCACAAAACCTTAAAATGACTAAATTTTGACTGTTTATTTTTTTAGAGAAAAGCTAAAATATTTTTTGGAAAAATTACAAGAACAGTTGTTAAAAAAATTAAAAGAGGTAGTAATATTTTATTAGAAAAGTGAGGACCCCCAAATCCAAACATTAGTCAAAGTGTGGTTTTTAAAATGAGAGAAGTAATAATAACATATATAGAAATAATTAAATGGTGGCTAGGTAGATGTAGGTGGGGGTTAACTTACAGCGATTGAGAAGGGTTGCCATTGGAGTCATGGAATAAGATCCAATACCGACCAATGCTTTGTTCATTTACCCATGCTTCACCTTTTCCCATCGAGCTAAGGTCCAAGGCAACTGGGTCATCACCCTCCGGTGTCTCAAACGTTGTCTACGATATCAATTTGCCAATCCACAAATTAGTATTCAATTGCCATTTCATTTAATGAACTTTGTATGCTTTGTAGTTCCCTTTGGATCAAAGATTAAAATTCCTGCATCCGTCTTTTTACCTTGTACCAAATGAGCGTTTGATCGGCAACATTTTCCACTTGATTCCATTCAATATCAGTGCTATTATTTTGTTCTTTATATACTTCCAATCGCTCTCCCAATAGTCCAACCTGTTTTGGACCACAGAGATGAAAAACAGTGTAAATGTTTACAATCAAAAGCGATTAATCTCAAAATTCAGCGGTTATCAATCAAACAAAAATGGGAGAAGAGAGTGTATGTGTTTGTGTGTGTACTTGGTATCCCCACGTAGAATTGGTCAAATCAAGGGACTCTTCTTTGCTGCATTGAAGTTCCACGCTGGTTAACCCATCAAATCTTCTTTCAAGAAACGCCCCTGAATCCTTTTAATACCATAAAATTTGTCACACTTAATTTTCAAAGACGAAGCAAAATTGTGTATATAAAATGAGCATACCGGTAGTCCAACCATAACGCTGAGTATTGAAAGGTTGTTTGTCCCTTCATTTACCGAAACCGGTAGCTCTAAGGTGAATGACTTCACATCATGATTTCCATGTGCCCCACCTACCATATTTAAATTAGAATGAAGAGGTAATAATACTAATTAGCGTGCATATGTGCATAGTGTGTGTATTTATTATGATTATGCAATAAAATTGTTACTTGAGTTCATACGTCAACAAAAGGAAGTTAAAATCACTGTTTTCAATTAATCGAAACAAATTTTAATCAATGCGCACGAGTGTCGTACTAGTAGAATGTACGTACCTATGTATGTGTTGTTCACAAAAGCATGGGCAACATGAGCACTAGACTGAGCAATAAGCGTTGGTTCGTTGCATGATAAATTGTATTCAAACCTGTATTTCATAAAATTAAATCAAGTTAGTGATTAATTAGTCCAATTTTTATGAGCACCAAGTAAGGAGTTACCCATGTATTTGAATAGAATTTTAACGAGGAATTAGAATTGTGAAGCCAGATATACTAATTAATTACCTAAGAGTGTACCAGAGATAATCCGATTTGTCTTTGGTTGTGTTCATTTGTTCAAGTAATGAGTTGGATCTTAGTGAGGTGTCATCAAAGTTTGGAATGACATCTTGAAATTGTTCCCAATCACCCACTGAGCTGAAGTTTTGTCTACGAGTTATGACTCTTCTGTTGCTTCTTGTTTTTACCTATTCATAAATATACATTAAAATGACTAAATGAAACATATAATAGCTGGAAATTGATTCTCTCAACAAAAAAAAAAAAATCACACATGACAAATTGAAATGATGTAAAAATTTAACTTGAAACCAACGATGAATTAGATAAGTGATAACTTACATTTGCAGTATTGAAAGTCACATTTTGACAATCTGGTAAGATACTTATTGACTTAGGGAGCAATTCATATGAAATGTTGCGGAATTGGACAGAAACCTTATTCCTTCCATCACTGTTTATGAGGAATGCAACACATCCTCCATTTTCCTCTTCAAAAACAGAACCCTGAATAAAAATGAAACCAAAACCAATTGAATTTTTGGATGAGATTAATTTCAACTTTTGAAATGGTGGGGTAAGAAGACTCAACCATTTTTATTTATGTGATATAACGTAATTGGATGATAATCAATGCATAGAAATTAATTTCTTCTCAGATTGTAGTTAATACTAAATTACTAATGAACCTTTTGGGAAAAGAAAATAACAACATTTACCTCTTGAAATTGACCTAAAGAGAAATTACTCTGCACTCCTTGCAATAAAGTGTTAGAGCAAGATTTGATTGCAGCATGCAACTCCTTAAGGTGTCCCCATTTGGGTTGCCTGAACAAACCTAACAGGAAAAAAAAATTGCAACATTGTAAACTTCAAACGAGGTTAATTAATTGAGGTAACAAGATAATAATTAATGTTGTGAGCAATTACCATATTCATCAAGTGGGGCTTGATCATAATAGGCTGTTATAACATAAGAAGAGCCTGTTCTTCCAAAATTAGTTCCACCATGGTACTAATTCATTTTTCCAAAACAACTTTAATTAGAAGCATCATAATAATGTTTGATTAATTTGTTATGTCTAGTTTTAGCTATTGAATAATACAGAGATGGGACCCTGTCAAATCAAATTGATAGAGTTTAAAAGTAACAATACCATATAATAATTGACATAGCTTCCATTCCTTGCTATAAAGAGAGTGACGTGAAATGCAATGTCTTGGGCAGACCTTATGTATGGCAATCCACCATATACTTGATAGCTTCAAGAGCAGGGGAAAAAAAGGTAAAGCAATCAATTAAGAAAATTATACAGTTACATGAATGCATGTGTCACGTTTTGACTAAGAAATTGATGAGTATGCATAGAATTGGGGAACTTACAAAGAAGTCCAATTTTCAGTCCACATCTTAGGCTTATTGGGAGAGTTTGGTCCACTAAAGGTTTCTCCACATCTCATGCCATTACATGTGTTGATCTGCATGAATTAATAGAAAGAAAGACCTCATCAGAGACTTACAAAAATAAATTATATTTTTTTATTGGATGACAAAACTGTGAAACTAAGGACTAAAATAAATGAGGTTTGATTTGTATTTTCTGAGTGAAGAGTTTTATCTCCATTCAATCATACGGATTTACATTAGTAAAATTAGTTTATTATTGTACAAAAATAACTTATTCTTACATTAATAGTGTAATAATTAGGTAAAAAAGTCAAATAATTGAGAAGTTGGGCTGAACTAACCACAGGATGAGGAGCATCAGTTTGCTTGCACATAACCCATGGTACCCCAGTCTCAAGGCCCACTGCCATCTGTGCAGCCCATTGGACATACCTCGATGCTGCTGAACCAAATGCCTTCTCAATGTTTTCATATTCATTCTCAATCTATATAATTAAAACACATACATGATTAATCAACTGTAATCTAGTACAAAATAATTGGATGAATATCAGTGATGTGGCGTAAATCATACCTGTGACAATATAATTGGGCCTCCTTGCGAAGAATATAGGCCCTCTGCTTTCATCATGTTCACGATCTTTGTTGTAAAATTTTGCATGTAGAACTGAACATTGGAATTTACATACATGAAGGAAAACGAGAAAAAAAATAATAATAATTTGAAATAAGTAAATACGTTATTTTTTATATAATAATGGTATAGATGGCGTGTAGCATTTTAATCCTATGCTTGAAGGTACCTTGAATGGCTCATTGTCCGTTCGGTAAACAATGGCAGGGACATCATGTAACCAAAACGGGAATCCCCTACAAAGTTCAGCATTATTTGTTAGATTTCACTCTCAGGTGCCAATTTTGGGTCGGTAATTTTCTTACAATTTTCCTTGGTTTGGTTCAGCTTTTATAATGGACTGAAAAAAACTAACATTGGCTAACCCAAAAAGAAGTGAAAAGGTACCCGTAGGTCCATTCAGCCTCGATGAAAGGTCCAATCCTGAGGCAAACATAGAGCCCTTGAGCTTGTATTTCCTTTATGAATCTTACCAAGTCATTTCTCCCCCTGAAATCATACTGTTCCACGTGTTAATTATTCACTACCAATATGTACTTAGAGATATGTGTGTGTGTATAATAATAATAATAATAATAATTTAAGGAAAGGATGTACTTATTCCAAGAGTAAAATTTTATCCGTTTGATAATAAATTTCTATGAAAATATATTTCATCCTATGCTGTATAAGTACGAATATGAATATTGAATACAATAAAGTATGATATGTAAATATGATAATTTTATAAAAATGTGAAATACGAAGTATGGTAATATACCATATAAAAAGTTGCATTTATATATATAATATTAGATATTTATAATAATCTTAATCATAATCTTTCAATTCAAGAAATCTGAATAAATTTAATTAGAAATAAGATAATTTGTCTTAGATGATAAATAAAAAAAAGATAAAATGAAGTTTTTTTTGTTTTCTTATAGTTCAAAAAACTAATTGAATGAAAATAAAAACTAAAAAAATGTATTTGTGGATCATAAATTTCACACACACATGACACATATAGGTGTTGTGAGAAATGAGAATAAAAAAAGTACCTGTCCTGGTTGGGGCTCATGAAGATTCCAAAACACATAGGTCTGAATCACATCCAATCCTCCTTGTTTTGCTTTCCCTATCAAATCCGGCCACATCTACAACAACAACAACAACAACACATTCTTTTTTGTCAAATTCTTTACCTCTCCTGTTGTCTTTTTTTTTTCTTTCTTTCTTTTTGTTGTTATTTTCTTGTCAAGCAAATCAAATTGATGATGCATAACCCCTTAAGTCTACTCGTGACAAACTTGATTATATTTGTTAATAACTACGACTAGCTTGTTCCCTAATTTAATTTAATATACCCCTGTGCTCGGATTTTATCTTATTTTTTTGGTACTGTAAATATGATTAAAGATTGTTAATTTATATTAACAACTATTCCTGAAAAAAAATTTAATTTCATTATATTAATATGTAATTGAATACTGCTAGTATTGTAATTTCAAAAGTAACAAAACAAATATTTAGGTTATTATGAGTGTTGAGAATAAATTAAAATATTATTATATATCTTATTTTATTTTAAATTATTTTACGTTTATTTGTTAGAATATTTATCTATTTTATCTGTTAAAATACTTATCTTGTCTGTTAAATTTATCTCTCTATTACTTTCTGCATATAAATAGACATATCATCTTTATATTTTAATGGACATATTAAAAAAATAATACATAATACAATCTTTATTTTATTAATTTTTCTTTTCTCTAGTATGTCATAATCTCCCTTCATCCATGTTTAACATACAATAAAACCACGTTTTATCTATGTTGTGCCATGCCAATTGGAATTGGTTCATACCCCTTACATTGGGAACCTAATATAAAACTTGAGTAACCAACCAAAAAAATATGTTCTTATTTATTTATTTATTTATTTATAAAGAACTTACTCTTATCGTATTTTCATACTCATACCCGTGATGCAACAGAAAAGTTGCAACTGTAAAACGCTTTGGTTATGTGGATGAAAAGAGATTGCAATGCTAGCTACAGAACAGCTATATGATAGTTGAAAAAAAAGTACATTTTATTATTTTACCCTTAATTAAATAGTACAATCAGCTAGTATATAGTATGGCATTTAGACAGAAAAGTCATGTTTAAGTAAGTGTCTTTATATTTAGGAGTTCTACATATAAAAAAAGATGGAAGGTGATAATGAATTATCATTACATTCGAAATTTGGGTTTTTTTTAAAAAAAAAATTAAAATTAAAATATTAAAATTACTATTTAGCCGGCCTCTCATTTTCTTTGTTGTATTTATCTTTGTTCTTATATGTAATTGCAATATAAACACATGACTAATTGTAGTAATAAGAAACTTTCATGTTTGAACATCATGAATGAAACAATCTGTGTTCTAAGAGATTGTTTTCTTAAGTGGATCTTTTTTAAACTAAATGTAGTCAGTGGGTCAAAGGTCCACTTAATACCAATAATCAAAGACAAAAAAGTAAAAGATAAAAATGTAATTACAATCTTTCTCTTCTAAAATTCGGACATAATATGTACCACACATAAGAAATTGTGGGTGGAAAATTGTAAATAATTGGGGTTCAACTATAGGTCACAAGTTTAATGAGGAAATAGCTAACTAGGTTGCATTATGGCACGTCCTTACCTACCGGGGTTATGCAAAATAAGTATGATCTACTGTTTCACAAATTACATTATACAATTTACATAACTGCTGCTAGCTACACTTTCTGTTACTGTGTGTTCTAATGCCAACAGTTAGTTAATAGACATTAATATTAGTCAATTAGTTTATGAATTGTTATATTGTGGTTTTAAAGCAAACATTTATATATCAGAGTTCACGACTTTGTGGAAAGGCTTATGGATTATGTCATTGAGATGTTATGAACAGACGAATTAAGATGGAAATATTGAAATCATAGATAGAGTCAAATTATATCCTCTTATGTCAAACGTAGAAGAAAAAAAAAAAAACGAATATATCGAATCATGCCTTATGTCAAATATTGTATTATACAGTGTGTAGTTTACTTTCAAATTTACCTGGGGAGTGCTGCGTGGATAATGGATTGAACCTGAGAAGAGGATTTTCCTCTGCCCATCAATGATTAGAGACCTTCCATCGTATGTTACCTCTGCTTTCACTCCAAATTCTTCTTCCATGATTGTGAATGACACCACCACCATGAGCATCACCAAAGCCAGCCACTTTTCCATCTTCCAATGACTCAATTTAGTCGCAGCTCTATTCCTCTTCCTCTCTGACCCTTTTATGCAATGTGTGTGTGTGAATATATAGAGGAAATAAGGGGGCAACTATCTCAAATATAAAACTACTCTCATTATCTCTGCAGTTTAAGTCATCTTGATCCTATTTTTTTAATAAATATATTAAATTCTAATTCAAAATATTAAGTTTATTTGTGTTATGTCCACGCTTTATATTTAATGGGTTCCCTCACACGAGGAAATTCTGTCAAATATAAAATCATTTAATTGCGTCTATTAGATTAAACTTTTAAGAAAGATGGTTAATTACAACCTATGAAAATAATTATATGCTAGCTAGTTATAGAGAAAAACTTAGGAGCCACATGTAAAAGTCACAATTGAAGTAGGTGACCAAAATATTGTGAAGGGTAGAACTAATTTTCTTTCCAAAGTGAGAGTGTGACACCAGATTCCGAAGTCTTATTCCCAGAGGCACAGCACTTGCCGACAAGAAAATAAGGACACGGAGAGGAACAGTTGCAACCATTTCGTTATGCAAAATGCAAACACACTAATAATTTAGGTTTAATCAGATTAAGTGGTTCGACATTTGATATGTGGTTCATTTGGATTAACTTATAATAAAAGTTGTTATATCAAAAAATTTGCTAAAAAAGAAAAGGGTCTCTCAGTCACAATTTGTAATATGACTCAATAATGGTTGTATGGCGACCGACAATAAATTATAATAGACGTTCCAATGAAAGTTCACATAAAAGCGGCCCATAATAGCAACACGTCCCAATAAAGTAACTTGATTCAATTTTAAATTTGAAGTGGAGAAGTTATAAGAGGTTACATGAAGACCAACCGCCCCAAGAAGTTACGAGAGGTTACATGAAGACCAACCGCCCAAGACTCAGCCAATAAGCTATTATATCATAGGATTTTCTATAAATAGAGAGGAGGAAATGAGAGTTAAGGGGATTGAATTCGTTTGGCAAATAACGAGTACACGTCCTCTCGTTATCGCGACACCAACTGATACACCGGAGAACATTACCATTCCCATTCCCATTCCCACTTCTTCTTCTTCTCCATATGGAAATTCTCAATTATTCTTTCTCTTTTACTTCTGTAATTTACTTTCAATTTATATTTATATAATTTTCAAAAAAATCCCGTCAAAAAAAACATTTTTCTATAGAGTTCTTTTATGAGGGTTGGTAAAAAATTACATTAAGTTATATCCAATTTTTTTTTTGTCAAAGAAGTGAGGTTGTATCCAAATACTTAAAAATTATAAAAGTACATTTTTTATTTAAAGAAAGTCAATCTAAACTCACCTTATCTAAACAATATTTTGAATTTTGAGTCTTGCAAATATGAAGAAAAAAAAATTTGTGTTCAAAGAGTTTTTTTACTATTGTTACAGTGAGCCAGTCCCGCTCAAACTAATTTGAGGGACAATAAATTTCAAATACCATTAGTTTAATATATATATATACACACACGCACACACCCTCACATTCTTTACAGAAAAGGGTCATCTGATTTTATTAAGTTATTTTTCAATAGAAATAGATAATTTATACCTATTAAAATGGGCATAGTGATCAACATTAAGAAACAATTGAGTAGAGTTTATCTCCATTTTGTTCTAAGAGGTGAATGTCATTCAATTACTTGAGTACATGATTACGTATTCTCAGTATGTATAATTATATAAAGATATGATAATTTGATAACTCAAATAGACAATTAACAATCAATCTTATTAACAATGATGTGTGATTTATCATGTTTATTTTTTCTCTCTTTATATTAAACCCTAGATCTTTTGTGAGTGAGGTTGTTTATTGGTTGTCCATTTAATTAAATTATCAAAATCGCACAACTCATTAGTTTGCCTTTGAAAATTGAGGAATTAATTGTTTTTTCAAGAAAAAGTTGTTTTAAAGATTGTCATGTTGTTTGGATAATTTGTCCAAAATAGCTTATTAATTTGCAAAATTTAAGCTGTTTTGGTGGGAGGAAAAAACTAAAGCAAAGTTTTGGACATTATTTTAAAAAAACTTTTTCTACAATACACATAATATTATGTTTTTACCAAATCGATCTTAACTATCAAATATTATATAATATAAATAATTATTCTATACCTTTTTAGTAATTTATCATATGAAAGCAATTTTTGTTCTTGTAATCCAAACAAAAGTATATTATCTTAAAATTACTTTTTAACTAAAGTATCTAAACGTAAGTTAATTTTCATATAATTGATTACATTAAAAAAATAATTATTAAAATAAATTTAATTTTTCACCATTTCCAAACACTATCTCTCTTCATAAGATGTGACTGGCGTAATACCTTATGTGGAGACTAATGTGTAGGTGAACTGCAGGCGGCAACATAGTGTTATTGTTTTCCACGTTATGTTTATATGTATTTTGCGTGCCTGAAGTTGCAAGGGTCACATTAAGCACTATCCCACATTTTTAGCATAGTACCAAAAAAAAAGAGTGTAAATATTTATATGGTGCTACGTCCACACCCGTGATCACTCACTAAAGCCCAAACCATTTTAAACCCAAATTGGACATTTGGTTAAGCGTCAATTATCAGAATTCGGACATCAATCCAGCTTTTCTTGCAGAATCTTAGAGCAAGGAATCAATTCCCCCCTATAATAACATATACAATACAACGATGTGTGACATAGAAGTCAATTCTATATGGCCAAATTAATTTTGAAGCTAAAGTAAACAAACTTTTCTCTAGATTTAGCTTCACGTATAGACCAAGGCTACAAAGTTGTGACATGTGCATGAGACACGATACAACACAAGATACATAAACACATTAACTTTAAAAATTCATAGGACATAGATACGGTATATACATATAATATAAAATTCAAAATTTATATTAATATTTTAAGATTTTCATTGATGTGAAGTTATTAATTTTTAATATTTTTCAAACCTCTTTTGAAATATATGAAGCCTTTTCTAGATGGTTTTATGGGTCAATATTTACTAATTTTTTAAGGGTTTAATCCATATTATTATAAACTACTTAGTATTTAAAATATTTTCTGCTTGGACAAAGTCCAAATAGCCAAGCATCATTAACTTTTTATTTGGACATATGTGTTGGACAAGTGTTTTTATGTGTTTGACACACAAATATAATAATCTCATAAAGTGTCCGTGCTTCATAAAACCAATGCTCTTGCTCTCGCTTTATTTTTTATGGTTTGAAGACCAAGGCTTTCTCATATATTATTGGAAAGTTGGCACATGCACAAATACTAAATGTGAGTCTCATGTGCTGAGTTTAAGGCCCATATAGCCCGAGCCCAAGCCCAATTGAGTCCATGGGCCGACACAGACATGAATTAAAGAAGCGGCAAATAGGCATGCTTGGTTCCCTAGCAATAAGGGGTCAAGGAAACTGAAGTCAAGGGTGGCAGCTATACTTAAAGAAGAATGAAGAACCTTCCCAGAAAGTGCACATTTAATAGAAGGTGATGGAGACTAAGACGTTCATTTCACTTGGACCTGCTCCTAATTGTTACATCCCAAAGTAGATTTACTGCTGACAATGATGTTTCATAAAATGTTCATTAAATTTAAATTACTTTTTGTTTTGTACGAATTAAACAATTAGATTAGAGTTGGACTATACAAGGTTGGCTGAAAGTCGCTAGCTTAATGCCCAAGTAAGACCCAATTTGTCGCATAATATGTTAGAAACAAAAATATTCAAAATACTAAGAGATGGGACAAGAAAAATTTTAAATTATTTAGAAGCTCATAACACAAGGATTTTATTATTTAGAAATCATTTTCAAGGCAATATTTATAAGAGAAAATTATATATTGAATACTCACACTTGACCACAAACGTGTGATTTTAAATGTCAAATTTAAATTACTATCATTTCAAACTACATTTTGAATAATTAATTAGTATAGCAGACCGGTTTATATATCTCAGTTAGTAGAGTGATTTTTTTTTTGATTAATTTCGTTAACGAACAATACATCAACCTGCTAACTAGCTATATTGAAGTAACCCTCCACGATCAACTTTCTAGGGAGACTATAGTCACTTTGGCTGTTGGAAGTTCGAGGCAATAGCATGTCTATGATACACTTAGATGTGTTAGGTCGCCTGATGTATTCAGTGAGTTTATATCATTGACTGAAAGGCTTAAGTAATTTTTGAAATTTTGTCGCAATAGAGATAGATTATTGTTATTGTTGGTCTTTAATGAGAAATTCCTAAAAAGTGTGAGTCATCAACTGGGATTGACTATGTGTCTGTCCTTTGTACACACTGCACATTGCTCCTACCAATTTAATGGTTCAGTGAAGTGTTTGAATCACAGTGACATGGACGGTTCGTTTCCGTGTGAGAAATTCACTGAATCTTATCATGGAAGTCGCAACAAGGTTTTTGTAAATGAACCTTTAAAAGGATCATTGTTGATGCTTTGCAAACATGCGTGACCTGCGAACGAGTTTATATTATTAGGGCGATCGACATTGCTACACACGTCGGCCCCCATCATAGTGTAGAGAAGGCCTCGCCCCCATGTGGCCTTCCCTCGCACCACAACAAAACTTAGCATTGAATGCGCTAATAAACACTAAATTGTAAGCACGCACTCGTCGATCAAAAATAGTGTTCGTTCGGATCTTGACACGATATACAAATCTAAATGACTCTTAGCAACTTAAAAAAAAAAAAAAAACACCTGACTTTACTGTTTGCGGGTTGAAATTAAGAAGAAAAAAAAAATACAAGTCAAAAGAATTTCAAAAGGGCATGCGATCCAAGTTGGGCAAATTGATAGAAAAGGACAACAATTTGAAAAATCCCATCTGGATCAATCCACATTGGAAAAAGCTTACCTTACCATATTACCTTAACAACTGGCCCTACTGTGTACTCCATATAAATCCCATTTTTCTGATTGTTTTTTTTGCCGACGTAACATCCAGGTAGCTTCGGCACATTAGACCGAAGTCCTTATCCACATAGGCATGATCACCCACCACGTCATGTGAAACTAGCTAGATTTTACATGCTTGTTACTTCGTGCAAATCCATATCTTCTAACCCCTGTTCAAGATTATACCATAGGATATTCCCTCTATTTGCACCCCATTTTTCTTTTTTTACCTTTTTATAAATCATTAATATCTCAAGTTGATTAGAGTTTAATTTATTTAATTTAAATCGAATCAACTCATTATAAAGACTCGAACCTTAAATTATGGGATCAACTATTTATTTATATGGCTCAAATCTTAAATCTTAAATCTTAAAGCTTACTGAATTATTTAAATTATCTTACTATCCAGTCTTATCTACTCTCTTTCTCTTTATGTTTTCCAGTTATTTTTCTCGTCAAGTGAACCTTTGTCAACAGGCAGCATAATTCAGTCACCAACCCATGAAATAAAACATGTAGAGGACGAAAAGCGATAGAGCAATGGCCAAGCCACTTGCAAATTAAAGCTTCTTTTTTTTCTTTTAAAAAGGGACGGTCTAGTTTGAGGAATTCATCCAATTTTATTTTTAATTTCTTTGATAAAATTTAATTATCCAATGTTTTTGACTTCATGCTTGCGCTTGGTGTTGGAGCTACAACATTTTATTATTGATTATTATGCCCCAAAGCATGTTAGGCTAAAAGAATAGTTTTATACCAGTTATTTAGTGTGCTGTGCCCAGTATTTGTTAACTTATTTTGACGGCAGGAGAAAATATATAGCTGATGAACCTAATATAAAAAGGGATGCACCTTTTCCTTTTCTTTTATTTTCGTTTTTTCAATTAATTTTGACTCTGATCAATGAAGATGAATATTATTTTTGCATTTGCTTAAGAAAAATTGTCAGAATTGATCAACGAACCACGTGAAAAAAATGGTCAAGCATGAATAATAAGCGGCCCATATAATTTGTGGTTGATATTCGTCTTTATCCAGTATCAACCAAATTAAGTCGTGCAGAAAAAGAAGTAATTAGAGAAAATTATTGATATAATTATATAGAAAATTAATGGTCTACGACAAATGGGGGCAGGGAAACGATGTTGATTTTTCGCATAAGGCGTGGCCACAAAGAAGGACCAACCATGAACCGAACAATTTACATTAATTAATGTGACATGGCTGTTTTATATGCAAAACAAATTAACGTGTGGGTGTTTTGACTATTCTAAGGGTAATATTCTTCGTTGGTTGTTTCGCCTTAACTTGAGCGATATAATATTTCTTTTTCTTCTAATTTTTTTTTACTGAACTTTTTTTTAGAATTTTTAATAAGACCTTTTTTTTTAACATTGTTGGATTATTTTATATGGATAAGTTGAGGGTTATTATAATGATAATCTTTGTATTATCTTTTGCTTTTATAGAATAAAATTGATTGTATTACTTATAATATGAAGGAAAAAAAAGATATTCCCCTTGGAATTTTTTGCCTATAAATGGGTCTAACAAATTTTATTGTTCATGATATGATTTGGAGAAAAAATTTACAAGTGTATAGTTTTGAGTTTGAAATCATAACCTCCTGCGATTTCAGACCCTAAAATTTTTTTTTTTTAAAAAAAAAGATCCTAATTTTTTTTTTTAAAAAGGTTTGAAATCGTTACTCCTATAGCGATTTTAGACTGCTGATTTTTTTTAAAAAAAGTCTGAATTTAAAAGGATCTGTGATCGCCATAAGATGACAATTTTATATCGAAACTCATATAATTACAAATTTGTGTTTCAATTCATATTTTAATATACAAAATATATTATATCCATATATGTTAAAACCCGTTCTCCTTGCGGGGTGGTCCCATTTCTTGCAGGACAAGATCTCCGAAACAAAGCGAAATAGGTAGGTGGATTACAGATGAATTGAACACAGATAAGTAGGCGATGACGCTGCTTTGCTTGCGTGGGCGCCAGAGAACTTGACGTACTATTCAAAAGCACCGTAGAATCGACGTTGATCCTATGCATAAGTATATATTACTGTGTGAAATAAGTTTTTGTCTACCCTCTTAATTTTTTTTTTGAATCTTCATAATATTTTTTTTGTTGTAGTCTCTTATGTTAGTTGGACAGTTAAAAAATAATGTGGCAAATCGAAATGAACTAATATTTTAATTATGCCTTCATTTTTTATTTGTTAAAATGCAGCTCTTTTAATTCAACTTTGAAATAATGAATGGAATATAACTCAACTTTGAATTGAAGTGAGATTTTCTCTTAACTTAAAATTTCATAAAATTATTATTTTTTATTTTTTGTGTTTTGATTTTGACACTAAGCATAGATTATTGGATAGAGTAGTAAAAAAAATAAAACAGTTGTGTACTCTTGATACATCGAGTACCCTCAATCATACAAAGATTTAATTTAATGATGAATGAAATATGAGTCGTCCATATATACCAAATTATTATATGATTAGGTGTGTTGGGTTATCAAAACTGTTATTTGCACTACTTAAGAGACGTTGACACATTGTGATTCCACTTACAACGCTGAGTTTTTTACTATACTATTGCTGGTAGTAAAACATATTACCAAAATGTCAATGTTTTAAAACAAATTACAGGAATGCACCTTTTTGGGACAGCATGACAGTCGAGTCTGCGTGGCAAGGCCACGTAGGATTCGCCAACTCGTTAGGCAAATATGGGTAGAATTCACCACCCAGTTTGGCGAATATGAGTTGAATTCGCCAACCCGTTAGGTGAATATGTGTTGAATTTGCCAACCGATTTGATGAATTTGGGTTTGCATTAAATCATGCATTGTAGACTTAAGTTATCATTAATTATCTCATAAAAACTCATTTAAAGAACTTATCATGAACCTATTTGATTTAACTTTTGAAAAAATAACCTTTAGAAAAATTAAGTTTAAAGAATTACGTTTAGAATAAGTGATTTTGGAAGAACTAATTTGTGTTCAGTATTGATATATCAAAATTAAGTTTGAGAAAATTATTTTTATTTGAATGTAATAAAACGAAATTACTTTTAAAGTAAAATTACAAAAAATGGCCTAATGAAATGGATGAGTTAGATTAAAAAAATGGCTTAATTATTTTTTCCGTTTTACTCTCCACAAATATATCCTCTTTACTATCATTTCTTAAATCTCAAACTCACCGACATTTGTTTGAGGCACTATCGCAAAAATTATATAATAAATAATGTTTGCTAATTCATAATCCTAACATTTCATTTTAATGATTACTTATTTAAATATATCACATTTATATAATAATAATAATAATAATTACCTAACCAAACAAAATAATTGCTAAGTAAAAAAAATTATTGATGTATGTTCTTCTGTTAACATTTTTATTGATAATTAACATTAATATTTAAAATTTATAACTTAATTTAAACTCGCCAAATCTGTTGGCAAATTTAATACATATTAATCAAACTGATTAATGAATTCAACACATATTTACTTAATAAATTAGTGAATCCTACCTAATTTAGTTACAATGAGATTTTAATAATATGTTTAAGATAGTAAAAAGACTCTACAACACATGATGACTACAAATCAATAAAAATTTTATGATGCATTAACCAAAGTTTCTACACTTTTCACATGGTTGATGGAGTAGCGGGACAAGCATCCGGCATAACAGTCAACGATTCCCCTCAAAAACTGTGAGCCGACATATTGACAAAACATCGTAGTGGAAACCCCATAGAGAGATGACGAAAGCAATGACAGAATCAAGAAAAGTGGAACCCATCACACGTGTCGGACATCCACTCAGTGAGAGCCACGTGGACACAGTGGTCCGCAAGCAGACGGGAGGCTGTAGTAGAGCTGGACCCGCTTCACGTTTAACCCTGCATAGGTACATGCATTCAGCCTCCACATCCATTTACGCACGTGTTAAAATTCACTCCCATTCCACATCTATAAATGACCCATTCCGTGACTCTGTCATACGTTTCAACTCGAAGAATCGTCCACAAACAACAGAGAGAGAGAGAGAGAGAGAGAAGTGGGTCTAGCTAGCTTAGCAGCATCTAATTAATCAACAGGGAAGAGAGACAAGGGGCAATGAAAGGTGGATTAGAGTTGCCCCCAGGGTTCAGGTTCCACCCCACCGATGACGAATTGGTGACTCACTATTTGTGCAGGAAATGTAGTGCACAATCGATCGCTGCTCCTATTATCAAGGAGATCGATTTGTACAAGTTTGATCCATGGCAGCTTCCAGGTATTCGTTGTTTCTCTGTCAAATTCATTCAATTTTTCAATTAATTGTTCAAGTCAATTTGATTGTTCAAATTCATTCCTGGGTGCAGAGATGGCTGTTTACGGCGAGAAAGAGTGGTACTTCTTCACTCCGCGTGACCGCAAGTACCCGAACGGCTCGCGGCCTAACCGGGCGGCTGGGACCGGCTACTGGAAAGCCACCGGAGCCGACAAGCCGATCGGAAAGCCGAAGGCGCTGGGGATCAAGAAGGCGCTCGTGTTCTACGCCGGAAAAGCCCCCAAAGGCGTCAAGACCAATTGGATCATGCACGAGTATCGCCTCGCCAATGTCGACCGATCCGCCTCCAACAAAAACAACAACTTGAGGGTGCTTACTTAAACCCTAAATCCTCAATCCTGAACCACCCTCACTTCAATTAAAATCCCTAATTAATAATTAAATTGCCTTTTCAACAGCTTGATGATTGGGTGTTGTGCCGGATTTACAACAAGAAAGGGAAGATTGAGAAATTCAACGCCGACGCCACCGCCACCGCCACCAGGGAGGTCGAGGTTCAGAGTCCGCCCAAGTTTTCAGGGGAGGTTCATAACTTTGACTTTGAGCACGAGACGAAGCCGCTGGTCCTCCAGCAGCACCAATTGTACATGGACACGTCAGATTCGGTGCCGAGGCTGCACACGGACTCGAGCTGCTCGGAGCACGTGGTTTCGCCGGAAGTCACGTGCGACAAGGAGGTGCAGAGCCAGCACAAGTGGAACGCGATGGACACGCAGCTGTTCGATGTCTTCGATTTTCCGTTCAACTACCCGGACAGCGTGAACGATAGCCTCTCCGCGGTGGACAATGACCCTTTTGATCCTCAGGCCCAGTTCCAATTGGGCCACCTCGCCCCGTTCCAGGACATGTTCATGTTCCAACAGAAGCCATTTTAGATTCTTTTAAGCCCAATGAGGATTGAAAGATGAAAGGTCGAACTTTTGGGAGGGAGGGGGCTGCCCCATGGGGTGGGACCCACAAATATTTATTTATTTATTATTATTATTTTTTTTTGTAGTAGTAGTAGTAGTAGTAGTCAGCATTTACACAATTACCCCTAACTACTGTATGTGGGCTCGGTGAATTTTGAGGTTGTGGAAATGGAAAAGGGGGAAAATGGTGCTGCAGCTTGTAAGTAAGGAATAAGCAGCAGAATGATCTCAACTGGGTGAAGATCCTATGGGGCCATGTTCAGGATATTGGTGTGTTATTGTTCAAGTGTTTTAGGGGTTAGGACTCCAGTAGAAAAATTCTTGTTACCATTGATATTGTAGTTGGATTTTTTCAATATGTCTGTAACATACAAGTTCCAATATTTCTAAGGAAACAATTCAATGAAAATTTTCATTTCCAGGCTCCTACTGTGACTGGATGTGGAAGCTGTGATTAGGTTTTGGAATTCTTCTCTCTTTCTGCCATAGGTTCTTATCTTCAGAAAACTTGATATATAGCCAGTGTAGTTTAAAAGGATCAAAGTAAAACTGTTTTCTATAGTCAAATTTGAATAGATTTAAAAGAAAAAAAAACTACGTTGAGAAAGCAGATGGATTATAATAGTTTGTCTTATGAAATCTGCCAAATTATTATAGAATCAAGAGATACATGCAATCTTTGCATCAATTTGAATTACTCTTCCTTTGCAATTCTAAACTAAATCTTCCAAAGCCGTGCAATCAAACTGTCAAAACTAATATAATATAATTGTATGACCGATCACTTTGAAGTTGTAACTAGAAAGGAGAAATTCTTGTATGCTTGTGAAACATATTTAATATGTATTTCGGGAATATTATCAACTATTGATTTTGATTTATAGTATTTAAAAAGTATATAAAATCTAAAAATCAATGGTCAATAATGCTCCTAAAGCATGTATTAAATGTGCTCTGGGACATTAAGAGTTTCTTCTCGGAAGACACTATAAACAGTAACAATCAAGGTATAGGCCTCTATATCACGTACCAATATATTATACACAAGGCCATCTTCACAAGCATACTAGCATTCATATGATACAATCACCCTGCTCTGCTCTGCTCTGCTCTATAAGCAGTAGGGGCAGGGCAATAGGTAGTATCTGATTACAGCAAAGATATAGGGGACAAGGCATCTTTTTGTAATCAAATGCTGACATCTCTTGATTTTGGAACCTGGTCGCAGTCTGCCGGTGCCCAGCCAATCATCTGCTTCTCGTTGTCAAATACCATCACTTTGTCTTGCATGGATATGTCTGCATAAAACAAGACAAGGGCTTTTACAATGAAGACTTCATGAAGTGTTTTTGGTGAAAAGTGCTAAATTGGTGAAGAGTAGCTGAACAAGCAAAAATGTCCATTATGCAAAACAATTCATTATTTGTACAAGGAGATTTAGACACTCATATTGATAATACAGTGAGTGCAGTTTAAATAAATGTGAATTTCAATTATGTCTTTCACTTGCAGTGTAGATTCATTCTCATTGATATCACATTCAATATTTCAAAATCTACCCTGCGATCATCACTTGTCTATACAATATGTATGAAAAACATTTTTCTATCCAAAATGAGCATTAGAAGAGAAAAGATAGTAAATTCATACCTCCGATTAGGTTCAGATCACCCATCCCTACTTCAGAGCCGTTTAGAATGCCCAAGCAAATATTTCCCATGTTCTGGCATAACAAATTTATTAACATTCACACATGAAATGTATATTTCACTAGTGACAGCAATGAAAAAAAAAAAATTAATCTAGAAGGAACTGATTTGTTGGGACTCACTGATATTATCAGGTAAGCTTCAGGAGGAATTTCAAACTGAGCTTTACTTCTGCTGTTGCTGCTGGCGAAACTAAGCGCCAAAGGCTTGAAGTATTTTCTGACTTCATATATGCTTCTGAAAGGTTTTCTACCGTGCCAACATAGAGGGAGAGTTTGGTCATCAGGTGCTTCTTTTATGGGCTTCCCAGATAATTCCTTCTTGAACTACATATTATTAACATTGAACAAAAGAAACCATGTTAAGTATTACTGAAGTAGCTAACAATTCAAATCTTGCATGATGAAATTGACATGATCTTTGTAATAATGCCTAATGCTAATTTATTGAAATGGTTCAAATTGGGGGGAATATAGTGAGAATAGATTATAACTGACCCAAGAAATTACAGATTGGTAAGCCTTAGAGTTGAAGTAAGTGTAAGAACTGCCAGTGTCAAAAACAGCAAAAAGGCTTCCAACCCCATTCGTCTTCCCTCCAAAAACGAGTTCAGCTGCTCCTGCTGAGTATTCTTTGCTGAAACAAATCACGAAGATGGGATTTCAATCAGGAGAAAGAATCATGAATCATCTCAACAATAAATGTAGAAAAATGTTGTAAAATGAGGATCTGATTTCTGAAGATTTTTTACTCACTGATGTGTGGACGACATTGGAGTCCAAGTCAGTGTAGAAGAATCAAAAACATCACCAAAGAAGATGTACCCTCCTCCATGTGCACTCAAGCAGTGTCCAACAACATTTCTCACCAAACCCTGACTATTCAGCTGCGATACCAAGCTGGACCTTCCCCTGCCAAGGCCAAGCATTCCGTCCAAGGGGTGGTAAGAGTGATCTGGAAAAATCTGGTCATATCCACATCTGCATAAATGAACCATACAAGAAGTGTATTAGATAACTTCTCAAGATTCATGGTATAATCATCATGTCTTGAGCATGGGGGTTTGCCATGATCAAATAATATTAGCTTGTGAGCGGATGGACACTGTTATGACTTGTAGATTTTGATTTGGACACATCATTCTGGTATATCATATTCTGATATCCGAAGCACTTGTAGAAAATACTGAGTTTAAAGTGGTTACTAACCCAAGTGCCATGCGAACTCTAAGCTGGATTCCATTTGTGAAGTTGAGAACGTAGACATCATTGACAAGAACACCAAGGGATGAGTAATGATCCGCATACTCGACCTCGTAGTCACACTGATGAGGGTGCTCACAGTTGTAGTCATCGGTGTGGTGCAAGGATGCACACAGGGGGTCCCTGCAGCCCACCAAGTCATTGCTCGGCCGGTAAAGCGGATGGGGTGTCTGAAAACACAACAAGCAACAAACATTCAAACTTTAACTAACAGGACATTTTATCAAACAGATGTAGTGCATTCATGTTATCTGCAAAGATAGTTCTAATTATGTTCTTCCAATCTCATCATGTATGATTTTGTACTTCAAGTTGTTTTTCCTGCTAATAATAGTTTGGTGATTTGGGATATAGGATTAGGGAGTTTAATGGATAAAAAAGAAGAGACTTATGTTTACCGGTCTCATCATTCATTTATATGATCATCTCATGTTAATATTCATGGTCACTAAATAAACAGTGGAACGATAAATAACTCTCTCGTTCTCATTTTAAAAATGAGAACATCTTGATCCGAAGTGCAATACCTGAGAGCAATGGGAACAAGGGGCGTCACATTGAAGCCATGTGAGGTCGCTACCCGTATCAATATCAAGATAATAAGGCCTTGGTGGGTGGCCTATGTTGAGAGTAACATTATAAAACCTGTAAAATTTGAAAGTATCACTGCCTTACTTATATTTTTTTTGGTGGTATCATCATTATTACACTTGCCAACTCAAAAAATACCATATAAATGAATGACCCATAAAAACATAACACAACACATGATTTTTTCTTGAATGTAATTTCATTTTTACCATATCACTTAAATTTGACCGAGCAAGTAGTTGAAATGATTCACATAACGTGAATGAAAAAACACTTACACTAGTGATATATGAAAATTAAAATGAAAAAGAAAAACCCCCACAATATATTTTTCTAATTCAAATCCATTACTTTCGTCATTACCCTTTGCTACAATTTAGCAAATTAAAAGGAAGGTATAAATAAAGTGAGAATGAAGGGGACAAAGAAAAGAAGAAAAAGAAAGAGAGAAAAGGGAGGGCTTTGTATCAAACGTACCCAACAGGGTAAACGTTGCCGTGAACCGGGAACACGAGTGATGAGCTGGCACGATAACGGTTAAGGAACCACGGTGAGGACGACGACGACGACGTGGCCCCATCTTGCAGGACAGAGTTCCTTGCATTTGCATTGGAAGTGGAAGTTTTGTGTTTACTAGTGCTGCCAAACCAAGCAGAACAAGTGGAGCAGCTCAACAACAGTAGCACCAACAATCCCGGTAACTTGGTTTGACTCATCTTAAATTGATTTCAATAATTGAAGCTCAAGGGGAATAATTTAATTTTGCATGTACTATGATATATTGATCATATTGATTGATAAAAGAGAGAAGATATAGTGTTGTGTGGAATGGGGTACGTTACGTGTTTGATGGAATGCATGAAACCAAGTATAGGAATTTCGATTATATGGTGTCTCCAACAAAAAAAGCATTGCTTCGATAATTAGGAGTGGGATTTCTTCTAATGCGAGGGGTTCTTATTCCTTCCTTCCTCGCATCAAGCATGCTCTGATGCACAAAATACCCTTTTTATTTTTATAATATATGGATTATGATTTATGGGTACTCGCAAGTCGCAACGCAATAGTATTTCATTGGATTTGAAGCATGACGCTGATTAAATAAATAACCAAAAATACTTCTCGCATAATTTATTTTGAGCAAAGCTACACAGTGATTTGTTTTTTTAGTCAAAATCATGACAATTGTTATAAAATAACAAAGTATTAAGTCTCACATTTATTTATTTAATGGTTAAGACTCACTTATTCTTCTAAAAATTAATAAACATATTATATCATTGTAAGAATTAAATTCTTCAACTTTCGCATTTATGCACAGAATAATTAGTTGTCAATAGAATTATTTTTAATTTACTACTTAGTTGATTTTGTAATTTGAGCCTTAGTTAGCTTCACGAATTTCCTTTTGTTTTGTCATGAATTTAGTTAAGAGTTCCTAAATAATACTTTTCTTTTGTTTATTATTGGTATCTTTTCTTGACAAGTGATGGGTGGTTGCTTACTTGGTTTGGGCTGGTTTTACGGTTGTCATGAGAATGGGCCATTGTTCGGCCTTTTTCCCCGATATTCCATAACGAAGTTAATTTTGATGCTTTTTGTGTTGTCCAAAATAGTTAAATATTTAGTATGGGCAACGATGCTATATGGCCTAAGGGCCGAAAGCACTCAAGCATGCGCAATGCACTGTGACCCGTCAGATCATTCTTGGGGCAGAAATTATGACGAGAGAGAAATTAAAAAAAAGAAAAAGAAAATAGGGGTTGGGGGTAGAAATCAAGGGGTAGTGGCCAATCATGGTTATTTCGTTACCAAAAACGAAAGTTCTTTGTCGGGCCAAACATCTTTTTCCATTTAAATTGTTAGTTTGGGAACAAACCCTAACTTAAACAGTAACCAAAAAAAAAAGACAGAGAGGGTAGTGCTTCTAAAGCTCAGGGATTAGAAGAGACGAGGCACGTGTTATAGACAAACTCAAGTCCAAGTCTTCTAATATATCTTAAGTATTTAATAGCAAATTAAGTTTACTTATAAAGCATTCTATAAAATAACTCAACTCAATATTTTTAACATTTTGTCTTGTATCAAATTGAACAGAGAATATTTTAAGTTGATGCTTCAAATCAACATGCTATTCAAGTTTGAATGCATATTCGACCAAAAAAAAAAGAATGTGCTGTATACTTTATTCGTCTTCCTTGATGCGTAATACTCAAACGTCTTTTCCGGGGAATGCATTACTCTGATATGAGGCAATGGAACACTTAAGTTTGCATAGTTTAATCTTAGGATCTGTATATAACAAACCGTTGAGCGTATGATGTGTTGTCACACCATTATTGCAGCAAGTAGCAACAAGGTTGAAAGTGAAATGAAAAAGAGATTAACACTTTATAACCTTTGACAGAATTTGGTGCCATGGGAGCAACTGGTCTAGCCCATGTAAAAATAAACCCCCCCACATGGCGGGAGAAACAAGAACTCAGCATGTCCACGGTGCATTATTCTTTGGACCAACCAATCAAAGTGAGAATTATGCGGAAAATATTGCCACTGATAAGGGCCCTCAGCAGTTTCTGCTTTTCAGGTGTGTATGGGGGATACCTTAAGGATGAATCATTACCAAAACTTCTATAGAGCACTGCCTTCTTATGGCTGAAACCATCAAAGGAGAATTTGCCTCTGTAGCAACCCATTCCACTCTCTCCAACTCCCCCAAATGGCAAACCAGGACTTACAAACTATGTCAGCATCATTGTAAATGGGGTAAGGTCAGCCAATCAATCAAGACATGACTATGCCATCAAGCATGCATATAATGCACAAGTGACAGAGTTATGCATAGACGAGGATTTATAAAAGAGTGAAGGTTCATTTTGGTCTACCAAGTTGTGTGCGTGTTTCACTTTAGCCTTTGAAGTTGCAATAAGTGATTAAAGTTAGTCTTTAGGGTGATAGACTAACGGGAATCACTTATTGCAACTTTAGCAACTAAATCATTAATTTCTTAATTTCAAAGACTAAAGTAAAACACACACACAACGTTAAGGATCAAAACAAACTTTCACTCATTTTCAAAAGTAGGAACATAAGAAGAAGAGAAAATGCTGGCATGGGAAGAGAGTAAGTACATGAATAACAGTGTCATTGACGAGCATCCCTCCAGAAGATATGTTTTCAACATAACTCTTCTTCAGCTGTTCATTGTTTGTGAACAGATATGCGGCTAGAGGCTTTGGCTTTGATTTGATGATACTAAAGCTATCTTCTATGCTGTCAACCTGCAAAGATAGATATTCCCTTGTCCATATCTTTGTCAACAAGTCCTAAATATACTATTCCTTTGAGATCTACAACTCACAGTGATAATTGGCAATATTGGCCCAAATATCTCCTCTTGCATTACCATGGAATCATCCGGAGCATCCAATATGATGGTTGGAGCAATCCTTCTACAATAGGGAGGAAGAATTGATGTTGTGGTATTGTTATAAAATGACTACTACCAAATACCAATATCAATGAACAAGATGGGTAATGCAACTTACAATTGCTTCTCATCCTTCTGACCACCTAAAACAATTTTGTCAGACGCCTTATCCTCATCCAAGAGCTTCACAAGCCGTGCAAAGTGCGATGGGGACACAATGCGTGACATGTCTTTAGACTCCATAAGATCTTTCCCAAAAGATTGCTCCAATTCCACTTTCAGAGCATTTATCTGTTGAATCAACATTCATCAATATAGTAGAATAGTACACTTAGTTTTGCATTTTAAGGAAATCTTACAAGTGTTGGAGCAAATTCCCTTTTTGTGATGATATAATCAACAGAAATGCATGCTTGTCCACCATTGCATGCCCACTTTCCAGCTATTATTCTCCTAGCAGTAACCTGAAATTTTCCAGTGACAATTGTACATGAAAATATGTTCTTCACATCCCTAAATAATGACCATGGGATATTATGTTACTTGTAAGTTGACAGATGAATCAACAACTGCAGGGCATTTTCCTCCAAGTTCCAGAATTACTGGGGTAAGGTGTTTTGCAGCAGCAGCCATGACAATACGGCCGACTCTAGAACTACCTGCATAAAAATATTGGTATATTGTCCATGGAACTTTACAGTAAAAGTTGGCGTGCTTAATATGAAACTAAATGGGTTGAAAGCCACTCAGGTTAGCTCTTAACTTTCAAGATTAAAAATGGAAAAACATGGATCTCAACAGTTGAATTCAGAGTTTATTACGCAAGTCTTCCACCATAGATGTTTTATACATGAACCTATGAATCCGTTTGATATTATAATGATCTTGTGGAATTCTGTTAAAATATAGTGAAGAGGAATTACCTGTGTAAAGTATCTTATCCCACTTTTGCTCCAAGAGTGCAGTTGCTTCAGGAACAGCCCCTTCAATAACTCTTATGACAGAGTTGTCCAGATAACTTTTGAGCAAATTTGCAAGTAGTGATGATGATGCTGGAGCCATTTCTGATGGCTTCAGAACCACTGCATTACCTGCTGATATTGCTCCGATGACTGGAATAAGTGATAACACTGAAGATAGGAAAGGAAAGCACAGGGAGAAGATGACAAGTCATTAAATAGTATAAGAATCCCAAGAAGAAAAAAAATGATATGAATACTGAGGACTCGTTAGTTAGTGTAAAATCACGAATATCACAAAACATCCTTTACATACAGAAAGGGAAGTTCCATGGTGTGATGACCAGGACAACTCCCAGTGGCTCTGACACAATCTCTGCTGATGATGGATATGTCGTAATTGAAGTTTTTACCTAAAAGAGATAAACTTATGGGTTGGTTGAGGTTGATTATTACAAATCCAGGTTGGAAATGATTGTTGTTCATGGTAATTGTACCTTCTCAGGCTTCATCCATTGATGCAGTTCTTTAAGTGCTTCACTACACGAGGATTTTGCCTGATAAACCTGCATTAGGAAGCACAGACATAAAATTTGGGACCACCATGATGGTAAGGATAAACGGAAAATTTAAATGTCACCATGACACATGTGAAAAGAATAGTCAATTAGAGAAATGCCGAAGCTTTGCCGGGATTTAGTTGTCAAAATGATCTGACATGATTATTAGTGCTTAGATTCATAAGTGGATCATACCACTTCATTTCATTCTGTCAAAAAGAAAAAGTATCAAGCATATAAAATTGTATAAATTGGAGACCTCAGATATAGCTTCAAATCCAGGTTTGGAAAGGTCCTTATCTAGTGCAGTGATGATGTCCTTCTCCCTCTCTTCTAGCATCTTAGCTATGGCCTCCAACTGGGAAATCCTCCATTCATAGCCCTTTGTCTTGCCCGAATCAAATCTCTCTCTGAGCTCTTTAACAAGCATAGCAGCCTTCTCTCCATCAAATATAGGCTTCTCATCTACTCCTTCCATTATTGATTGAGTTGCAGAACCTCTTCACAGGATAAAACCACACATATGCATGCTATCAATTATCCCACATGAAAAGAACATCAAAATTGATCAAAATGAATAATAAAGCCACTAAATTGCTAAGGGATAGATTGAACAACGCAGTGGCGACAGTGGAAGTGTAGTTGTTTTCCAAAGCTCTTTCTATTTAAATGGTGTGAAGAGCCTCTCCTGCTAACTGGGGCACTGTTACTCATAAATCATACCAAAAACCGGAGTAAGAAAATTTTCCAACCTGCTTCTGGCTTTCAAGGATTTCAGGAAGAAAACAGTGAAAACAAGATAATACTACTTCTTAAGAAACAGGAAACTGATTGACAACCGGAAATGAAAGGAAAAAAAAGTCGCACACATAACCAAACATACCCTCGGTTTTTCATTGCATCATGTTTTGGCAATTCTATTATTCTTTTGGGTGGTTTTATATTCTAACTCGTTGTTTCATTGGCCATTGATTTTACGAGTAAAAGAGAAGGAAGGAAGGATGAATAAGCAAATAAGTAATTAACAGAACTAACTAACTAACTAACTAACTTGATCCTAACCATAATAAGGTATTTGCAGCTATCAAACCACCACTTGATTCTTCTAGAGCTTGATCAATAGGATCTTGTATATATGCTTTTCAGGGAAGAAAACAAGAAATAGATTTGGCAGAAAGTTTGGTCTAACATTGGAAAATAAATACAAGGATAACGTTGCACCAATTTTTTGACTTTTGGCATTGATAGTATTGTGGGGGGGTCCAGCCGTGAAGAAGAAAAAAATGCAAGAATTGGAGATAACAAATATAATGCATTTCATAACCAGGGATTAGACAAGTCATGTTTTGTTTGAGCAAGTTGTCCAAAAGCATCGAAGAAGGAGATTTGAATAAACTGTCCTCGTGGCCTAACTGCTATGCAATAGGTCGGCCGGCGGGGATGCAGTGCTGCCTGCATTCTTTCCTTTCTATAACAAATTCCTTTCTGTCGAAAATTTAGTACATTCTATTTGTCCAAATATATTAATTTGAAAATGTATCAAGTTTGTCAACCGAAAGAGAAAATGTACTGGAGGCGGAGGGAGTAGATCAAAGTAGCAAGAGAATCAGTGCTCCAAAGAGGGGAAAAAAACAAAACAAAAAAAAAAGTTATTTGGCCACGCAACAACCACCTAATCGAAAAACAAACATTATAAAACATAAAAACAAATATTATTATTGACCATTTTTGCGTGACTATGTGTGTTTAATATTGCTATAAAATAGAGAAATAAATATTGTCATTGAACATTTTGCGTGTTCATGCACGCATGTATTTAATATTGTTCATTTTCTATGTTTGACAATGTTTGTATTTTTGTCATATAATGTTTGTTTCTTAGTTATGTAATGTTTGTTTCTTGATTGAGTAATTATTTGGTGATTATTTTTTAGATATACAAATACTGATAAACAAAAGCTAAGTATAATGAGAGGAACAAAAAAATTTCAAGTAAATCTTAAAGAGTGTAAAGTGTGATTATATATACTCTATTATTCCTTGATACTGTAATTTTTATATTGAATAAGAGGATTTTCACTAGAAAACGTAGTGTTGAAGGGGAATTGTCCTTCCATTAAAGTCATGCATGTTTGATTTTGATTTTTAAGTGAGACACACTTAAAATCAATTTTGAGTTCCAACCAAAGTGAAAATTTTCACTTTCAAAATTTCGGCCACTACAACAAAATTCCAAATACGTTAGAATTCGACTTCTTCCGGTCATCACGGTGAGGTTTCACTAATGAGGGAATGCCTCATCCGATATGTTGAGAGTTTTTCGGGTAAGATTTGTCGGGTATAATGTATTGTGCATATTTATTTTTGCTATGTTGTATGAATTGATAGATATAGTTTTATCGAATCTACTTTTGTTTTCTTTGTCATTCTTCAATACCTTTTTAGGCAAAACGGCATTTTTAGTTTATTGTATTTATTTTTGTCTAGTAATTTTTTTATATTAATTTAGTCCATTAAATCTTTTTGTGTAAATGAAGTAAAAAAAATGGTATTTACATAGCTTCCTTCCGAAGGAAAGCTTAAAACCTCGTTAGGTGGCTCATCATACAACAGTATCAAGCCACATCTAGTCTCCATCCTAGCTAAAGCATTTGCACATTTTTTTTTATTAAATTTTAAATCGCTATCCAATTATTTCATCTATCAAAAAAGCATTAACATGGCATAAATGACACTGATTAAGTGTGTGTTTGGGAATATTTTTTTAAAAAAATTGTTTTGACATAATCTTTTATGTTTGGCAAAATAACAAAAGCTAATAGTTTGAATTTTTTTTTTAAAAAAAAATTAAAGCTGATTTTGGATGAAAATAACAAAGCTAATAGTTTGAACATTATTAAAGAAAAGCTTTTTGTTTTTATGATTAAAAAAATATTTTTTCTATGCTTTTACCAGATTGACCTTAATTTATAAATATTGTACAATGATGCTAGGTGTACATTAAAATTGGTTACACTGTACAACCACCATGCCCCCATATACGGAGTGACTCCACTCCCACGGATAATACACCCTCACTCCCTATCTAACTGGCCACTCTCACGATACTTAAATCAAAACGAGTTACACACGTACCTACAAAACTCTCACTCATGCCTCTCTTTCCCCATCCAAACCAAAACAAAAACCATTCTCCCATTGCTAAAGATGGAACAACAACAAAAGAGAAGTAGCAACGACTACAACTCTGACTCTAAAGGCGACACACATACAACGTCGCGATGGAAAAACCATTCCCGTTCAAGTAAGAGGCTTCGCTTTTGGTAGTACAAACAATTATTATTTAAGGAATTAGGTTTATTAACATAGAAGAAATTGCTTATTTATTTAGTGAGAATAAAATTGTAGGACTTGGGGGAAAATGAACGAATGTGGAGTTGTTGGTCATTTTTGTGCGTGTGGGTTGGGTTTGTTTAGTGAGAATAACATTTTATGATTTGGGGGAAAATAATGGGGGTTTGGTGATGATTTGGGTGGTGCGACTTCGTTTAGTTTGTTTAATTGTTTGTAAATATTTGTTTATTCGTGTGAACGTGTTTGCTTGCATTACTTTTATGTGTTATTGTTGCTAATTTGTTTGTTTATTTATACTTAAAAGGTTTGTTTATTAAGTTTGTGTTGTTTGTTCATTAGCTAAATATTATTTGTTCATGTATGTGTTTATGTTTGTTAACCGTGAACAATAAGTCATTGGACAAGGGGAAACATAAAGACTTAACCTTACAAGCCCTAAAAATTTCCAAAATGTGAGCATGAAAGAATCCAGAAAGCCCGTCTACCTCAGCCCAAATTCCGAAAGTCACCAAAAATAACGACAAGCTTACCAGAAGACAAAAGGGAACAATCACCATGAAGCCCATAACAATCAGCAACCCAACGCCCCATTACTTAAGCCTACTAAATTGTCCGCTTCTCATTCTAGAAACCACAATAATGCTCACAGGTTGAGAAATCGCAGCCACAGTATAACAGGAAGTAGGAAGAGTATTGGGATACTATCAACAACTTGAAATATAGTTCCTTGGGTGTTCCTTTTCCTATGAATGAAGTCATTATTAATCCTTCTAAGGAGGAGATCAAATTCCCTGCCCTTCTCAAAGCTAAGATGAGGATGGTAGGGGACGCCAAGAATCCTTCGAATCCAAGAGAAGCCACGATAGGTACAATTCAACACGAGAACATGGAAACTAATCTAAATAGCATTGATTGCTCAGTTGATGGTAATAGCGATGGTTTCCAGGAGAACCCGGTAAGTGGGTCGATCGCAGCTCCCTCATCTTCTATTGTTTAATGATGAATATTATTCTGTAGAACTGCAGAGGGGTTTCGTGCAAAGGTTTCAGCTCTCTTATTTCTCATCTTTCCTTGGGATACAAGTCTAGTTTTTTTTATTTTGGTCTTAATGGAAACCATGTGTCGGATGCTAAAGCTAGAAAAATTATCAGCAAGTTTGGATTCGATGGTTTTTCCGTTCTACAACTTGGAAAGGCAATGTTTTGGAATCACACAAGCAAATTGTCTATATGAAAGTGAGCTATTGTTAATATTGGCTCGAGTTTGACTGGTCCTTGGTGTGTTGGTGAGGATTTCAATTCTACACTATCTCTTGCCGGCACAGGTGGATCCTCTAATTCTTCTTGCGACATCTCTCAGTGCGGGCTCTTGGATCTCGTTGGTCAGCCTTTTACGTGGCAGAACAAGAATATCCGGAGAAGGCTGGACAGAGTCATGGCTAATTTGTTATGGCTTACGATGTTTCAAGATGGTAATGTACTTCATCTCCCCCAAGTTTAAAAGTGATCACATCCCCATCAATCTGCACTGTGTTTCGATCCATAGTCATGACAATGGTATCTGACCGTTAGGGGTGAAGATGGGTCGGGTCAGATAGGATCGCGCCCATGTCACCGATCCCTATTAACGGGTGGGTCGGGTCGGGTTATGAGGGTTGGCGGGTGACCTGCCCTTTTTTTTTTTTTTTTAAAACTATTTTTTTAAAAAAATTCCATTATTTTAAAAAAATCCATTTTTAATAGAAAAAAGCTATTATTTTTTTAAAAAATAGACACTTATTTTTTAAATTAAAAAAATCTATTTTTTTAATTTAAAATAACCATATTTTAATAATTAAAAATTAAAATTAATATATATAGGCAGGTCGGCGGGTTGGGTTGGGTCGGATAAGCGGGCCAGATCCAACCCATGTTCACCCCTATTGACCGTTCCGTTTTCTAGCCCCCTAGTATTTGCACAAAGGTTTTACTTACTTCCTTAAAAGTGTGTGGCATGTTGAGGGTAATCTCCATGATAACATTGCAGAGTTCACCGAATAAAGAGGTATTTGGCTACATTAAGAGGAAGAAGGATCATCTCTTTCTCCGCTTGGAGGGGGTCGCCAATTCCAATGATGCTTATACTAATATGTTTTTAGTAAAGCTTAACAAGGATCTTTGGAAAGAGTATGAGAGTATTTTTATTCAAGAAGAGGTCTATTGGAAGCAGATGTCAATATGCAAGTGGATCAATTTTGGGGATAGGAACACTACCTATTTTCACAATAAAGTCGTTGGTAGAAAGTATAGAAACAAAATTGTCATGCTCAAAGATGA
Organism: Nissolia schottii; assembly: GCA_003254905.1. Classification (NCBI taxonomy): domain Eukaryota; kingdom Viridiplantae; phylum Streptophyta; class Magnoliopsida; order Fabales; family Fabaceae; genus Nissolia; species Nissolia schottii. The sequence goes on along the minus strand of QANU01102670.1, from coordinate 1,248,685 downwards.
GTCGGGTAACTGGATTGAGGATTCAGTGTCTCTTGAGTCTATGGGGATTTAGTTCTTCTTGAATCTTTATAGGGACAACACTATCTTCGAGAATTCTCCTATGAGTGGGGCCTTCTTGAGCCTATCTTTTGGAGAGCTCGTGGGTTTGGCTAATCTTGTTTCTAATGAGGAATTCTCTTGGTTATGATCTCTATGGGTGGTTTGAAAGCTCCAAGTCTTGATGGGCTCCCCCCTTGTTTTATTAGAAAAATTGGGATGTGGTTAGGAACTCTCTTATCCAATGGGTCAAAAGTGTTTTCGTGAACTCGAAGATGATTGACACTGTGAATGGTACTATTATTTCGCTCATTCCCAAGGTTGATTCTTATGAGTTCGTCACAAACTTTAGGCCCATCTCCCTATGCACCGTGAGTTATAAGATTGTTACTAAAATAGTGGCTTCTATTTTGAAATCTGTTATGGAGAAACTGGTTAGCCCAACCCAGAGTAGTTTTATCCCTAACCGTCTTAGCTCGGATAATATTCTGGTTGCTCAGGTGGTTATTTACTCTATGAGCACTAAGACTAGGAATAAGGGGTTTATGGCTATTAACTTGGATCTTGAGAAGACTTATGATATGCTTAAATAGGTGTTGGTCTGCTGAAGAAACAATGCTCCATGTCCTCCATGATTGTAGTATTGCGGAAGAGACATGGAAGAGAATTGTGCATATTTTTTTTCATGATTCCTTTTTTTTTAGGATGATTTTGAAGATTGGATAAAGGAAAACATTTCATAAAGAACTCAAGCTTTTGAAGAGGTGGAATAACCTTTTTTGTTTACTACTACTTATTGCTCCATCTGGCAAGTTACGAATGAATGGATCTTTGTGCATCTCCAAATCTCTTCGTCTAAGCTCGCTGGCATATCTATTGCCCTTAGTAAAGACTATCATCGTATGAGAATGTCAAATACTTCTGCTAGGGTTGTGATCCCGTAGGTTGGGGTCATTCATATTACCTGGAACCCCCCATTAGGTTGGATCAAGCTTAACGTGGATAGATCTGTCACTAATCTTGGTGTCGTTGTTGCCGGCGGTGGGATCATTAGGGACCATCATGGGAATTTTGTCATAACTTTTAGCCATAACATTGGGTCCTGTTCTTCACTTTTGCTAAGCATGTTGGCATTTCCTTGGCATCCTAGTGTGGTTTTCAGCAAGTTATTTTAGAACTGAACTCTAAATGTGTCGCTAAATTTCTCCATGATCCCCCAGACCCTAACCACCCTTGCCCCCCTTTGGTGAAGGCTATTTCAATTGTGCTGATTTAATGGACAAGCATGACCATAATTGATCTATTGGTTTCTACTCCTATATATGATATTGTGTCTAGCTTTTTGTCTTTAACTTTATTAGCTAATAAGGCTGGTACTTTATTCCCCTATGTTGTAAGGACGTAGTTTCTTCTTGTTTATTGGGCATTTCTTCCCCGTTGTCAATAAAAAAAATCATGTTCCATTAACAAGAAAGTTAAAATCATGTTAAATAATAGAAACATAAGTATAACCGAGTGTTTGAGCGGTGTCAATTGCCTAATGTTGATTTTTCTTTCAAATTGGTGGCTCTAGTTAAGGAGTACTATCAAGCTATGAAGATGGTGGATTTTGAAGTTTGTCACATTGCTTGGCCTCCCCGGTTCGGGTGGGTAAAAACTAAACGTGGATGACTCAATCATTAATCAAGTTACCTTTCTTGTTTGTGGTGAGATTGTTAGAGCATTTCCAGCGAAAATACCTTCTTAAATCTCACTTTTGACTTACCATTGTCATATTGACAGTCACATCAACATTGTATCATAAAAAGTAAGAAGAAATCAAAAGTGAGACTTTTCACTTTAATGGATGAGACCAGTTTTAGTCTCCCCTATGATCCCAAGTATTTTTATTTAAATTAAAAAAATAAAAATCAATATATTTAATTATGACCTACTTTATTTTAATATTTTGTATTATAAAATTTTATTTTTGGATTGATTGGTAAAATTATAAAATTGATTTTTTTAAAATATTCTTTTAATAGTCCGTTATAATATTTATTCTGACTTTTGTTTTTTGATTATTTTGAAAATTAATTTTAAATATGCAACGGTTCTTATGTAATTAGTTAGTCATTTAATAATCAATAATCTAATAAGCATTCAAATATATCTCAAAATTCTATTGACAAAAGCCAAATGAAACTCGTCCCTTGTAGCAGGGATGCATCCCATAAGTTTGATGATCCTGTCCCGTCTTCCTCGTCTAATAGTATGGTCCTGGTTCCTTTTGATAGACCTCTACTGCAACAAGGGCAGGGATACAAATGGGTAACCTGCTATAGTTGCTCTTAGGGATTATTTTTAGTTGTAATCTTGACTTTTGTTTTGTCACTTTTGCTGAGTTATGGGGAGCGTATTTAGTTGTCGTGTAAGCTTTCCAATTGAGTTTTCAACATGTGATTTTTGGAGACGGATTCAAGTATGTGATGGAGTTTGTCAATGGTTGTATTGTTGTCGGTCATCGTTGTGCCCCTCTAATGAAATCTATTCAATCCGCTATGCACTGGAGTCGGAATATTCAGTTGTGCCATGTCTTTAAGGGAAGTTAACTCTTGTGCGGACTATTTGACTAAGCATGATCATGTTGAGCCTTTTAAGATTTTATTCCTTTTTGCCTATTCCAATTTATTTTTTGGTCTATTTTCCTTTTCGATAAGAGGATTGATATCTTGATTCTCAGTATTGTAAGGCTATAATCTTTGATTTTTTCAATTTATTTTTTGACATTTTGCCTCGTTGTTAATAATAATAATAATAATAAAAAGGAACTATAAGTGTATGTAATGAAATTTGCAAAGATAAAAATAGGCACAGCAAGGGAGTGTAGGAGACCAAGAAAGATTTGGATTCAAAGGGTTTAGTTACTTTACGAAAAAAAGGCCAAGGAATGGAAATCAACATAAGCCAAATAGCCCTAGATTTCGTCAAAAAAGAAGAAAGAGACATATTCCCATGTAGGGTGATAGCAGTGAAGTGAGTCGTTGGTTCGAGGGCCAACGCAAAAACAAAGTAAAGTAAAGATGCTTCCACTAAAGCTGGTTCGTTCTCTGGTCTTGGGTGAAACCCTCAACCACCACCCTCACAGCATCCTCACCATTAATCGCAATCACCATGACCGCCACGAAGAACAAACTGATGAAGAAGAAGCCAATGAACCCCACCATCAGAAAACAACAATGACAAGAAGAAGAATGAGAAGAAGAAGAAGAAGAAGAAGAAGAAGATCCAAAACCCCAGGTCTTCTATTCCTCCCAACAAGGGAGATAATCACAGAAACACACAGGCTCGCAAACATCGCAAGGCAATTGGGCATGGATTTGTTCCCAACTCCATCACTTTCCCACATCATCTTCTCCAACCCAGCACCAACACCAAGATCGAAAACCCTATCTTCTTCTTCTTCTCCTTCTTCAACCCCTTCCACCACCACCTGCTCCTTCTCTTCCTCTTCCTCTTCATGGCCGCTCCAAAACGACGCCGTTCCCATCCCCTTCCCTTCAATCTCCTCGGCCCCGCTCACCCACCTCCGCCACTTCGTCAATCTCGCCGCCCCCGCCTTCAAGCTCGTATTTTTCGACTCAGGCGACGACGGCACCGCCCTCGCCGGAACCCCCCGGAGCTGGGATTGCTGCTCGCTCTCTCTGTATTCGAGGGTCACCGGAGAGAGGGTCGACGACATGGAGGGGTTCTGCCGGGTCCTCGCCGGTAAAGGTTGGACCTTTTTCAGGACCCAGAAGCGCCCGCTGGCGGATCGGCAAATTTCGGGCGGGGGCGGCGGCGATGTTTACCTGTTTAGGAAGGTTGATGTGAACCGGGTTCGGGTGGGTCGGGTCGGCGGGGTTGGGGGACCCGAGGGGGCGTGTAGGGTTAGGGAGCTGAGATTGCCGCACTTGGATTTTGGTAATGCGCCTTTGAGGATTTTGCAGTATATTCTGTTGATGACTGATGATGTGTTCTGTCTTGCGTAAATTGGTATGTGTTTTTTATTTGTGGCTTTCTGTTACGAATTGTCTCTGCTTAGGCCTTTTAATTTCCATGGTTAGAGGGATGAATATATCAAATTAGTCCTTACTCCTTAGATTCTTTACATCAATTTAGTCTTTCATGTGCATCATCTTTCAATTTATATCTTTTTACATGTTTAGGGACCACAATTGATGTCTCTACGACTTGTCAACTTCTAAGGACTAACTCGAAGTCACACCAAATTTTTGGTATCCTGACTTGAGTAGACTGCAATGTGTTAATTGCTTTTAATTTGGGGGTGTTTATATATGACTGCAAGAGACGGCGGAGAAATGTGGCATCTGGTTTAGCCTTGCGGGATGTGGTGCTGCTCTCAGGTTGAAGTGTGATGTTATCTGAAGGTTAGAAGGTGATTGAGGGTGCTGGGCTCATGTATTGTTAGAGGGGGCCAAAGTGATTCAGACTGTTCATCTAATCTTGTGTTGTTTTGGATTCTTATAATGGTGAAAGGAATGGGAGTTCAAGGTATTTCCCACGGAAGAATTGCTCAAATCCTTTGAATGTTTTCGTTGAGAATCCAAAACAAACTAATAATGGAAGGTTGGTGCTACCCTGGCTACATACATTAAGCAGCAGAAGCTCTATTCTCAATGCCCGATTGAGATGAAATGAAGCTGAAGAGTTTAGTGCTAATCTGAAGAGCTACAATTTGGGATTTTGTAGAGAGAGCCTTAATTGCGAGCGATCATTTCATTGTTGAATTTGATACAAAGTGTTCTTTGTCAACAAATGAGGATCATTCCGTGTGCACTCCAGCTTCAAGGCTGGCTAATTTAACCGATTGGATGATGATGCTGGTGCCACGTTATGACTGTTCTTGCTTGAATACAGTTTATATTTGATTAGAGAATACCACCACTTCAAGGATTCGTTACTCTTTTATTCCTTTTTTTTTGTTGTTGGATGCACTAAAATTGCAGCCAAACTACATTTAGCTTCACACTTAGTCATAGCCATGAATACTTGCTAGCAGAAATATTATGAGTTAATGATACCTTGTATTCTGTTGAGTTTAGATGAAATTCCAACTAGTATTTTATATGTCAACAAAGGCATATTGCAATGACAATTATGTTATATATAATAACAAATTGGATTTAATTTTGATGTGTAGTCAATTTAAAGATTTGTATGCGGTAATACAATTATTTGCTTACAAATCACTAGAAATGATTGATTCTTGCTACAGTAAATGATTGATTCTTGCTACAGTAGCTCAAAAAGGCATTTATACAATGATATTTAATTGGTTAAAAGTGCAAAATATTTTCCATTGTAGTGTATCAAAATTAATCTCTAAAAATTCTCATTATGTTATTCAGTTATTATATTGTAAAAAAAATTAATTTTATACATTTAAGAATCATATTTTTTGGGGGTAAACTGATACATTTAAGATTCTTACACCACAAAAAATTAATTATTATTAGTAAAATTAATTATGTAAAATTTATATACTATTTTGCGGTAATTATTTTGAAACCCAAACGTTTTGTATGTTTTACTAAGTAAACTAGTATATTTATCCGTGCATCGTGATTAAACATTTACAATGATAAATATATGAAAAAAATAATAATTAATATTAAATATAATGAAAAAAATTTAAAAATTTTCTTATTTGTAATAATATATTTTGATCTTTAACTGATTCACCTTGCTTCGTATAATTACATTTGTCAATTGGCAATTCCTAAAGCATATCTATATGCAAAGCATTTTAGAAGGTTAGGAAATTATGGTTACTATACACTCCTTTTTCTTTTCTTTTCTTTTTCTTTTACACTTGCTACACAATTGTTACTCCGATTTCGGTTTGTTGCCACGTATCTCTCGTGAATTTTAATGAATAAAATCTTGTTATTTGGCCATCACCCTAAATTCTGGGGCCAATCTCGCGGGAGGACATCAATCTCTCAATAATCTTATGTTTCATGTACAAACAAAATGTTCAAGTATTAAAACTCTTTAATAGAACAATCTTAATTCCTGTATAGCGAATGATAATATACATATGAATTTTAGGAAGCACGAAGAATTGTATCTATTAGGACAAAACATAAATAATCTCATTCAATGAACTCATATGGATCAACCTTGGAAGTCCCCTCTAAATTTGATTCTTTGCATCAAATCGAATCAAATAATTTGGTTCCCTCCATCAAACCATTGCATCAACAAATCTTATACACACATAAAAAAGGAAGGTTGCAAGAATCAGGAACATAACGATGAAAATCACCCACACTTAGCACTAATATAATAAGACAATTGAAGTTGGCGGTAAAGAAATTTATAGTATAGTAATTTTATAAATATTTAGGCATTTTATTTCTTCCTACCCTCAATAAACATATTTGTTTTTTTCTTTTTTCTTCTTCATATAGTAAGATATAAGATAAGAAATAAGATTGACATTTTTTTTATTCAAATAAAATCGGCATATGATTAACTAAAATTGTGATTGTGATTAAAAATAATTTAATAACATGAGGGATCACTAATTAATGAATCTGAAAATAAATAAATAAATAAATTTAAAATTTAAATATTAATGAGACATATCTTCATATCTCTTAATGTTATAAAAAAAAAATGAAACTATTAAAACCCAAAAAAAATCTAATGAGAAACATAAGCTCAAAACACAAATATTTATGGATAACAAGAGGAATATTCTAGAAAGAAAATTTAAAACAAACGCAATGCTTTCAATAATCATATACAAATAGACAAAGTAACCTATTTTGGGAGAGAAAATCACTTGTAAAGATATTATTAAATTAGGGCAAACTTCATTGCTTTTCATTTGGACAGCTAATTGGTTGATTATTTCGACAACTTGATTTAGTTTGTTTCTATGTTAATTTTTTTTTGGTACAAATAGTTATGTTATTTTTATTTTTTTACTTTATTTAATGAGATTTAAACTTAAAATTTTATGTACACTACTCACACTCTTTACTATTAGATAAATTCTAGTGGCTTAAATAGTTATATTAATTGTTAACGTTGTTACTATTGTCATTTATTATAAATTATGTTTAAGTAATTACGTATTGACTAGTAATACATGTGATTAATAGCTCATGTTTTAGTAAAAATTATAATTTTTTTGGGATTTTAGTATTTTTTTCCAATTATCTTTTTAATATTATTTAATCACACTAAATCAATACCCAAAGCAACCATCCCATTATTTTTATTGATTTGATCTGGTTTGAATTTACATGTAAAAAAATAATTAAAACAAATCAAATTGAACCAAAGAAAATTAATTCATTGGTTCTTTCTCTCAAAATTGAAACAAATCATCGCAATTAATGTGATATAAATTTGAGGTCAACATGCATTTGTGAAAATACTAAAATAAAATAATTGATAAGGAAGTAGTGTTCTAGTGCACACTTACTCCCTTCCAAGCCTTGAGAGTCAACATATAAATAAATTGACTTCAACAAACTCCTTTTTTTTAGATTGCCTACCCGGTATCCAAGGCTTCACCATGACTAATCCGGGTCGACCCGGGTCGCGCACCTGGCTATGGCGGGTAAGTCTCCCAGCGGGGATAACTGCGTTCACAAGGTCTCGAACTCGAGACCTTGCTTAAGCGATACCAAGCCGCTTACCACTTGGACCAACCCCCGTTGGTTCAACAAACTCCTTTGACAGAGTGCGTATGGGTGAAATTGTCACAACCATTTCACCGCATTTAATGGCTACATATCTGATTACATGAATTGCTAATTTTGTTTCCCTTTTCGCACAATATTTGTTTCTCAAATACTCACTCGTCACACAAAATCCATTTTTTAATTCCTTGTTTCTTCATTTATCTTAATTTGATTGATTGTATCTCATCTTAATTTAGGATCCTAACTAAGGGTTCTTCTATGGAACGTGTTGTTGGTGCTAGGCGATAATGATGAGAAAAGGATCATCAAAAAAGGTGAATGCTTCAGCATTAGTGAGCCTATGCAAAGAGAGGAAGGAGCACATTAGAGCTGCAAAGTATTGTAGGTACGATTTTGTCACATCCTTTGTGGCTTATTTAGAGTCCCTTTTGGAAATGGGAAATGCCCTCAACCACTATGTGGAGAATGAGTTAGTGATTTGTGGTGATTATTCTCATATATCTCTATCTGAATTTGACCCACCTGAGAAAAATGAAAAAGATTCCTCCTTGGAATCTTCCACCTCCTCCTCTGACTTAGAATCTGATATGTGCACAATTTGTCATCACCTTCATTGTGAGTGTGAAGGATCAATAGGCCTTTTTGGTGGCTCTCAAGTGTATGATGAAGACTGTAGCAGTTGCAAACACATTTCTGATAATTCATATGTGAATATGAATATGAGAAATAGAGGGTCCTCCAATTTTTCGCCCAATAGTACTCACCATCATCATCATCATGATGTTGGCATGTCAAAAAATGAAGATCATGGTCGTGGACACCAACATGATTATAGTCAAAGGGTGAATTTTGGCAATAAATGGGAGAATCCAAGGAGTGGAAATTGGTTTCCACAGCAGATACAACAATACCCTTTTGGAAAACCAATGTCTTTTCTTGATGATAGAAAGGTTGAACATAATGTTGCACAAGAATTTCCAATTCATGTAGCCTCCAATTATCAAGAGCCACCACAGAAGCATGTACCTCAGCAAAATTACAAACCTGGCCCACATAAGCAGCAAAATACCCCTGCCAATGCCTTACCTAATCCTCTTCCTCCACCACCTCAAGTTTCCACATGGGATTTCTTGTGTCCATTTAAGATGAACTATGATGTTCCCTTCAACAATGACCATGATGTGAGGGAAGCAAGGGAGAGGGAAGGGATACCTGATTTGGAAGATGAGAATGAGAATGAAAATGAAAATGAATTACAAAGTCCAACAGTGTCATTGTTTGATGAGAGTGAGATGGAAAGCGGGGTGAGGCATGATGGCACAAGTGATAGCACTTTCAAAGTTACTGAGTTAAATTCTTGTGAAGATACATTTTTTGCCAATGGTGGAGGGATCATGATTTGTAAAGAGGATCCTAAGGCAGAAGAAGATGAGTGGTTTGAAGCAGAAGAAGAAGCAGAAGAAGAAACAGAAGAACTAAGCAGTAACTGTATTGGAAGCAGTGGTGGTGATACTACACCAGTTGCTAATAATAGCAAAATTGATCTTAAGGAAGCAATAATAGGCATAATGAATGAATTCAAATATCTATTTGATTTTGGAAAAGAATTCTCATCATTTATGGAGGTTGGCAAGCTACCACATCACTCTATAAGCACCAAATTAATGGGTAGGTTCTCTTTTTTAGTGTGTATCTATCAGAGTAAACCTTCAAATTCCTCCCCAACATTAGCAACATCAATTAAGTTCGTTCTCAAGCTTTAGAAAATAGCAAATTCATCCCTAAGGTTGATACCTGTACGTCAAATTTGTCCCTGGTGTTAAGGATCCAAGGACTAATTTAATGGACGGGGTGCCAACTTTAGGGATGAATTTGATGTATAGATGCTAACTTGGGGATGAATTTGCTATTTTCCAAAACTTGGACAAACTTGACTAACTCTGTCTGTGCATTGGGGAAGAATTTGAGGGTTTATTCGTAATTATCCGCTATATTCAACTTATTAATATGGATGAAGTTCCTCTTTTTTATGCTTGTGATTGAAAAAATTTAACATAGTAACATGACTAAGTTTTTTATTCTTTTTTTTTTCTCTCTCTTTGTTGGAAGTAATAGAAATTGGTTAAAGTATAAAGAAGTGTCAATAAAATACAATGTAAGAAATGTTTCTTACACATTACCACACATGGAATGAACAAGAACTGGATCATGATTCACATTGTTTTCCTTGCAGCCTTAGCTTCCTATTTCCTTGGAATGAAATTCCCTTCACTACAAATGAGTAGGAGCCTTTCATATAGGTTACTCAAACCAGCTTCTAAAGCAAGGATGTTTTCCAATGCTGACATGAGAAACAATCAAGTGCAATTTCATACATCATTTAGTGACCTTTCATCCACCTTGGAGAAACTTTATAGGTGGGAACAGAAACTTTATGAGGAAGTCATGGTAGGAAGTTTCTTGTTTTTCATCACAGAATATGCTTTCTTGATGATAGTTTAAGAACTTGATGTTGGACTCCCTTGTTTTCCTTAATAATATTAATGACAGGTTGAAGAGAAAATCCGAATTCCCTATGATAGGATGAGCAAGAGGCTAAAAGAATTGGATGATAGAGGTGGCGAATTCGATAAGATCGATGACACTATTGCTTCTATCAAACTTCTGAACTCAGAAATCAATGTAGCTGTTGGATCAATCAATGCAACATCAAGAGAGATAGATGGATTAAGGGATAATAAGCTGCTTCCTGAACTGCATAAATTGATTGAAGGGTATGCTAGTTTTATCATTTTCCCTTCATATTCATGTGGAGTCCTATCACTTATGCTACATTGTTATTAACAGTTGGTGCTACCAAATACCAATACTATTAAAGAATTTGTTGAAGAATTTAATGTCATTAATCCATCTCTAGGAAAGTAGGCATAGAAGTCTATAGTTTTTTCCTGCTTCAATGAGATATTAGGGTCTTCCTGTAGTGTTCTTGTTTTCTGGGGATCCATCAAAGTTATCCATGTGTATAAACTTTCCATTGGTCTTTGTAGTTATTCACTCTATATTATAATGGAAAATCAATCTGCACTGTGATTTTTAACTTTAAAAGGCATGTAATTTAGTTTGAATTCTAGTGATCTCAGTATATGTCAAATTGATGATTGCAAGCCAGATTCATGTAAGAAGAACTTATTTCTGAAGTGAAAGAGTAGTAAAGGAAGATATTAGATTTTAATTATTTTTTATTTAAAAAGCTTTACCTAAAGTGGTCTCACATTGCTTACATGGTGCTGAGTTAAAACTGCTGACTCATGGCTGACTCTCTCGGTTGAAAAGGAATCTGTGTTTCCTAATGGAAAGAGACCAACCCCTATATAAACCAAAATCCCTAGTCTAAATGTGTCCAGTACCTATTCCATCTAAATACCACTACTATAGACTAGAAGGTTGTGTGTGTTGTGAGGTTGTTGTGTTAGTGAACAATGTGTGAAGTTGTTGTGCCAAAGATTCATATCAAAGGCTATGGTTGGAGGCTAATTTTATTTACTGTTCAAAGTATGATGAGCATGATGCTATTTTTGTTTGTCGTATTGTAAATTTCTAACAAAAGACTCGTTTCCATTGAAATAGTTTTGTTAAGTTCACATTCTATAACTATACTTACAAAACACCATCCTTTTTAACAGCTTAATTAGATTGTGGAAGGCCATGAGTGCATGTCACCAGAAACAATTCCAAGCTATCTCCAAGTCCAAAAGTCATGTACATATATTAGATCCTGGGAATATGAAAATGAAAAAGTCAAGCTTAAAAGCTACTTTGAGACTGAAAAAGTTGGCATCAAATTGGGCAATGTGCTTTTGTAACTTCATCAACATGCACAAGGCCTTTGTGAAGCACTTGAATGATTGGCTTATGAGGCAGATTCTCCAAGAACAAACAGAAAAGGAAGCTGAAGATGGGAATGGTTCTTTGTCACTAACTGATATGGGAGCACCTCCTATTTTCATTGTTTGTGATGAATGGTACAATGCAATTCACAATGTCTCAGAAAGTGAGGTCTCAAAAGCCATTAGTACTTTTGCCTCGAGCTTGCACCAGTTATGTGAGAAGCAGGAGGAGGAAAAGTTGCTGAAAGTTAGAGTGGAACACCTTTTCAAGGGCTACAAGCAGAGGCTTAAGAAATTTTGCAAGAAGAATGGCATGTACTCACACCACTGTTCCTCTTTTTTCGGCATGAAAACCTCAGAAGCTTTAGTAGAAGCTGAAGTTCCCTTACTGAATGTGTCTGATGAGAAGTTGGCTACTTCAAGGGAAAGATTGGTTGAAGAGAGAAAGAGACACCAAAATGTTATCAGACATGTTAATGACCTTGCTTCAAGTTGCTTGCAAGAGGGTCTATCTCCCATTTTTGAGGCCTTGGGGAGGTATAGTATGGAAAATCTTAAAACCTATGAGCAGCTTAGATTTCCAAATGCTAGCTCCCATGAATAAGTAGAGCTTCAGATCGGACACATGCCAAACACGACCCAGACACATTATGTTTTTTGTTTAACTTTTTTAATGGTTATACAATTTTATTCATTTTTCGGGTAAGGGTTAAGGAGTGGGCTATTAGAAATTAAATTGTCGATAGAAATTGTACCATGTAATTTGAAAAGGATTCGAATAGTAAAATTGCTTGTCAAAACTCAAAAGTAATCAGATTTCAAAGAACAACGAAATGACACCTGTTCTTTTGTTCGCCCTTAATAAAAGAAAAACAGTTTATAATTAAAAGTATGCATAACTTTTTACAAAATAATTAGATTTTTTTTTTAAGAATAAAAGTTGAAACTTAAAAAACAGTTTGCCTTTTTCTTATATAGACTGCAGGAATAACTTTTGAAGAAAAAAAAAAATCTAAAAAAAGGGATATATCAAAGAACTACTCTTATAATAGTGACCTGTAGCCTCTTTCAATTGAGAGTAAATATTCTACAATGATTACAGCAGACATTCTACAACAAGTACAGCATTGATACAGATACATATTACAAGTTTTTAAGAGCTCAACCTACATGATGTACCTAAAATGCTCTGAGAATGCACGAAAATTGTACAGCTACAAGCATGATGTACATGTGTGCCTCCACCACTAGCGAAACCATTTCCCATGTTACTTCTCTTCCAGGGCCCAGCAGTACAGTTCATACTATAGCATCCAGATTCTTGTGCCCACTGCATCAACTCTTTTACTGCAGTAGGAAGAAGAGAAGTCCGCAAGCATGAAGGCAAACCATTTGAATTTTGGGGTCACGAATTGTCCTAAGTGAAGTTCCTCAAGTGCTGATCCCCCAAATTCAGCTTTATTGCAAATGTTTGAGTCATCTCAATTATGCCAACAGGTCCAAGAATGCTGACAGGAAACTATAGGAGATGAACAGTGATACACAATTTGAAGTTTTCCACAACCCAAAATACCACAAGTGAATATTGAAAAGGTGAATCAAGTGATGCTAGATTTGCAGTTTCCAATACTTGACAAGAATCATAGTAAGAGAATATAAGAATGCCATGTTTAATTCAAAATAGAACTCACGTGAATTAAGCCAAGAATCATAGGCATGTTTGGCTTTTAGGTGGAAACGCCCAAAATCAATTCTAGAACTCTAGAAGTGAGAAAATCTCACTTTTGATGGCTGTCAGAATTGATTTTAGGTGTTCTCACCTGAAAACCAAACGTCGAGCAGCTGTATTTACCTTACATACGTCTTGACCTCTGCTGAGGGTACCCTGGCATCCCCATTTGATCTTTTCTTCTCAACTGCTTGCAAAGAAAACAGGAATATTACATCCAGGGAAGAGGGGGGGAAAAAAAAGTTGACCCCCCAAAACAAATTCCTGATAAACACTAAACCTGTTGCTGCTGATGGGCCTGTTGAACACCTCGTTGCATTGGGATGCCACCAGGATTCATTCCACTGCTCATTCCTGCCTGAGATGTAAGATTATAAGCTTGCATTGCCTGATGAGGCATTCTTTGCATGCCAACATTCATTGGCCGAGGGACATTTCTATTTGAAACATGACCGGCAGGCATGTTGCCAGCAACTGCAGCTCCAGACGAAACCTGAGTCAAGGGTAAGAGATATACACGTTTAAAAGCATGAGGTGGAGAAAACTTAGGCATGTGTATGCTTAAGCATGTGCAAGTATGTACGTACAGAACCAATATTTACCAATAACCATGAACAGACTCTTTTTCTTTCAAAAAGAAAGGACAAGTTAAAAATTCTCACAGCAGCCACTCAGCATATTATTCATACAGTTAATAGTTTCCATTAAACATAGCAAAACCATTGGAAATATCCGTAACCTCATGTCACAATGTAATTAAACTTTATTAATAACAATTATCACCCAGGTTCTCTCAATACAACCCCATTATCTGAAAGTTGCATAAAATGGTAATAATACATGGGTAAGCTAAGGTAATTTGTTCAATCCTCTCTTGAATACCACACAGTTATAACTGCAAATGTTCATTTTCTGCTATAAAGTTGGAGGAAAAAAGAAAAGCTAAAGCTAGGTTATTACTTTGTAGGAAGGAGATAAGAAGGATTTGTAGGAGTACAAAGGAGAGTAACATTGATTGATATCAAAGTTTTCACATATCCAACTATATCACCTATTTGATACCAACATCTACAATTTCTCTCTGTCATAGTCTATATGTTATACACCAAACTTGCGTATGCATATATTGTTTAGTCGGATGGGGCAACAATGACCCTTGTAGAGAGGAAGCAATTCACTAATCCCCTCACCATTTGAAGGGACTGAACCCAAGTCTTAAATGCAGTATATCTGAGTTCAAGAACCACTTTATGCATTTAAAAAGAAAAAGAAAAAAAAAAAAGTTGACAACTGTCCTTCACTTCTTTAAAATATGCACTGCTCTTTCAATTCCAAGTACAACCTTATCCATCTAAAGTTGAACATCACCTTTTTTCCAATATTACTGCTTTCTCTTTATTAAACCTATAATATGACTCCACAGAAAGAAGGTTCAAGGACAAAATTGAATCATATTCTATACTATTCTGAATATGCCCAGCTCAATAAAATTTTAAATCAATAATGGGACTCCACAATATCAAGATGGATCAGTGATAAACTGAGTTTACACAACTTCAGTTTCGAATATATAGCTTCAATATGATTTTCAATTATCATTGCATACCGGCTGTGAAGGTTGCATATTGGTTGTCCCTTCAAAATCAGTTGTTGTGTCCACTGGACGTGTGGGATAATTCACAAATGTCTCTCCCGGTTGGCAGGGTACAAGTGCACTGAGCATTAATTTTACAGACATGTCTAGTTAATGAAAATAAATATTGGTTGAATACATGCTTCAAGAAAACTACTACTTTTTTTCCATAGAACACGAAAACAATCAGGTATTGTTCATTTATAAATCTTCCAGACAAATCTTTAAGAAATGAAAATGCAACCACCAGAGAGAGGAAAAGGTTTTATCCAATGAAAACATAGGAGAAAGACAAAACCAGAATAACACAAAAAGGACAATGTCTTACTTCCGCCCAGGCTGTGGTTCCATTTTGAAATACCTAGCAAACAAAGGGTAAGGATGATTAAAGAGGACATCTGAATGATACAAGAGAACTGATATATATTACCAATAATGATGGGCAAAAAATAAATAAATAAAAATAAAAAAACCAAAAACAATTAACAGTTACTAACAAGGTATCTTTCCAACAAAAAGTCACAGCGTACATTCCCTAATGTAATTAAACAATCTTTGCATCAAACGCAACATAATAACTAGGTTTTTAAGTTTTCTCTACCATATATCCGATCTGAGTCACATTGATAAAGTAAAACTGCATCAGCATAAATCAACAGAACAAAATCGGCAATCCAGTAAGGTTTGCAAGCTATCACAATTTAGTACACAACAACAACTAAGTCTTATCCCACTATGTGGGGTCGGCTACACGGAACAAATGAAACCATAATGGTCTGTTTTGTGCCATATCCACGTTTAAGCCATTAGCTTCCAAATCTCTTCTAATAGTTTCCTCTATAGTTTTTCTAGGTTTCCCTCTACCCCTAACTACTAGGCTACCCGTCATTTGATCCACTCTTCTTACCAACGCTTCGTTAAGTCGTCTCCTCACATGTCCAAACCACCTAAGGCGAGATTCTACCATCTTTTCTATTATAGGTGCTATCCCAACCTTCTCTTTAATGCATTCATTTCTAATCCTATCATGTCTAGTGTGTCAACTCATCCATCTCAACATCCTCATTTCTACAACATGAAGTTTATTTTCATGCTGATTTTTTACCGCCCAACACTCCGTTCCATATAACATCACTGGTCTTAAGCTATCACAATTTAGTATATATGACAAAAATGAAGGCAAGTTACTTGCAACTATGACACAATTAGAAGAATACCACCTTTATGAGCACAACACAAAATGTCTGCCATGACCAATAGTGCCTATAGAGGAATCGACTAAAGACGCTGGCAGACAAGTCACTTCCCCATGAAAATAAAATGGTACAATTGGTTGATGAACTGTACTCAATAAACTGACTATCAGTTTCGGCATTGACATTGTGAAAATAACTGTTATACCCCATGGCCAAATGGACGCCAGATACATATGAAGATTTTTTGTGACTAAAAACCTAAGGATAAAAACAGTAAATTCAGATAATTCTGTGACACCGGAGCAGCTGGAAAACCTCACTTTTTTTTGTAACTAAATTAGTTTAGGGAAAACTTTTGGACTTGTTCTGTGGATGACCACAACAATTTTCTAGCTCGTCTTCGATGACCATTTTAATTTTTGATCAGACCATATTGATGGAATACATCAATAACATGGCAACCACATCATTTTCAGCATACCTTCATAAGTACGACATAACAAGAGGGAAAAACACACACACACAAGGAAAGCAAATGTGGAATCTTGTCATGATTTCTAAAGACAGAACAACAACCATTGATCAAAAAATGGAATCATTCTTTTTTATCTAGATTTAGCGTTAATGGTTTAGGTATGTAGATTTCATGCATGAGCAAAGGAGAATAAAAGAAGTCTTACTCATGCTCCAAGGCTTGTGCTGCTGTTATACGCTTTCGTGGATCATACCTGCAAATAGATACACAAGCCATATTATCAATAAACAAGAAAAGAGAAGAGAAAAAGATAGCAATTTCATTGAAACACAAAGGAACGCATCACATTCACATATCCACAATACTACAAGATGAAATACTTATTTGGCAAATTCCATGTGTAATGAAACTAAAAGTAACGTCAATTTGGTTCAGTAGAATGACTGTAATTAGAAAAAGAATAGAATAGTAATTCACATTGGCATGCTTGGCATTAAAAGTTAAATCGAATACTCCATTCTATCCCTATATGATCTGCCCATTCAGAAAGAAATAGGATAAGAAATGCCCAGTGGCAATATTTCTCTAGGTAGTGGCAGTATTAGTATCAGTGACTAGTGGCGACAAACAATGGCGTAGGCAGTATGTGTGATTGACAACTGTGGCAAGTGCAAATGACAGCAACAGAGATCATGGTAGTGGAATGAATGGTCATTTAACTCATTCCCTATCCCCATTCCATAATAACTACTAAATCAATCCCCATTACAACTACCTTCTTTCCAGTGAACTAAACAAACCATAATTTATTGATTATTGTAAAAAGGGAAAATCAGACTGCATAGATTGCCACCTTTATCAAAAAGCACAAGTTGGGAAAAGTTATTGATGCAGCAACCATTATCAAATGGGAAGATTTCTACGTGCCTTTGTTGATAAAATTCATTATAGTAACAAGAACTTAAAATAATTCAAATGACATAGAAAGAGGTAGGGCTAGATTGAAGCTGACGAACTTTTGCACAACTATGACAGCAACAATAACAAAGACAACAGGTGATGATTGTAAAGTTGCAAGTAAAAAAACAAAAATCACAAAACCATCGTACGCATAGTTCATAAGGAAACAGTAAACTGCGATTTATTTTCCACACTTTCACAACACTAAGGAGGCGGGGTTATCACTTATCACTATAAAACAGAAGTCCATAAGTTGGCATCCCTCCACCCTGAATTCAATTTTGCATCACTTAAATGTAAAAAAAAAAATAAAAAAATACAGCTTCTTTTATTATAGGCAATTAGGCATAGCAACAATTTGGAAGGAAAAACTCACTCAAGCATCTTTGACAAGAGGTCATATGCAGGACTTTTTGGAGATAAGTGAACAACATTATAGAGGCTGGTGTTGTCACTGTTTGCAAAAAGCAGAAGAACAAATCCATTAATTTCATGAGAAAAATGATTAGTTTCAAGGAAGAGCATGCAAGGAAAGGAGGAGAAAGAAGTACTCAGATACTATGGGTCTATCCTGCACATATTGTATATAAACATACTAAATAATATTCTTACTATTTGTGTCCTTGTATATGTTGCACATCTTGTTGCCAATGGGGAAGATTTGCTAAGGAAGGCCACTTTTCTAATGTGGGATGGCCTGGCACAGTAACAATGTCCACATATGTAGGTCTGGAATATTCACCAAGAGGAGAAACATCCCCCAGCAGGGAGAAAGAAAAATGTAAGCAGATAAATTACCTAAAACCTTGAATATCTTGTCAAGTTGATCGAGCTGCACAAGCAGAATAATGATTATTTAAGATTTGAAAATTACAAGGCAATACTAACAGAGAAACTACAACTTTGACCACAGGACCAGAAAGCTGCAAGTCATAACATCAAGTACCTGAAAGGGATTTGGTGTAGCTTTGACTTCCGCACCTTGAAATAGTGGCTTCAAGGTCAGCAACTCAGCAAAAATGCATCCCACAGCCCACATATCTAAATGTTATTAGGGAAAAGTTAATTAACCAATTTCAGAGTTTGATTATAAAGACACACATAGTTATTAAACAAAGTTGATAAGTACATCCTTGGATTATGTATATCCACATTCCACAGCATCCAGATGCAAAATTTCAAAGTTTCGATTAATTCAGTTATGCCATGTCAACTTTTATTGTACTTGTAGACCCTCTATTTTGACATCTAAGATTCAATAAAAGTCAAAACTTGTCCAAGCATCAACCTCGGGTCAAAATAGGGATAGCATAAGTGCCAAGAATGTTGCCACAAAATTAGTATATGGTTAAAATACTTGAGAAATACCATGAAAATTGAGAGATTACTAATGCAAACTGAAGTTAACTACAATTACACAATCACAAAGACGTAATCACTTGACTATAAAATATTACAAAAGCACACCAAATCAAGCACAGACACACACAAGCCTAATTACACTGTGCAAAAGGAAAGTAAAACTTAATTAAAAGGATACCAACAGCACTGGTATAATGTTTTGCTCCAAGAAGCAACTCAGGTGCCCGATACCAAATGGTTACGACAACCTGCATGTAAGTATTTCATAAATTCAGATATCAGGAATCTAAACAATCAACCATATCAAAAGCTAAGAATGTGGTACACTAGTACTAGTGCACACCTATCTGAAGGTTAAGGATTAAAAAAGGCAGTCCACATTTAAGAACCCAACGTGTGGGGAATCAAAACACATGCAGTTGCCAGCAGAAACTTGAAATCAATAATAAAATTCTCATTCAGCTTATAGCAGAAAGCTGAGATAATACAAGATTTTAATGTACTCATGTCTATCTACGATATATGATTGCCAAGATTTTGGATTCTAAATCCTAGGAATATCATAATTATGTGAGTATATACATGGAGATTTCACAATGCACAAATGATATATACAATACAATACAGATGGATGACAATGAAAGGGGTGCTCATACCCCATTTTCAGATAACGGCTTCAAAGGGGCTTGATATATCCTTGCAAGTCCAAAGTCAGCAATTTTAACAACTCCATGCTCCTCTCCGTCGCCCATAACCTAGACATGGAAAGTTTATTAAAGAAACTAGCTCACTGATCAAAAGTGGACAAATAAATTTGAACCCAAACGTCTAACTATAGAAGTAAAAGAACTAACCATATAAAAGGATAAGGTGGGCAAAATCATACCAGTATATTTGATGGCTTTAAATCTCGATGTATTATCCAATTACTACAAGAGAAAATTTAATATATTAAGTCAACATATAAAGAAAGGAAAGAAAAGGAGTCATCATCAACTCTACTAAAAGGACTCACCTGTGCAGATAGTTTAGTCCATTGAGCAACTGCCAGAGTAATGATTTAACAGTGTACTGATTAATGGAAGGGTTGACTTTGTCCCTATGGTGTCGAATTATTTCCTGTCATTTGAGATTGCAATTTTTACACTCAATTCCTTGCTACATATTTATGTTTCTTCCTATATAAAATTAACAAAATTTCCTAAGACGCTGAAATAAACCCTTTTACAATAGCATAAAATTCATAGGAAAACCCATAATTAATCCATGCCACTCAAGATTGCAACATTTACACTGAAACAACTAGAACAATGAATTCCTTGACACACACATACACTCAAAAATCCATTTTACTAAAGCATAAAAATCCATTGAAAAGCCCATATTATGTTTAATAACAACAAGAAACAACTATAACATCAATAATAACAACCAAACCTTATCTCACTAAGTGTGAATATCAAAATGCAAGATAACAAAAACTTTCAATAAAAAATCTCTGAAAATCCAGATATCAGAAGCAACACATTTTCATAGAAAAATCGTTAATAATTTACAACAGAAAACAACTATCTCAACTCAAGTGAGCACTTAAGGGCATGTTTTACAATCAGAGTATCAAACTCACATAGAGGTCATGCTCGGCATAATCAAAAGCAAGATACAGAGACATGTCAGTGTGATTGATGTGCACATTCACAAGCTTCACAACATTCTCGTGTGTTATCTCCCTGAGAAGCTGCAGCAATCAACAAGTGAAATCACTCAGAACCAAACCAAAGCCCCCCACTTGGGTCTCAAAAACTAAAGTACACAGAGAACCAGTTCAATTTCCACTCTCCAACAACTGCATTACCTTAATCATCACCATCATAGAAATCTTTTATAAAAAACAATTCCAATAATTTCAGCGACTTGAATTCCGAATTTCACAACTTCCTTAGCTAGCATCTAAGCAGATAAAAAGATTAAAATTTTGAACAATTAGTGGGGGGAAAGAAAATCATATCAATTTCCCCGTTCCAACAACTGCATTACATTAATCATCATCGGGAAATTTTACTAAAATAAAAAAGTAAAAAATAAAAGAAAAATTCTCCAAATTTCGAAGTAAAAAAAAAAAATTCAATAACTTCAGCAACATGGATTCCAGGTTTCATAACTTCCTCAGCTAGCACGTAAGCAGAAAATCTTCAACGAAATTAAAAGCTAAAAGAATAAAAAATAAAAAGAGAGAAGATAGAGAAGGAAAACCATGATTTCGCGAATTGCGGTGGGAGAGACACCGTCGCCGTCTTTGGATTGCTTGAATTTCTTGATGGCGATGGATTTACCGCGGTTGGTTTGGGACTTGATTCGAGCGAGGAAGACGAGACCGTAGGTGCCTTCGCCGATCTTCCCTATGAGATCGTACTGCTGAAGCCACTCCGGCTTGTTGCTGCCGCCGCTGTTGCTGTTGCCGCCGCGATTGGAGGCGGTGCCGTCCCCCATGGCTGCTTTCCGACCGCGATCTCTGCCTCTGTCCGTGTGCTCGCTTGCTCGAACCAGAAAGCGGAAGCTTTAAGACCCGTTCGGATGTGTTCACATAATGCTACTTCATAAGTATTGAATTACTTTTCTTTATTGAATTTTCAGGGACTATATTTTAACTTTTAAAAAAGGTGATTTACAAAATTGATTTTTTTTTTGTAAAGAGATTATTTACATTCTCTACCCATCATGACTTTTACTTGAAAATATTTTTGTTATATATAGACTTGATGCACCAAAAAATATATGAGACTTTTGAAATAATGGAAAATACATTAATGGAAAATACATTTAACTACTTTTACTTATATGATAGTGTGTAATTGAGTGACAATGTAAAACAATGCATGAAAATTATTTTTAAAACTATTCTTTTTAGTGTTTGTTAAAAAAATAAACAAATATTTTTATATTTTTATTATTTTAAAAATTTATATAAATAGATTAGAACAATTTTTTTAGTTAAAAAATAATATTTTTAATTAATTGAAACAAACGCACCCTAGTTTAAGTTTGATAAATAGTTAATGTTAAAAAATATTAACAACAGCATCTAAATCTAAATATATTATCCTACAATTAGGAGGAAAACTAAATTAGTTCAAAAAAATCTTAAGAATAACAAATTAACTAAGTTAAAAAATAATGGGAACTAAATTGGGGATTTAACCCTATCATTAATAATGTTTGATTTGAATAATAATTGTTTCAATACTTACATAATATAATAATATTTGATTAGTTAATAGATTTGATTTTAATGTAGTATTATTGTATAAAGATTTACACAATTATTAAGAGTTTAATTACTATATTTACAATATAAAGTTTTTTATATTATCATTTAATAAAATTAGTCAATGTGCATGATTTTTTAAGTAGTAGGAGAGAAAGTTAATTGCTTTTATTGATGTGACAAAATTTGATTAGATGACATTGCAAAAAAAATTACGCTATCAACATAACAATTAAACTCATTATTTAATTAAGGATAGAAATGTTTTTAGTTTATTTGACTATTATTATAACTATCTAAAAAATTATGTAAAAATAGATTTGATTAACTATCATATTTATTTATTAATAATTTTTTTTATTAATAACATATCAAAATTAATCTCTTAGAGTCTTAATTAAGTATAAAAATATTTTATGAATTAACTTTGAGTTAAAATTGAATTGAAATTTTATTTGACTCTTTCCTTATGATGCCTATGAAAATTGTTTTAAGTCTCTCAAAGGAGATTAGCTACTAGTGTTAAAAGAGAACACCACATAAACAACAAAAGAAAAAAAATAATTTATTTGGCTCTTATAATTATTATGTAAAATAACATATGATTAGCTTATAGTATAAAATAAAATATACATTTATAATGTCCATAAAAAAATGTACATTTATAATGTATTAAAATAACTCTTAATTAAAAAAAAAATACTTTTGCCTTTTCGTAAATCTTACAAATAAAATTACTAGTTGAAAAAACATAAGTGCTAGATACACATACTTTATCCATTTAAAGTCAGGCTTTTAAAAGAATTCATTATCATTTTATCTTTCCAATCAAAAAACTTAATTTACAAATCAAATGAATTCATGAAATCTTGTATTCTTCATCATACACTTTTTTTCCTTAAGAGTGATGACTAGGTTCTGCTTAGCATAAGGTTTTGTTGATTTTTAGATTGTATTTCATTCTAAACTATTCATGAATTGGTATATCTATTGTAGTGGTTTTTGCTTTACACTGTGTTAGTTGAGTACTCTTTCCTTTACATTAATAAAAAAACCAAAAAAAAATTGGGGGTTTTATTTATGAGTCTTCTCTGAAAGGTTTTAACGAGGTTTGACAAGTCTTTTCATGCATTTGGGCTCGGTGGCTAGAGCTTGATTGTACTTATTGCCATAGTTATTAAATTCGGTCTAGTGGTCGACCTAGTCACACCATCGAGTTACTGATTCAACCAATGGGTTACTAGGCCACTTGTTGAACCAGATTTAATTAAATAAATATATATACATAATTATATCCAATGAAATATACAATATATAGAACCCAAATGACTTTAGAACATAAATATATTGGCAGCTCAGTGGTAAGCAAGCACTTGCTTTAACAAGGTGAACTGGGTTCAAGAATTCCCTCATTGCATGTGTGGTTCACCAACTTTTACCTATGTTGACTAGGTCATATGCAAGTCCAATTCAACTACAACCTAGCCAATTCACACCACTTTCACTTGTGTTGACCAGGTCATATGCAAGTCCGATTCAATGAGAGAACTAACCGAGTCATCGGTCGACCCGGCCGAGCTAAGCTCGTTGTTTAAAATAATGAAATTAAATCATTGAAAAAAAAAACACATTTTTCCTTAAATAAATGAAGAGAAACATATTTTTCTTTGTTGCAGCAAAAAAATGTAGCACATTCATTC
Source organism: Nissolia schottii (assembly GCA_003254905.1). Classification (NCBI taxonomy): domain Eukaryota; kingdom Viridiplantae; phylum Streptophyta; class Magnoliopsida; order Fabales; family Fabaceae; genus Nissolia; species Nissolia schottii. The sequence goes on along the minus strand of QANU01102670.1, from coordinate 1,224,739 downwards.
ATTTTACGGGGGTTTACACCACAAAATGGCTTTGAAAATTTGTTACCTCTAAAATATAGGTTGGATTAATAATTTACATTTGTATGATTATCAGAACCTGAAATTGGTATAGGGGTTACTGATTTCAAGAATTTATAATTTTTTAAAAAAAATACTTGAAATTGGCAGTAGAGGTGTTGATTTCAGGACGATAGCAGACAGACTAAACAGAACGTGGCAAGCGTGGGAGGCTAAAATTGACAGTTGTGGTGCCGATTTCAAGACAGCATCAACCCTGTCTGAAATCGGCGACAATGGTGCCGATTTCAAGAGCTTCATAGCTCGTGCTACAAGTTTCTTGCGCCATCCCTTCACTTGCTTGACTATATATATGTAGTCGCTTATTTTATTCTCCCATCACAAATTCATGAGCTTCTTCTTCTTTTTTTCCTCTTTTCTTTTCCTCTTCTTCATATCTATTTTTTTTTAATACTGTCAAAAAGAAAAAATGAGTAGGGAAGACATTGCCACTTTTATTTTTTATAATGGTTCAGTGAAAAAGTTTGATGTTGAAGGAGTTGGGTTTGTTAGTGACAATGATGTAGCCTTACATTATAATTTGGCCCCCTATGTCGTTCTTTGATTTTGCATTGTGCAATTTATTCTCATTTTAATAGGAGAGTCGAGAGAATCATATATAAGGTTCATGTGTCTTTCATTAATGGAGTTGTTAAATATTGTCCTGTTACGATATCAAACGACCTCCAGGTGCAACAAATATTTTATTTATATGAGACTTATAAGGCAAGTCTCAGTGGCATTGAATTGTTTGTCAACTTTGAGGAGATTGTTCCTAATGTTGATAATGAATATGGTCCGAGTACAAATCTAGTGTACCAGGATAACGTTGCACCAACATTACTATCGAATGATGAGATATTCGCAAATGAAGATGACAATGACTGTTGGAATGAGCATGAAAGTGATATGTCTGAAGACGGTGAAACTGATAACAATTAAAGTACTATTAATTATTAATTTTTTATGATAATAATTAATTTAAAATTAACAAAGATGGAAAAGCATGCTCTACGCTCGCCTCGTGGAGGATCTTGTGTATTAGAAAAAAAAATCTTTGCTAACTACTAAAAGATCGAGTTATTAAAATTATCTATTCAATTTTATTTAGTTATCCACATTATTGAAATAAAATCTTAGTTAACGTGTTTATGAAAATAATTAATTTTATATTTATAATTCTATCATCATCTTAAAATTAACAGAGATGGAAAAATATGCTCTACGCTCACCTTGTGTAGAGGATCTTGTGTATCAGAAAAAAAGAACAATCTCTGTTAACTAATAAGAGTTAAATTTTAAGATTTTATTAAATTTACTTGGTTATTAAATTTATTCTATAATTAATTATATGTTTGTGGACATTAAAAATTACAGATAATGAAGATGATGAACAATCACATGGTCCACTGCCTTTCCTATGTAGCTTTGATGCTGGTGGATTATAAAGTGAAGGAGTTAGAATTGACGTCATACTATTGAAAATTAAAATACTTTGGCAATGGGTGTCAATGGCTTATTAGGGCGACACTAAAAAAGAACAACTACTTCTGGGAAGTCACTAAATACAATGGTCGTCATAGTTGCGTTGATTCAAAACTTACCCAAGAACACTCGAAGCCGACTTCTGACAACATTGTTGGGATGATTTTGGCACAGATAAGGACAATACCAAAGATGCCAATAAAGTCTATTCAAGCAAATGTTATGGATCGCCAAGGATTCTGACCTTCATACCGGAAGACATGGCTGGCAAAGCAAAAAAGCAGTTGCACAAGTGTACGAGTACGACAATTGGGAAGATACGCACAATGAGTTGCCATATTGGTTGCTTGCATTGAAGCATTTTGATGATTCATGCGCAGTTGAAATGGATACTATCGACCCTTACAATGTTGATGGATCATTGCAAACAAGTGTTGAAATTTTTTGACGTGCGTTTTGGAGTTTCGGGCCTTACATTAAGGCATTCAAGTATTGCAAACCAATGATCCAGGTTGATAGAACAAACTTGTATGGACAATACAAGGGTATTTTATTGATGACATTCACACAAAATGACAATCAGAATATATTGCTCATTGCTTTTGCAATTGTCGAGGGTGAAACAACAGATGCCTAGCATTTTTTCTTGACCAGGGTTTGCGAAGTGTTACCACAAGTAGCTGGAGGAATTGGGTTGATATCCGATCGCCACGAGTCAATAAAGTCATCATTAGGGAGAATGGAGAGTGACTAGGCATACCACCTCTACTACATCAAACACATTGCACAAAATTTTACCAGACATTTCAAGGTTAAGTTCATGAAAAAGTTAGTAAAGGGTATTGGTAAGTTACATTTGTGTGTGCTTTTATTTATACTTGTGAATGCTGATTTATTTCATACCAACTTGATTGGTGACAAATAAACAGGTTATTCGAGCATAAATGAGCAGTACAATAGTCGATACAAACGACTACACCAGCACAACAGAGATTATGCAGCTTGGATAGATGTTATTCCAAGAGAAAAGTGGATCTGGGCATTTGATGGTGGACGTCTTTGCTCTCACATGACAACCAACTTGGCCGAGACCTTGAACTCTAAGTTGCTGGAGGCCTAGAAATTTTTCAATTATAGCCTTGGTTCAAGAGGCATATTTTAAAACGGCTGCTTTGTATGTTAAGCGTCGAGCGAATGCACATGCTCAAAGAAATGTGGGACATGAATTCTCAGATTATCTCACAAAAATACTCGAAGAAATGATCCCAAATATTGAATCATTGCAGGTAATTATCACGCTACATTATTTCACCACAACGTTTGATACACTTGTTTAATGCTTACAATACATTCACACTTATGGATACAGGTGTTTAGTTTTTCAAGAGTAAATAAATTATTTTAGTGCAAGAATTTATCGTCAGGTAATGATTACAAGGTTGGTCTAAAAACCAAGTACTATGACTGTGGTGCTTTTCAGGGATATAAGTTCTCATGCATTCATGTGATTGCATCATGTAACAGTGTTGGTCTTGAATAGAGACTTTACATTGATAAAGTCTACAACGTGGACAACCTTTGTAAAGCATATGGCGGTGAATTTGCGATCATTGGTCACAAATCGACATGGCCGCAATTTCAAGGTCTGTTAATTATTCCAAACCCAAGTTTAAAGCGCAATAAAGCAAGAAGACCCAAATCAACTCATTATCGCAATGAAATGGATTCGAGTGATGGACAACGACGAAGATAGTGTACTATTTGTCGGGATTCAGGTCACACTAGTACTCAGTGTCCTCACAATGGTGCAGGCCCCAGTCATTGATGTAGCCTTGTTAAATTCATGTAATTGTAGTAGACAAGTGTTTAATAAACAAGGGTCAATTTTTTAACAATAATATACATCTAATACTTTAATATATCCCATTACATAAAAAAAAAAACATGGGCAAAAAATATGTAATAGTTATCCGCCTCAATATCCACATCTGTATCCCTAGGAACCCGCATTGGAATATATCTGTCTGGGGCCCTTATCGTCTCACGATCTCGAAGTTCATACAGAGCACCTGAAGGGGCATGCATGTGACATTCACCCATTATGAGAAATCCACCTCTATTGGTTTTGCGACCCAATATTGCCCGCCACCCTCTCTGGACAGGGTTCACCATATTTGTCAATAAGTTTCCCCTTCGCCCACTACTAGATGACAGTGGCGTGAGAGTTGAGATCATTCGCTCATCTGACATATGGTGTACCGTATCCACCTCTTCTTCTGATGACTTAGAACAACCTCTACGGACCTGTGTATCGACAACATCATCGATAGATCTCCTCGGGGTCATAAATGTAGTTCAAAAAATCTTGAAGAATATCCTATATGAAAAGACCTCCTACCAGATGTTTGTGGCCTGCTGCATCCTACCCCAGTGTAAGAAGATCCTACACCAGCATGAGAAGAAGATCCGACCTCAAACGAACTCTTGTATGGAGTCATTTCATCTTGACGAGGTTCGTACCAAGGAGGCTGAGATAACGAGGTCCTAGAGGTGAACGTCGCAAAGTTCTCATCATTTTGTTGTAGTTGTTGCTCCATAGCTAAAGATGACATATCACCATATTGTTCACCTAACCAATTTGAAACTTGAGTATTGAAACTTTGGTGAAAGGTCGATGCTGAAATATAAACTTCTTCAGGTTGCAGAGGCGGCGGAGGAGTGAAGAATTCTTGCGGGGCTGCATGGCCCAAGAAATATGGCATAGGCGCCTCAGGTGGCACATGACCAAAGAAATCCTAGGCTAGGGCCACTTGAACATGAGGCGCCGAGGGAAAATATGTCTGCCAAACCTCAGGCAGATCGTCAACATGGTATTCCCCCATAAGAAATTGATGTCCATTGTTCCTGTACCGGTGCTAATACTCCTCTGAAGGTCTATAAGAAATAACTTGTTGACTGACGAATGGTATGCGATTCAGCCACCTTTGAATCCATATATCATGCCTTTGTATCCAATTAACCAAGAGCCACTTGATTCCTCCTCAAATCTTAATTATTGGCACTCCTTACTCTACTATTTCAAAGCAAACGAGCGGGCAAACTACTGGCCACGTATGTCTCATATTTCGTACCTATTTTGGAATGACTATATTAATTGCCGAATTTCGATATGGTTGCTAGAGAAACTGCATAAAAATGAAAAATTTAGATACAAATAATATCTACTACGTCAATGCACAATAATTAATGCCTACCTGGTCTGGGTGCATATGTTCAATAACGATTCTTACTTCTATGATAGTATGAGGTTGGCTAGGATGAGTATATGCATATGCTGGCCATCTATAATTTATTATATTATTAAAATCAACAAATATAAATTATTATATTATTAAAATCAACAAATACACATATAATTTTTTACATCAACGCAAGGGGAAATGTGTAATGGTTTGGGACCTGGGGCATGTGAGCAAGTACTGGAAATCTATAAAATGTCAACATCTAGAGGAGCATTATACAACCACTGATTCCTGTGCATGTGGCGTGCATAGCATGACATAATGCCCTATCAAGTACAACCAGTATAGTTGAACCCCAGTTGTACGAGTCGATCGCGTCCAAATTACGAAGCAACACCAAGTTCTTCGAATGAACCTAACTACAATGCTTGTCACAAAACAAAATATCACCATACAAGCGCAATATATATCCGTGTGCATGCCACTATATTACTTGCTACATGTCATACTCATCAAAATTATTGCAAATTTCAGTGCCAAAATTCTCACTTAACCACACTATAGATATGAAAGATCCTTGCATATCACGAGGGTTAGGAATCCTTCCAAGTGGTTCATGACACAAATTTTCGAGGCCGGTCCTAGGAATATTGTATCAGGTCCTGTTACAGGCAGACCATCACACTGATTCCCGAGTAACATTGTGACATCTTCTAATGTTACTGAACACTGACCGTGAGGTAGATGAAATGTATGGGTCTCCGATCTCCAACGCTCCACAAGTGCATTAATAAGCTCATGGTTGATTATCATATTAGGCATTGAAGCCACTTGCCACAGAGTATCATTTTCTAGGTAGGTTTATATCAAGGGATTCAGAGGCTCAATGTTTTCGTATCTACTTCGTAATTCTCACGGCTCTTATAATAATAAAACAATTAATAAACAAAAATAATAAATGTGTTATCAATAACTTTTTTTTTTAAAAAATGTCAAAATAAGCTCGCGTTTCTGATACATATGATCCTAAAAGTAAGGAAAATATAGAGCATACTCTGTGTCTTCATGTTTAACAACATACTTAAAAATAATATACAAATAAAGTATAACATTAATAATACTACATTTATCAACGAACCTAATTATTATTCTACCGAATGACTTCTTAAATATGTAAGACAGAGTTCACTGTAGTATCAATATGTCATCTCACCTTATTTACTAAATTTATTTTTTCAAACACTACACACTATTATTTTTATAAATTCCACTCAGTAGAAATTTATGAAGAAGAAGAATAGAATAGAATAGTATATAAATTTAAGAGAAAGGGAGTGAAAGACAACAATTTCAGTTGCACTCACCCTCTTTAAATAGGGAGTTGAGGGAGGGAGAGGGAACATGGCTCGGTTAGCATGGCAACGCGTCTATGAACTTGGTGCAGTCAACGACGGCCATATGATCAATTTCAGCACTGCCCTTCTGCTCCCCTGTTTCCCTGCAGATATGTTTGAAATCGATTGGTTTTTTGTGCAAAACCTAAAATTAGCAATAGTTGTACCGATTTCAGGAACTTGAACCATATGTTTGTAAATTGAAATTTAACCCAGATTTTTTGTTTTAATTATTTCTTCATTTTTTTTGGGTAAAAAATCCCATTTTACCAGCAATGGCTTAAAGTACAGGTGCATATTTTATTTTTCTTTCTCCTACAGAAATTAAAGCGAAAAAGTTACAGTCTCTAGGGAGAGGCCAGGTTGCCAAAATCAGTCGGTCCTGGGTTACCAAGAGAGCTGTCGTTAACATTAACCTTAATAAACCCTCCCAAGCCGTTTCCAACTAACTTAAGAGTTTGTTTTATCTTTAGCTGAAAGTATCTTTCAAAGACACTTTTGTAAAATTAATATAGTTCTTACTTCTATCCAAAGTATTTTCATGCAAATTCGAACACTTAACCAATACTTTACGTAGTGTTTTGGCTCATTATGTAAAGAATGGAGATAATATGACAATAAATACATGTCCAACGTATTCCTCTTATTTTGTATTTTGTAAGTATAGATATTAACTTAAAAATTATTTTAAAATATGTCTTCTGTATCTCTCTTTTTTAGAGATAAAAAGTTTTAATTTTAAATTTGTTATGAGACATGAACAATTTTAAGTTTTGTCTTTATTTCATTATTTAAACATGTCTTTATTTGTAATGTCTTTATCTCTTTTATCACATGACATGATCCATTTCGGTGCTATAAAGACTTGAAGTTTCCAAATGTATTTGGATTAGAGTTTACAAAATTGATTTTGAGTCAACTTGAGTTTGCAAACATGATTTTGAGCATAATTGAGTTTAACATTATCACACTAACGAGATTTATGCTTGTAAAGTCTATTAAAAGGAGGAATGAATTCCCTCAAGTGAAAATCTTGACATTTGACGTTAATTGTGATCTCTCACGCCATTAATTAAGAATGTGGGACATACACATAACATAAACAACAAAAATTTTAATTATGAAATATCACACTCAAGAATGATTTTGATATGATAGATACTCAAGAATGTGGGACATCCTCATTTTCACGGAGGATCCACTCTCATTAATAATAGATGATTTTGATATGATAGATACTTTTTGGGTGAGTATTGATAAAAAAGAATCACTTTTACACGTATAATTACCAAAAATGACATGCATTTATTTTATATTGAAATTTAAAATAATTAATTTTAAAAATTAATCATAAATAAATAAGTTAGTTAAAAATATTTTTCAAATTTTTTAATTATTATAAAATAAAATTAATCTTGAAAATATAGTTTTAATAATTTAAAATATTTTAACTTTTATTCATTAAAATAATATTTAAAATTTTAATTTTGATGTACTGTATTATAAAAGAGTTTTGAATAGTCCATCAAATCAATAAATTTATTCAACTCTTACATTTATTATCTTAAAACCCTCACAAATAATAATTAATATCAATTAAATGATAATACAACATTAAGTTAAAAGGGTATTTCTAGCAATCCCACTTTAACAGGATTTTACTCAACATAAAAGCAACAAAATGTTGCTTCCGGAGCCGTCTAAAATGCTACAATCAATGGCGTGAGAAGTGATGCTCCTTTAATACTGACCATGGATGTATTAGTATTAAATTTTAATGGCGGAGATGAAAAACCGGATACTTATTTGAAAAGTGTCCAATTTTTTGTTTTGGTTTTTGCAGAAGTATACCCTTGACAATATTAAATTTATCAAATAATGCTAATGAGAGAAAAGTATTTGCGTCCAACTCCTCCTATGTTACTGTGTTTGAAATGGAAACACGTAGATGAATGAAGTGTGTGGATGGTTGAATTTTTTTTTTTGGGTCAATGGGGTGGATGTTTGGGTCTGTATTCCTTGTTATTTGTATCAAAATATGGGCCAAAGCCCATAAAAGTTGTGGTAGTTTTTGTTGTTACAAAAATATTAATTATACCACTTATAATTGATAAACTCTCGAGTTAATTCGTAAACTCTTATGAATTTGAGATTTTACTACACAAAATAAGTTAATACTTATGTAAACTCTTTTTTGATAAATTCATACAAAATTAAGTAAACTCTCGATTCTACTAACGAGCTTACGAGTTAAAATCTACCTACCAGTTTAGCTCAAAATGTACAAATTTTGTAACTTTATTAGATACTTAACCTAACTTTGTTTATATTATACAATAGCTATTGAGTTTATTAAGCTAATTTCATATATTTATTATAATTGAATCGTGTTTTATTGAACTATAAAATAATACACATACAGAATAAAGTATGACATAACAACTAAGTGTCATGCATTAAGGTATATTTTGATATTTCTTTCATTAATCTAATTTAAAGTTAGCATTATTCAATTTTAATTATAAATAAAATATTTAATAATATTTAGTTCCTAATTATATTGCTTATAACATATTTCTTTTATGTATGTAAAATCTCACGAGTTTACAATTCGAGTTTGTTGAGGCTCTATGAGTTTATTTAAACTCTCGAGTTTGACAACCTTAATACCACTTATAAATATGAAATGTAAAATTAATGTAAATTGTAAGGAGGGTTAGTAATAAATAAGAAAAAAGTAAGACACTGTAATGTTGTGGCCAGTAATCTTTGTGGGTGTGTAGTGGTGCCTTGCATGGAGCATACACAGGTCTCCTTCGGTCGAAGATTATAATCTAGTTATGCTGGTTAGGTATAGGCCCAAAGCCGCTGTAGTCATTAATATTAAATATATATATATACACACACACAACACACACACACACACACACACACGGTTATCAAACTCGAGAGTTTAGGTAAACTCGTGGAACCTCCGTAAACTCGGATCGTAAACTCGTACAAGTTTACCTATTATTAAAAAAATATTAAAAAAATATTTTAAAAAATTATTATGCTACAAAAATATATTTAATAAAACTTGAAATTTATAAATATTTTTAACTTCATACAAAACACAAATAAATATGAAATTAAGAACACATTGACATTACACATTGACACATTACACATCACAACCAAACCAATTAACTAAGAGTTTCAATGAAACAAATTAACTCAAATAAAATAAAATCAAATCAAATACACCCATGACCCATCCCAATTTCAATTTTATAGTATTATGTTGCAAGGTAAAGGAAGCACCTAAAAGGGTGCAAAGTGAAACTGAAAACTATATAGTTATTTATACTGATGACAACTTATTAGTGTATGCAATGCAATTAGGCCTCAAACTCAATCTAAATTACAATTACAAAATTGCAGCAGAAAAATGACAATTACAAATTTACAATTACAATTACAGCAGAAAAATTGTAAGTTTGTAATTTTATAATTTTGTGTTGTAATTTTGTAAACCTGTTAGTTAGTAATTTTGTAATTTTGTGT
>QANU01102670.1:1193173-1210313 GCA_003254905.1 Nissolia schottii | reverse complement strand
AAGTTGCTGTAATGAGAAGAAGAGAAAGGAAATTCGCTTAAGTATTTTTCTGAAAGATTACCGTCGGATTTATCCGACGGTAACCAGTGAATTCTAACGGTAATAATATAAAATAAAACGCATCGTTTTATTAAATACATTACCGTCGGTAATTACCGACGGTAACTTGATTCCCAAAAACGATGCATTTTTATTCATAAAGTTACCGTCGGATCTACGCAACACCGACGGTAACCCAATTACATGGCGCCAACATTTTGGAGCCAAAATGAAAAATTTTAAATAAAATTTTTACCGTCGGTAATATCTGACGGTAAAGGCGGCTATTACCCACGGTAATGGACATTATTTTTTTTTTCCGCGAACCGATTACCGTCGGTAAAGTGGTAAATGCCAACGGTAATACCGTCGGAAAATAACCGACGGTAATGTTGGGACGGTAATAGTCATATTTCTAGTAATATTAGTTAATAAGTTCCTTAAGAACAATTATTATGAGAATTAAAATGGAAAAATTTGAGGTCTTCAATGTGTTATGCAAGGACAAATTGAGTTCTATAACAAATTTAAATAGGGCACTTGTTGGCTAAATGCATTAAATATAAGGATTTTTTTAACCAGTGACCAAAGGGTAATTATTAAGAAAAAAAACTTTGTATTAAAAAAAATTAAAGATTGTATGTTTTCAATGACATTGAATGTTTTAAAAGATCATAAATTACCAATTTAAGTAATGGGAAATATGTAAAATATTATTAACTTTTACTTGCATTTACATTTTTCAATCATTTTCTTAATACTCACACACAACTCAAAGTGAACAAAAAAATTCCATTAAATGAGTACATGAAGTGAGTTGTGCTTTATTATCTCAAAGATTTAGTTCAAAGAAAAATCTTTTATAATCTTTATCATTTTAATGCATTGCAATAGCAAGAGGTGAAGTAAACCTCAGCCACCACAATTCACAGTTCACCATTAAATGTGTTGAGAGAATGAACCGAGTAGTAATTAGAAATTACCTTTAACCTTGCAACATGTGTCCACCTTGAATTCTACCGCCTTTGCTAACTATATATAAAACGTGGCAAGGCGAGCATTAATTAATTACTCAAGTGATGAAGTATTAACAAAATTAATAGCTTTGTTGTGTCTAGGAACTGGAAATTAATTTATTGTCGCTTGAGAGACGGAAGCTTCTGTCGGTGTTCGGACTGATGCTACCAATGACGAACCATTAATTGAACTCCACCATGACTGACTCTGTGAGCTGCAACCAGGTAATGAATATTCTTCTTATTCATCCATACAAGGAAAACGTCATTCTTGTCTGCTATTGTCACGCGGAGCACGTGCATCATGCGTTAAATGTTTCTTTGTCTTATACTTCAACAAATGAGACTGGTTGTTTACACCACGCTGATAATTGGTTGCATTATAGTGAACTTATTTTTTGCCATGGAGATACTCAACTTACTAGATTGCAACTTCAACTGTCTTTGTCCGAGCATGCAATTTTTTTTTTAGAATGTACGTGGAGTTTTGACATCTAGAATGTGCATTTATTTGTGAGCGTTAGCTAAAACATTTTTTCAATTTGATTCTTTGATTTTAGTGTTATGTTTTTTTCATTCAGAATAACGTGTGCTTCACAATTACCAGAAAGCATGCTTGCGTGGTCAGGGGATCATTGACCTATTAAATGATTTTGTTTTCACTTGGATGCCTCCATCGCTTGATTTATTAAAATTTATGCGTAATAATCTCAAATAGAGTTTTATGGAACTCTACTTTCGCTAAACTCTATTTGCCACTTGGTTTTGTGAAGCTTTATGTATGTCCCATTAATTTCATGAAGAAATGAAGGGTCACTGGTTTCTAATGGTGATATCCATGAAGGAATGAGTTGTTTATCACTTGGACTCTTATCTCGATAATAATGAAAGAATTTTACCAAGGAGGGAAGCCATGATGAAAGTGGTATGGCTCCTAACTCACAAGAATCTTTATCATTAATATTATGTGATATTGAAGCATGCTTGAGTATTATTACGTTTGCTAACTACGAAACATTGAATGTTGCAGTGCCACACGTTGACCCAAATCTCACAATCGAGTTTATTTAATCGCAAGGACCTACCAACCAATATTGATTTTGTAACTTAGCAAGTTATGGAACCACGTGGAATACCCAATGTTGGACACAGGTCTTGATTTATATGGCTCACCATAGTTAAGTTATACTGACAATTATTACAATTCTGAAGAAAAAAAATAAATTATATGTTAAATGTAGCACTGACTCACCGGTATGGGTGATGGATTGGATCACAATGGAGAGCGGGTTCCATTGCAATATATATTGTCGGGGTGGTAATTATAAATTTTTTGCTACTAATTTTTATTTCTTTTGCGTCGTTGAGAACATAACATACACACACTTGAATCCATTTAACCAGTATTATGAAAATGTCCGGGAGCAAATAGAGGTCATGCGGACACGTGTTGCTCCTAACAAGGGTCCCCAACTCCATGTCTAAATAGTTGGATGTCGACCTAGTGCAGTTGTCATTGATAAATTTCATTATGATGTGATATTTGCTACTTTAGTGTTGTATTTTTTGTCTTCCTTATGTATTTCACTATCAAATGTATTGTGTTACACGTTGTTTCACTTGTTTGCATTCTCGCAATGAAGATGCCTTTAAGGTAAGCTTTGGCCCACATAGATTTCTTCTCATAAATATCAACAACCCATGGATGTTGTTTCACATCAATCACATTGTTCAACTACGGACTCTCACAACTTGTCAAACTCGGGGATGGAAAAGTCTCCCCTCATACATTTTTGAAACAATTGTGTAAACTTGGGATCACCAACTTTTGCAGTTGTATTCTTTGCAAAGTGCCAACCACATAATTGTATACACGTTTCTTTGAAAATCCAATGGCCTGATAGGCACCCGACTGACTAGAAAATGAAGAAAAATGTTGTTAGGAGTGGTCCTACCTATCTGCCTCATGTTGAACTCAATTATGTCACCCTCTCCAACATCCTTCTTTGTGACCTTAAACTTGCTACATATCTCTCACCAACTATTTTATGGTTATGGTCGTGCTACAAACCATCGACCACTCTCCAAATTCAAACAGATACACAGTTCTTCTGCTTGACAACCAAATCTACTCAGCCACCTAGGATCCCTCTTTCGATTCTTGTCTGCAAAACCCCCTGTGCTGAGCAAACAAATGACTGGCACACTATGACACCACTTTTGTTTTGAGTAACCTTATTTTTCCATTCATCTTCCCATACTCATTATAAAAAACTCATACGCGACATTTCGAGTGCGAAATTCCATTTTCTTGACATCAGTTGGGGTCAAACTACTGAAATCTATCTATGTCTCTTACATGTTGAACATCTTCTTCCTTCGTAGCGCACTCCTCTACTTTAGCATCGGCACCACCAATGTCCACGCCTGCAAAATAAACACAAATTAATCAATAACTGACTACATTTTTTAATTGCATTGCAAAATATAATTACTCATTGTCGCCTACATGAGGGTCAGCGGCAAGGACATGGTTCTCAGCATGAGAAAAATGCGCACTATCACCAGTATCACCTTGACCCTCACGAATTCCAGATTCGACTGCGTCCATTACTTCCCTTTAACCTGAAACAAATGGAATCAATTACAAGAGGGATGACATAAAATATGAATCAATTAACAAAATGCTAAAATCGGGAAGAATTAATGATCACCTTAGATCTTCCAAGGCACAAGATTTATTATACAAAAGAGAATCAATTACAAACCAACGCACTCAATTTATCCTACACTCACTTTGCAAGTTTTTAAAATGCTGCTAAGATAAGTTAGAGTAATTATCTTTAGACAAGTCATTTCTATCTAGGAGATAGGGCAAAAATTACTCCATGTGCTCCCTGTTTTCTCAAATCACCATTTTTTTTTTAAGATCATTCACACCTCACCAAAGTTTCCTACAAGGGCATGAGGGACTAAAAAGGACCAAACAAGGAACAAAAACCAAAAGAAAACAAAGAACAAAACCAAACATCAAATCCCCAACAATCTAAAACGAAAAAACTAGACAAAACAACGCCCACAATGCGCAACCAAGAAGCAGCATCCAACTTGTCAAACGTGCTCGATTTGTGTATCTTCCCAAATTTTGATCCTAACAACAGTATCAAACAGAGTCTAGTGGTCTCACCCAGCCCACCCTTAAATCTCAAAATCCATCTCCCCAACCACAGTCATTCCATAACTTTTGACTCCAATAATATTAAAATCGTTTCTCATGAGGAGGATATTAGAATATAACAAATTCAGGTAAAAGCATAAATCAGGAAGAATGATCACCTCATGTGTTTTATGGAAGTTGAATGAGATGTAGTGATGACTTTGCTGTTTCACATAGCTCTGTTACTCACAAAAGGGGTCCAATGAGTGGACTCTAGTAATGGCACTTGTCTCTGATTTCAATAACAAATAACTGTGGACAGATAGATGTAAATACAAGGTTTTCATGGAGTTAGCATAAATAATTATTAATTGACAAGCTCTGACTTTGCTATTTTTTCAAGACCGGACACTTGACAATTTAACTGCCACTAACCAGTAGAATTAAAGGAGTATCACTTCTCAAACCTTGGATTGGTGCATGCTAGAAGGCTCCGTTGCTTCCCCGTTAGAAAGACACAAAATACAGTTTGGACCCACAATTGATTTTTGCTTGAATTGAAATCATCTAATAAGTTTGGTATTACTTTCAATGCTCCAAAAATAATTTTAGATGGTCTTAAGGCCTATTCAAACAGCTCATACATAACTGCTAGCTCATGGTTGAGCTTTTCGATATGTAGAGGCTATATCTAGACAAAAATATTTAAAAGTTTAATTTTGATGCACTGACAGTGAAATTTTTTTACACAGTCATTCAATCAATTTATTTCATTTGGATGACTTTTTAAGTAGTGAGTGTCATAATCAATTATATTTACTGATTTGTCAGTATGTGATTAAATGTCATTGTAAAACTCATTTACATATTCAGTATAATTAAACCCAATATATAAGCCATGGCTTCATTGTTTGTTTAACTGTTTTGGACCAAAAATCGTGTTCGTAAAATTAGAGGAAAATGTGAAGACGAATAATAAGAGATTATGAAATTATGCAGAGTCGTGGACATGAATGGTGAACAAAAAATACCACCACAAAGGCTCTCCAAAGGATGATTCGAAGACTTGTCACTGTAGCTCTATTGGGCACTTTGGGGTCTCTCAAACTCTCTAGACTTGTTTGGGTTCCTCTCTTTTTCATAGTTCTAGATATGGATGAGAACAAATTAGGTCAGGCCCTTAACAACTCGAGCTTGGCCAATTGCTTGTCAAAGGCTTTTTTTTTTGGCTTGACCTGACCTGTTTTAGAAGTCAGGCATGGTTTGGAGTCTAGTAGGCCAGTCTATTTTTTTTAAAGCAAAAAACCTATTTTTGAACAAAATTGAAAATGATACCATTCATCATGTCTAGCAACAACATATTACAAAAGAAAAATTAAATCTGGGGGAGAGCACAACACAATAGTTACGTACTAAAAAACTGTTAATTTATATTATTTTGTAATATGTCATGTGGCTTAGTTTATATCATGTTTTTGTAAGTGAAGTGTCATGGGTTCAACTCTTGCATACCCCAACTTTATTTTTTTTAATGAAATATGTATACTTTTTTTATAACTAGGCCAGCTTAATAGGTCATGGGAATAGTATGAGCCTTACCTGTTTAACTAAATATGTTCCTAAAAAGACCTATGTTTGGCCTTTTTTTGAATCAGATCAGGTCGCAGGTCCTGACAAGCTGCCTGACCTATTCCCACGCCTAGTTCCAAAGGCCAGGGAAGAGGGTGGTTCCCATGGGGTTAAATGTTTCTCTCTATTCTCCATCTATCTCAATCTATCCCCCCTCTAATTTCTCACTTTCCTCATTTAACTTTTATTATCTTTTTTCCATCCTTCTTTTCCCTCTCAAACCTCCAGCTCTATCCAACCTAGATTGATGGTGACAAACTCAATGCTAACGCTGCATAGGGTGTCTTGCACTCTTCCTTGTCCAATAACAACAATGTAAAACCATAGATTCCTATTGTGTTAAAGGTTAAAATGTCTTTTGGCTAGGTTTGGGGATAGTTTCTAAATTGTACCAACAAATAGTTTCCCCCCTCTCTAGCCTAAGTCATCATAGGGTGCAACATTCGCGTGTCGCTACAGTGACTGGTTCGTGCGATGAGCCTTTGTGGTGACCTCGTTGGAAGAGATTCTCTCTCCACGAGGTGGTCGTATACTTCGAAAGTCTTCAATCCACATATTTGTATAGTTCTCGATTTGGGCCGTACAGCCCTTTCTCATGGACGTATGCTGGGACACATAATGTCATCCAAACTGACCTTCCATGAAACACTACTGGACTCATAATATTGACCATCAATTAAATCTAAATTGAGAGACCATTTTGGGCCCATAATATTGAATCCCAATCATTAAGAAAGGAATGTTTGTGAACATCTCTCTCTCCCTCCATGATTTCCAATTCTGTCGTGGCATTCCACAAAAATTATGATTGTGAGAACGTATTTTCTCATTATCAAATTTTGAAAGAGAAAAATGAGATGCAACCTTAGCGCTCCTCTCCATCTACCCCCATCCAACCAGCCAAAGCCCCAGCTCCTCTTTCTGCAGCTGGGGAGCCAACTGCCATGGAGGAGGTCTTCTCCTTTCTTTCTATATGTGGAGTTTGTGCTTGTGACATATAATAGATTGATAACTTCTAGTGGATGATCGTTGAGTTTTCATGAGGCAATATGCCTTTGTTCTGACATGTTCCATGTGTAAACTACTGGTGTACAAATTTGGTTTCCAACATGTTTGATGAAATAGGAGCCACCGCGTTCAACACTTTGGCATTATGAAAACATTGTTTGTGATGTTGGTTATCTATACAACTTGAATAAAAGTGTAAGAGAGTTATCCTATACTTCATATAGATAAGACCTCCAGTAATGTCTAGACGGTAATAACTAGTTTTCTAGTAGTGTTTTCTTTTTTTAATTTTTAATTTATTAACTAAAAAAGACTATTTTATCTCTTATCTCCAATTAAATTTTCAATTTAAACCACTCAACCTCTTTCCAACAAAACCATAGCCAACACCAAATTCACCTCATCGTCACCACCATTGTAAACTTTTAAACTAGAAAAAAAAAACAGATTCCAATAATTTTTTTAACCTACTTTTCCTCTTTCAAATTCCACAACTCTTTTATCAACCTAAACACCATGCCCCTCCTTGTTCCTCTCCCCAACCCCCCCCCGGGAAACATGGAACAATTGCACACCTGAAAATCGAATGAGTTAATCAATCTTTCATTTGCTTCAATTAATATTCAATCCCTTTATATCAAGAGTTTACAAATCAAGTCACAGAATACACCAACAAATTCAACCAACAGTCTAAAAAGTTAACCAAAAATTAGATGAAAAAAAGAGGAGGAGGGGGAGATGAACTAATCACGACCGCAAAACACCATCAAGCATCCACCGCCGCTACAGGTTGAGAGAGAAACTTGAGTGTGAAATCTAAGATAAACCCTAAGTTTGGTAAAAAAAACTCATATATGCTTTCTAGGTATATCTCCTTTGACTTCCTTAGGGCTTTTGAAGAGCTTTTAAGATGAATCTAACGAGCCAAAAAAACACAAATTTTAAGTGAAGAACAATTGAGAAATCGCGAGAGAACTCACGCAAGCCCATCAATATGCCAACAATGATAATGATGTTGATGAATGAGCATTTAAGAGCTCGATAGGCTCTCTAATGCAACGGAGCAACGCATCGGTGGTCGGCAATGGAGTGGGGGCAGCAAAGGATGGTGGCCCTGAGAAGAGTGTTAGCAATTGTGATCCTAGGTAACCAATACCCAACTCAAGATGGGGTGAATTGAGTATTTAAGAAATTATTCCAATTTTGATAAATATTGCATTTCCATTCAATCAGAATTATTAAGCAGTGAAATTTATCAATCAAGGATAAAATTATAAGCTTGCGCAATTATATACATCAAACAATAAAATCAATAGAGCAATTTATAAACAATTAACAATAGATGTATAAGGTTGAAATTCTCAAATAGGCAAGACAATAATAAATGTTTGCAATAAATAAAGAGATAGAGTTAGAGAGATTGCAAACAATGATTTATCCTTATTCGACTACCCTTGTGATCTACATCTAATCTCTAAGTGGCTTGCTCAAGATTTTTCCACTATCATCAAGCTTCTAACTTAGGTGCTTGAAAAACCTTTACATCCAAGAGCACTCCTCACATTTAGGATCCCTCACCTTTGTGTTTGAGCCTCAGGAACCAATCCTTAGGAATATCACACCTTAAGCAACTTGAAGGATATCTCACCCTCTTTACAGTGTATGAATTTGTGTAGAAAAAGAAACTCTCTCAAAGAGTAGATGATACAAATTGAAGCACAATATTTTCTTTGCAAATAAAACTCTCTTGTAGAGTAGATGATACAACTTGAAGCTCTACTAGGAGTATTGATAATATCTCTTTCTTGCTCTTATGATGATGGAAAATATTAATCCATTGATAGTATGAAGTATAAGGATGATGGGAATGAAGAGCTTGGCTAGAAATGTGAGTTTAATGGATATTTATAGAGTTTGTAAGTGTACTAGCCGTTACTAGTTGTTATCCATTAATTCTCTAATTTCTGTCCATTGAAAACTAGTCGTTTTAAGCTTCTGGAGCTTGGTCATTTGAATGACTCCCCTACTCATTCAAATGACTCAAGAAAATATAACTATTATGGCTTTTTTACCAGGTCATTCGAATGAAAAACCTTGGTCATTCAAATGACTCAAGTTTTCTTGAATCAAATTCATCATTTTTCCATTTTTTGATTCCTATTGTCAATCTTAACCATTTTTAATTCCTAGAATCAAAAGATCATTTAAGGGCATCATTCCAAGAGTTTAGAGAGGGATACATATCAATTTTCCTTTGACAAGAATATCTTAAGTCCTAAGAGACTATATCCTTTTGACAACATGTTTAGACTTGGTATTCTTCATGAATCCTATCTTCGGCACTACCATGTTCTTCATGGGATAAACATTTTATGCTCCACCTTTTGACTTTGGGCATCATATAAATATGTTCCTTCTTGTTCTATCTTGTTCTTGATGCCTTGAACTTTCCTATGCATAAGATTATTCACTTGGAAGTATAGTTAGTTCAATGTGTTCCAATATCTTAATATGCATGTATAGATCAATCAATGTATCATACATATACAATTAGACACATATCAAATCAATATATTTATTCAATAATGTTGTTTTCCTAATAGGCATACATTCTAACATTATAGCACTTGATATGCATGCATATATTCATTTAGACACAAATATATCCAATATTTAATTTATCAAGACACATATAAAAAGTTATTGGATATGTTCTTAAAAGGATGTTTCTTATTTATCATTGTATGATGTGTAAGCTATATGATACCATCAAGTGTAATCATACAAGACCAAATATAATCTATTTAGCATATAACACCTTTTTGCATTCTAGTTGTCATTATGTGTTTGTTATGTCCCATTTGTCATCATCAAGATATATTGTATTAAATAGAATAACTAGAAAAACCTAGTTCTACAAACATAAACATAAATAATAAGCATAAATAATTAGAACATATTATATTAGTCATCATCAAAACATATTGTATTAAATAATTATAGTAAGTAGTGGAACCTAGTTCCACAAAGAGGTTGTGAAGGAATATTGTGGCTAAGGTAAAGGGGACATAGAGAGAAAGATAAGGTTTGATGGTAATTTAAACCTTTTAAATTACCAGTTACTTGATGGACTATGTATGATCCTATTAAATGCATTTTCACTATAAATTATTGTTATAATTTTTATCCATGATTACATTGAACTGCAAATATAATGAGTCTATGGTAGACAAATTAGGTGCACATTCAATGTGCTACTTTTGGGCATGCACACTCGATACGTAACCAATATATCACCATTGTTTGCCGTTTAATTAGTAAATTTTAGTCAAATGATTTTGGCATGCTGTGCATCAGGCTAGGTGTGGAAAAATGAATTAATGAGAAGTACTTTGAATTCGACTACAAATAATATATACAAATGAGTTAATAAAAAATTAATGATTTTACTTATAATTTTAAAACATATCAAAGAAAGATAAATCATGTATAACAAAATCTTTATCAAATAAAAAAGTCATCACACACACATATATATAACATATAAATCTCTATTCTAAATATCTATCTACATACAAGTTCAATAATTATGTAATAATTAATATTTCTTTTTCATTTATATGACATGTGAACATTGTACATTTCAAGTGAATTAAGTGAGACTGATATATATGTGAGTCGTGTTATGTGTACACAAAAAATTTCATCAACGTACAACCACCAAAGTATTTTATACATCTTGGGCCCACTAATTTATTTCCTCCAAATCACTAACCCCTCACATTCACATTTTGAATAAACCCCCAAAATCTCACATCCTCTCCCAAAATCTCATATCCTTTCCTAAATTACTAATCCATTACATTCACTCTTCCTCTCCCTAACCTTCCCAAACCTGATACTTTCCCAGACCCGAAACCAATGAAATTTCTTTCTTCCTCTCCTAACATTCCACAAGCCACCCTCAACCCAGCCCAATCGCCGTCAGAGTCGCGACTCCGCTACTGTTAAACGTCGCGACTCTGTCTTCATTCAACACCGCGAGTCCATCCTCCAAGACTACCGCTGACCATTATCACACTGCCCGTGACTTGCCATTGACGACGACTCTCCGACCTTAGGCACGAATCTCACGCCACTCTTCGCGCTCCTTCACATCGCCCTCTGTGGTAGAACACTCTTCAACAGTAGTCATAAAGAACGGTTTTAGTATAAAGTACGGATAAGTTTACTCATAAACAATGTTTTAATTTGTTAAAGACCCTCATTTTGATTTGTTCATGATGGATGTACAAGTTTGTTTAAATTAAGTTGAAGGGTTTGTTCATACAGGGTATTAGATATTGTTCAATCTTAGAAAAATGTGTTTGTTCATATTGAGTTATAGTGTTTAATAAGAATGAACAAAAATGTTCATACAAAACGAACAAACTCATATAGCTGTAATGAACAAACCTTTTAACTATGGTAAACAAACCTACATAATAAGAATGAATACAAACCTGCTTAATTGGAATGAACAAACCCCAAAAATAATGAACAAACCTGTCGAAATAAAATGAACAAACCCGTTTAACTATAGTGAACAAACCTACTTAATTGGAATGAACAAACCCTAATAGCGGATTTGAGTTGTCATCGATGGTGGTGTAGTGGCGCACGTGAAAATAATTGAGGGAGCGAGGCGGCATACATGAGGCGGCGTGAAATAAAGAGAGAAGGAAAGGGGGCGATTGGAGAAAGAAAAGAGAGAGAGATCGTGAGAAATTGGAGAGAAAGAACAAATTAAAATATAATTAATAGGAGAGAAAAATATAAATTCTTATACATATAAAATATTGGTTGGTTGTATGATGACACCAAATTTAGGTTCCTCCTACACTTTTTCTATATATTTAGTTGGATTTCATTTTCCATATCAAAGAGAAATTTATTTATTTACACGCACCACTATTACAGCTAGATGTTACGTGCTTTCGGGGTGAAAAGAATCCCCTTATTAAACCGCCTTGATTATAATCCATAATCGCCTTTAATTAATTCAAACAGAAACATATCACAATCATCATCATGAATGTTCAATTAATCTATAATACAACAAATTAAATCGATTTCTTCTAAGTTACTCTATCGTGTTATACAGAAGGAAGGATAAAAAATATCCGTTGAAAAAAACACACTATAATAATACAATAAAAGAAAGAGTAAAAAAAAAAAGTCTTAGAAAAAAGTCTTAACCTCATGCATGCAAGTCTCTCTCAATATTCAAGATCTAATTCTATCTTCATGTGGGCTGAAAAATTTAGTTTAACAAGCTTCGTGTCTTGTACTTTACCATGCTTCTTGTCTTGTACTCAACTCCAGAAGTCAGAATTGAAAATTTCAAAATTAATTGAGGAAAAATTGTTAGATATTTAAATTGGTGGTGTATGTACTGATGTATGGAATATTGGTGTACATAAATCATTTTATATAATAATGTAAAAACGACTCTCAAAATGTATAGATCACAATAATAATGTTTGGTAAATATACCAAAACGTTACTCTTAAAATATAAAATAACTATAATGAACATAAATAATAAAAGGAATCATTTTTATTTTCACTTGCCGTTAAATTTCTATATTTCATATGATTACAAAGAAAACCAATCTATGTAGAAATATTCTAAGCATGTCTCTTGATTACTTATACATAATGGATAATTTGCATTAAATTGGACAATATCATTTTATTACTAATGTTTTGATAAATCACTATTTATTTCTTTCTTATCAATCTCTGTTGTTTAATAGTATTTTTTACTTGCCAGTATTCCATCTTTTCTCAGTTTATCATCTACCTTTTTGTATACATAATTTTGGATCAAAACCTCCAAAATATGAAGAATTAAAGACTTATTCAATAGTTCATTAGAAGGTTGGTAAAAGCAATAACCAAAATATTAAAATGACAAGGCAAAATAACCTTTTTGTATTGCAAGTACTACTCTCTTAATCCCAAATTGGTTAAAAAAAGTGGAAGGTAAACCTTTTGTTATAAAATGAAAGGAGTTACATTGTCAACATGTGAATTGTTCACGCACTTAAATCGAGATTTGAATCCAAATATTTTTTTGGGTATGTGAAACATAAGTATTTTATTTTATTTTCTTTATTAATTAATTTTTTTAATTAATATATTATTAATTATGTATTTAATAATTAATTTATAAAAGAAGTTAACAATTTACAAAAAGAAATTAATTTATTAATTGAATTTTATAGCATGAAACTAGTGATGAATTAGCGACAAAATTCCTTTTGACATTTGTTATATTCAGGTCGAATTGCCTATGAATCAGATATGAATTTGCAATGAAAGTTACAAGGAATTTGTGAGAGATTAACTATGATACAATTCCTCACAAATCTGTAACAATTTAAAAAACTATTTCTATCATAAAATACCTACGAATTAGTGATGGAACAATGTTTCATCGGTAAAATAAATTAACAACAGATTTGCAATCAAATTGTTTTTCAAGCTAATCAACGACTTCAGAACAGTGACAACCAAATTGGTCACTAACCCGCCATCAATCCCTCGCTAATTCATTTAGCGAGAGATTAACCATAAATTAGCGACTAATTTTGTCATCGCTGATCAGCAAAATTCTTGTAATGACCCTCACCTACGCCGTGTGACATGATTCAACACTCTCTCATTGCGTCTACGCCCTCCGCCACCACACCACCGCATAAAATTCATGAGCCCGCATGTGACGACTTTGCAAGAGGAGCAATCCCCTAACATCCTGAGCTGCAAAGAATTTAACATCCACACCAACATGTTCGCAGCACGCCAAGACCAACGAAGGAATTCTGCAATCCACAAGGGAGAATGGTCTCATCACCATTTCCAAACCGCTCGAAACACGCCGAGGCCGAGATTTTATACTTAAAAATTGTAGTATAAAACACTTTATCCAAACAATGAAGTAAAATGAAGGAAAAAATTCATAAAACAAAATAATTAAAAAGAAGAAACATTTTATTAAGAGAGATTTAGAGGTATCGATATTGATATCGATATCAAATACGATACAATACTAGAAATAACGGAAGAATGAAGTATCAATAGTGCTATATAGCATGTAATATGTCTCGTAATTGAACCCAGTCTTCACTCCTCATGTGATACATACCCAACTTCCAAAAAGTAAAGCATAAATTCTTATAAGCATTTATCTTGAGATAATGTTAATCATAATAGAACTGCATTTTATAATTTAAACAGAATTAGTAGAGTTGCTTTGAATTGGTTCCGGCAATCAGTTCATCTAATATATAGAAGAGTCATGCCAAGCTAATAATTATTAGTTTGGTTTTAAATTTTTTATTTTTCTATCCAATCACCCTAACACTCAATCTCATCATAATTACTTTCAGTTCATCTAATATGTAGAAGAATCATGCCAAGCTAATTATTATTAATTTGGTTTTAAATTTATGATTTTTCTATCTAATCATCCAAACACTCAATCTCATCATAATTCCTTTTATTTATTTAGTTCTAAGATTTTAAAGATTTGCACTTTAGTTTTTAGTAATAAAGTTACTTTGTTTATCTCTTTGTTTATACTTGTTTAATTAAATAATTTATCAATGAAATTAATTTTGATAAATGTATAACTTTTTCACGGTTATTCAATCATGTATCAACAAAGTAGTTGACTTTAATATTACTTCCTACCTCAAAATTCTAACATATAATAACATTTGATTAGATGACTATGTAAATTTTTTTGACATTGCATGATTCTTTTACTCTAAATTATATCATTTATCTATTCACACCTGTATTATGTAAATCAGACTTTTATACCAACTGTACTGTCTCTTCTAAAAAGTTCAGTTGATGGGAGAAAACAATTTTAATGATTTTATATTATATCTGTTTACACCCTCCTCACACAAGAACTCTTGTGGCTTGCAGCGTGGATGATTTCTTTATAAAATAGGGTTATGAAGGATCGAACCCTTGACCTTTTTATAGGTGCCTCGTTGGTCTCGTGGAAGGCTAAGAAGCAAAAAACCGTGTCGCGGTCATCTTCGGAGGCTGAATACCGTGCCTTGGCGGGTGCTACCTGCGAGCTTCAATGGCTCACATTTCTCCTCTCTGATCTTCGATGCACCCTTCAGTCTCCTGCTGTCTTGCACTGCGACAATCAAAGCACACTTCACATTGCAGCCAACCCCGTCTTCCATGAGAGGACCAAGCACTTGGACATCGACTGCCATGTTGTGTGTGAGCGCTTCCAAGCGGGTCTAATGAGGCTTGTGCCCGTTTCCTCATCTGAGCAGTGTGCCAACATCCTCACCAAAGCCTTGTCACTTCGTGTGTTTGCACGACTCGTCTCCAAGCTTGGGATGGCTGACATTTATCACCCATCGCCAGCTTGCAGGGGGATATCGAGTATATAGCACCACGTGCTCGTCTCAGCTCTCTCACTTTCCCATTTGAAATTCTGCTATTTTTGCTGTAACTACCTAGCATGAGAGAGCTTGTTGTGCACACATTATTAATAGGCATACCATGATCCATCACTCTTGTATATAATCTGCACACTACACCTGTGCTCATTAATGAAGCTATTCCATTTTTCTCTGCAAACAATCGCTCCCATCTCTCTCTGATTTTCGCATTAGTCATAGTGACTCTGATACTATCTAAAGAACCGTCTTTCCCAAAAGCTTAAATTGATGGGAGAAAGAGGCAATTTTAATGGTTTTATATTATATCTCTTTATACGTCCACTCGTGCAAGAGCTCTTTTGGCCTGCAGTGTGGATGATTTTTTTGAAATGGGGTCATGAAGGATCAAACCATTGACCTTTTTAGTTATAGTGACTCTGATACTATCTTAAGAATTATCTCTCCCAAACATTGGTTAGCTCAAGGTGATGCAAGTCTTTGCCTCATCTTGAGTTTGACAATCCTTATCTCCTACAAGGGCTTATAGATAGGTTGGACCGGACTAGTTAGAATCCTAGTAATAGAGTCTAGATAACGATGGTTCAGTCTAGACAAATAAAAACCAATTATTAAATTTAATAAGTTTAGATTTATTTTTCATTCAAACCCGTACTAAACCAATCCATTTACCCTCTTCCTCTATTGATTTTCTTTATTATTAGTCGTTGTTTTATGTTTTGTTTTTGGTATGTCAAGGAATATCTTCAAAATAATTTTTAAATCGTTTAAAAATAAATCTCGTTGCTGATTAATAATCTAGAGCATGTAGGTAATGATACTCAACTGTTATTGTAGGGTTGGTTATACATTACATCATATTGTTATTGACGGATTCCTTCTAATGAGGTAGACTTGATCCGTGGCTCACATTATGTGCATGCACGCTATCATATCATATGAACATCTTTTCGAAAAAATAAAAAAACTTCAGCGCAGTTGATAAATAACTGAATTTTTTAAGCATTTGGTCAAATGTTCAATTTTTAATGGTGTGTATAAAAAACTTTATTAAAAGAAACAAAATCATTTCGATAATTTCTAAGTCTAAAAAAAAACTAGTTATTATCGACAACAGAGGCCTCTAAAAAATCCATCTTTTTGGGCCGAACTTTTTTCTTTTCTTTTTTTAAATCGATATTGATTACTTGTGTCAAGTTGCCAGTTGTTTTGGAAAGCTTCTCTTAAATCATGCAACGACTAATAACTAATTAGTTGTAAATTGGAGAGAACAACAGAGCGAAAATACTACATATACACACAATTTTATACATTCATACATACACCATTAATAATGCACAAACTTTATTTTCATGAGTGCACAAACATTACAAACTTATAGATGATATTCTCAATTATACTTAATTAAGTGCACAAACATTACAGACATTAAAACACAAACTTTATGTATATAAGTGTAAGATGTATGTATGATGTATATTTTTTGGTGTACGTGTAACATGACTCAACATCAGAGACACTACTTTTCCAAAGCCAAAAGAATCTAAATCATGCATCACAGGACCGAACTACATTTATGGCCAAAACCCACCCTACCAATGTGTGAAGATGTAAATGTCTCTTTCATTTCATATATTGCCTTTCTAAATGAATTGGTTCAAGTACATGAGGACCACAACCCCCATCTAATTTCCTTTATCCTCTATGCCATTTATCTTACTTGAATTTGAATGGAACCACCTTTAGCTTTGTGCAGTTAAGCTATTATTAAAAAACAGAATAAGCACTTAATTAATTTATTAATTGACTAGAACT
>QANU01102670.1:1096527-1192582 GCA_003254905.1 Nissolia schottii | reverse complement strand
CCCCCCCCCCCCCCCGGTTTTTGGCTCTTTTTGGCTTTTTTTGGCTTATTTTTTGTTGTTGTTTTTGTTGGTAATTTAATAATGGTGGTATCTAAAATAAATGGAACTAGTCCATTTGTTCTGGTGTTGCCTTCTCTGTTTCTTATTGATTGTTTGATTGAAGTGATATTGGTGTATTCTCTGTGTGAACTTTTGATTGAAATTGAAGTGATATTTTGGTGCTTGTTGCATTCTCTGTTCTGGCTGCATTATCTGTTTTGAACTTTTTGGTTTTTAACACTCTCTACATTCTCTATTTTATTTAGATTTGTTTTTTTATTTATGTATTAGATGAATTCACATTCTCAACAAGCTTCGACAACCGCATCTAACAACGATGGTAGCAGTCATATTTCTTCTTCTGAGACAAGTAAAGCTACTGGATTTGCTCAAACGAGTGGTCCTCTTTGGGTTTATGTCACTATGATTCAAGATAAGAAGGCAGGAAAAGGAAATTCACAGTGGTGTTGTAATTTTTGTGGTCACACTTATAAAGGGTCTTATTATAGAGTGAGATCACACTTATTGATGGAGAAAGAGAATAGAATTACTATTTGTGATCAAGTTGTGAATGAATATTGAGAAGAGATGAAACAAATGAAAAATCAATTTCTTGACAGAAAGAAAGTTGTTGAGGTTCCTTTTTCAACCAGAACTACAAGTGCAAATCCACCTAGAGATGTTACTGTTGATGGGACCAAGAGAAGAATAGTTTATGATACTCCCTTACATATAGAGCTTTCAATAATGAGCATCTAAGCTAAAATAGCTCAAATGTTTTATTCTTCTGGGTTACCCTTTAACTTGGCCAGAAATCCATACTATGTTAGCTCATAAACCTATGCCGCTAACACTCAAATCTCTGAATTTCTTCCACTGAGCTACAATGCTATTAGGACTTCATATTTGCAGAAGGAGAAAGCAAATATAATGAAGTTAATTGAACCCTTAAAAAACACTTGGCCAAGTAAAGACCATAGTTACAAATGGTTGGGCTGATGTGTGCAACGAATACTGCTTATTAACTTCATGGATATCTCTGAGGCAGGACCCATGTTCTTGAAGCGGCCATTGACTGTCAAGGTGAAGTGAAGGATAAGTACTTTATGGCCAATTTGATTTTGAAAACCATTGATGAGGTTGGAGCAGAAAATGTGGTGCAAGTTATTACAGACAATGTGCTTGCTTGTAAGGCTACCTAGGAGATTGTGAAGGAGGAGCATCACCACATTTTTTGGACACCATGCGTAGTGAATACATTAAATCTTGCACTCAAGAGCATGTGATCCAAAAAACATGGTGGCAAATGACGAAGCTTATAATGAGTGTAGTTGGATTGCTAAAATTGTTGAAGATGACACATTCATCAAGAAATTCATCATGAATCATTCCATGCGGTTTGCCTTGTTCAATTGGTTTGTGCATCTTAAGATACTTGCCATTGCTGAGACTCATTTTGCTTCGGTGATTATTATGCTTAAAAGGTTTCAAACTATCAAGTGTGAACTCCAAAGATTGGTGATTAGCAAATAATGGACTACTTATAAAGAGGATGATGTTTTGAAGGTGACCCATGTGAAAGAAATGATTCTGAATGACTCTTGGTGGGATCAAGTTGATTATATCCTTAGCTTCACAAAACCAATATATGGCATGCTTAGATCATGTGATACTGACAAATACTCTTTGAAATGTACTTTCCCTTAATCTAAAATGTATCATGACTTGCATTTTATTCAATAAGTATTATACTAGACAATGGATTAATGGAGCTCCAAATAGGGTTCCCTTGCACATGGACAATGAGATTGCAATGGGAGGAACAAATTTCTTAGGAGTTATTTTCCGAATTCAAGGGATAGGCTACAAGCAACTCATGACTTTGTTAAGTTCTCAAGTGGAGAACAAGAGTTTAGCCAATTTGAAAGCCTACATGATAGATGAGAGCTTAATCCAAGAGAATGGTGGATGACATATGGAGTTTCATTCACAAAAATTTATCCAATTGCCTTGAAGCTTCTTTCACAACCAAGTTCTTTCCCTTGTTGTGAAAGAAATTGGAGCACCTATTCCTTTATCCACTCAATGAGAAGGAATAGGTTGAATCCTAAGAGAACTGAAGATCTAGTATTCGAAACACCCTTACTAGCTATTTACGCTATAGTCAGAAATACACTACGTAGAGTTGTTTTCTGCTCTTGTCGGGATTACTCATAGTCCCTATACGTTGAAATTACTCTGTTTATGAAACTATGGACCAATTTGAAACATCGTACTAACATACTGAGTTGTAGGAAATTTATGAGCCGCATGTGAACGAACATATAGAACAAGCGATAGAGCGACATAGCATAAGCATAACTCTAAGGGGCGTGTATTGTCACAAGCGGAACATAATAAGTAAAGCACTTAGCTGGTCCAATTTAGACAAAGCAATATATATATATATAGTTCACATATTACATAAACCTCTTTCGGTCTTACATTCAAATAGGTACAACCCAAGATTTACCCTGCTACTCCATCACTAGTCTTCTTCAGAGTCTTCCTCCGGATCTTCCTCCTTGTCGTCAGAGTCGAGCTCCATGGAGTCCTTCTCCCCAGAGTCATCACTGGTGGACGAAGGGGAGTCCACGACTGGGGAGTCCTCATCCTTATCCGTCTCTCGGGAAGTCTCGGGAATCATGGGTAGGTCCTAGCGTGCGGTGGAAGGTCCGGCTTTGGCGTCGTGAGTGCGTGGGGCGAGGCGTCGTCTGAAAAATGAGTTTACCTTCTTTCTAGGTCTTTTCTGGTAGCAGGACTGCCATGGGGGAGGTAGAGAGTTTCAGTCCACCTCGACATCCTTCTCGTACGGCGGAGACTCCTCTACATCCTCGTCCAATATGATTGGGGTGGCTGGCGTGGATCCCAATGCTCATGCGAACCCTGACATCTGGCATCACAAACGAGTGGGGTGAGAACCTTGCGTTCTCAGTGTCGGTTTCTACTTTCTTTTGGCTCGGTCATGATCTAGGCCACTCAGGAAATCTCTAAGTGTCGTGCAAGTCCTCATGTCCTAGTTCATTTTTTAGTCTTGCTATCCTGAACGGCTTTATCTAAGTTACTAGGTGATGGGACGTCTAATCTTTACCTTAGGGAATTAAGGTTGTCTATCAAGCTTATTATCGTTCGTCATACTATACCTAAGGCATACTAGGGCTTACTTTCGGGCAATTAGTTCGAGCGCTCTTACCGTACATACCTCTACATACATACATATATACATGCATATTCACATATAGACATTCATTCACAATCCATGCATGAGGGGCTGGGGGTTTTCTTACGCGCCCTGTGGCTGCGTCCTCTTTCGCCCGCAAGCCCTTTCTCATCAACCGACTATCCGGAGGTGAGCACCTAACATGCTAGTGGTGAGGGGCCCACCCTATGATGGTGCCTGGAGTGGACTCGTGCCTTGCTTTTCTTTTTCTTTTCTTAACTTGAGCTCTTGCACGCCCCTTACCGGTGACCTTAACTTTCTTTTCTTTTCTGTTCCTTTCTTTTTTGACTTCCGGGTGGAAACCCGCATTCAGGCCTATGCCTGCATTCTTTAAACTTTAGACCAATTTACCTTGCGAAATAGGTGGGGGCGTGACACGTGTAACTTGCCAAGAGAGGGGATTCTTATTTCATAACTACATACTTTTCTTTAAGGCACACTGAGCCTTGGTTGGCCGGAACCTTCTTAAGAAACATTTTCATTCCCTACATTCAATTATGCTCTTTATTTACATTAAGCGTTACATTTCTAGCGATCTAGGGCCACCCTACGGTCCTAGTGGCAACCGGGTCCTCATGATGCATGCTAACATATATCTATAACTCATACGTACATGGCACATTCATTCACATAAAGGAAACATTCATACTTAAGTCTGGAGCCTAGGTCATCCGAATGACACTCCTTGGGTCATTCAAATGGCGCTAGGTTCTGGCTTGTAAGATAGTGCAAAGGATGGTCATTCGAATGCCCCATGGAAGGTCATTCGAATTATTCTAGCATTTTCTCATTAAACTTCACAGGGAGGTTGTCATTCGAATACCCAAGGCCAGGGCATTCGAAAGACTGGCCTCTGTTGCTCTCAAAATCACAAATCCTCATGACTCATTCGAATGACTCTAAGGTAGTCATTCGAATAACCCGTGGTTTTCACACTTATTTTATGAAACATTCGTGGTTCATTCGAATGATCCTAGGTAGGATCATTCGAATGACCATAGACCTGATATAGGTCCTGGTGGTGCTTCTTGCTTCCCATCCTTGCACTACCCCCATTTTCTTCCCCCAAAACATACATAAAACTTACATACATCACCCTAAGGTGATTTAGAGCTAGCTTTACCACCCACCTTCAAGGATAGCTTGTGGGTGGAGGAGTGGTTGGGACATTTTCCCCCTTTTAGGATACTTGCTACTCCTTTCCCCGAGTTCTGGGGAACTTCAAGCTTTAGCCAAGCTTGGGCACTGCTTGCTGGACGATGGAGGGGATTGGGAGAGCTTGAGGAAGCCTTGGGTTTGAGAAAAATGGGAAGCAAATGGAGGAAAGAAATGGGATGAACGAAGCT
Organism: Nissolia schottii; assembly: GCA_003254905.1. Classification (NCBI taxonomy): domain Eukaryota; kingdom Viridiplantae; phylum Streptophyta; class Magnoliopsida; order Fabales; family Fabaceae; genus Nissolia; species Nissolia schottii. Next base: position 1,187,938 of record QANU01102670.1, on the reverse strand, counting down.
GCCGATGGCTTCGGTGCTGAGGCACTGGTAAGGGAAAATTGAATAAAATGTATTGGAGGTCATGATGAATGAACAGTGGGAGGTATGGTTTGAGGGAGAGTGATTTGAAGGATGCAAAGGGAGTGGTTGACGGGGGTAAGGGGGTGGCTATGCACGGCAGACTGGAGGGAAATTCTCCAAGGGTTTAGCCCCATGTTCGGTCATATTTGGTCACTCGCAGTATCGGCGTTTCGCGTGTGGTTGTCCAAAAAATATTCCGGACGCACCGCCGTGACCTACTAATTTTCCTCATTAGTAGCTCGGGCTTGGGTAGGGTATTCGGGGATTTATTTCCTTGTTAGTAAATTCTATGGGCACTGTCAGTATCCGTAAAATTTCCTGATGGACCAAAAATGGTTCAAGGCTCGGGGAAAAATTCACAGGATCCTGATACCTCAGTTTGGCCAAGGTTTTACAAGTTAAACGCGGCGTTTTAAATCCTCCTTGCGCATTAACCGGGGTCCTTGAAGTTGCAAACCTTTCACTTGATGAGCCTAACTTAGAAGCTGTTCTTTTTTGTGATGATGGGGATGGGAATGATGAGATTGACACTGTTAATGTCCCAGTTTGATTGTTGAGTTATTGTTTTGAATGTTTATTGTTTTGAGATGTAATGTTGAACAATTTGACTTATTTTATGTTAAATTTAATATGTTTTCTTTGAATTTGAGATGTAATGTTAAACAATTTAGCTTTATTTAATATTGAAGTTATCTTGTAAATTTTATTTCTTTTATTGTATCTATTCGGTGTATCTGTACCCCTATTTTTCAAAAAATTTCATACCTCGTACCTGTATACCGTACCCGGTACTGATTTCACATTGGTACCCATTCAACATAGACTAGAGGTGATTCCATCGAAATAAAAAATATATATATTTTTCTAAACCAATATTATTATTTAATATTTCAAAAAATACATTAAAAATATAGTTATTAAACTAGTAAAGATATTAATGATGCTTTACAAAACTAAATAGATTTATTTTCTTATTTATGGACTTTATGCATTGGGCTGAACCTATAATAGGCTTGGGACCCTGTAATAATTCCAACCTAATATATGGAGTTAATTCAATGCTACCATGACATGGTTTGGTGAACCTACTGCAAGAAAAAGGGTAAAAATTTTCCAATCCAATATATCTTGACCTGGATTAAAATCTCTCCTAATCGAGAAGCTTGCATATGTAGGTTTTTTTTTTTAAAATACTATTTGCTGTCTTCAAAGTTCAAATTACTTTAAGAACAATTTCACACATGTACACAAATTATACGGTTAAAGCAGCATATACCATAGTACATGAACAACTGTCACCAGGGAGCAAGAGGATAAAGTAAATTTGGTGATATTCATGGTCCCTACAAGCCAAACGTGCAAATGGTACTTTTTAGGAGTTATGACAGACAGAAGTAGTTACAATGAAACTTCTCGAAGACCACTATTTTTGAGAAAAAAATTACGTATAGTTTTGTGGTGACCTTTAATTGGCCGAAACGTTTGGATCATACATATAACTGAACCGGTTCCCTTTTTTTTTAAAAAAAAAATTGTAACTTAAAAAATATATATATTAATGATTTTGATGTAAACTTACATATTTCGTTAAAAAACATACTCTCACAACATTAATAATGTATAAATATTATATAAAAAATTATTTTTGTTTATTATAAAAATTATTTATTATATAAACCCTAAATCATATATATACATATAAATAATTAAATATATATTTTTATTCAACTCCGGTTGAACTTATTGAACCTTTAAACCTTTGAACTTCTATCTCAACCGGTTCGATATTTGTTCCCTTTTTTTTAACCTTGTATATATTTCTTATACTTTAACCATTCAAGGTGCTCCTAGAAATTAATCCGGAATATAATGCATGATTTAAGAAAGATTTTTATCATTAATTTTGGGTGATGATCGAACCCCAACCTTACTATGGTTAAAGAATAAGGTGAGTTATCTCCATGCCACACTTTGTGGTTAATTTTTATAATTAATTTAAAGTTGATATAACCACATTTTATTTTTAAAAATGTTTGAAATTAGTAATAAAGATTTTTTTTAAGATTGTACTAATTGTGTCATAGGAAATAGGAACTTACAGTAATTTTTGACTCTGTTGCTTTCGTGGAGGGAAAATGAGATAAAAGAAAATTATATATATATATATATTCTATTGTTTGGTTGAGAGGGGAAAATATAATTGTATTTAAATAATTTTTATACTCATTAAGCATAAAAAAAAGTTATACCCATTTTTCTTATTTCAAACTAAAGATAGAATTATTATTTTAAATTACACCACATGATGTATTGTGAGTCAAAGACTTGGTGTCTACACGACTTGAGATATTTTTGAGTAATCATGTATTTAAGAATTATCTCTTAGGTACGCACATAAAACATGTGAGTCATACAATTATAATTAAAGATGAGTTTATATATATGTGAGACTCACCGCATTTTTGTGTTGTGCCTAAGAGATAATTCTTAGGTACAAGTTTAATTATCCCACAAACTTTAATCTTAAAATAACACTTCTCTTTAAATTATTACTTTTTTATTATTTTTTCTCTTCAAAGAGGAGGAGAACAAAATTTAGCCAAGCCCCATCATGAAGATCTGTTCTGTTCTCTCTCTTTTCAATCAAACAAGAACAAAAGTTTAACTTATTTCATTCGGTTTCTATCATTTTCACCCCAACCGAACATTAATCCATAGTACAGGTTAGGAGTGGAAGCATAAGAAATGAGAGAAAATTTTATAATGTGGGCTACATTAATTGTGTACCTCTAAGCAGAGGTTGAAAGAAATTCCATTGTCTCCTTAATTGCTGTACTTGTCCTATGTAATGTCATCTGAAAACCTCACCTCAATTGGATGGAGCGGTAGATAATCTTTTTTCTTATTAGCAAACTTGAGTTCGAGTTCTAAATATAAAATAATTGGTGTCAAAAAAGACATGTAACTACTTCAAAGGCTTGAACAAAACTACAAATATACTTGATATATGTGTACGAGAATACTCAATGTTACATTTTGTCTATATAAATATATATCATAATATTATTTGATTTCAAGACATACTAGTATAATTTCTACAAAGAGTTTTGTGTATCTTTAAACATTGGGATAATTGAATGTAATTCACCCTAATTCTAATTTCAAAGAGTAAATACTTAATTTACTCATAACATTTTTATTCTAACATTAATTTAGTTTTAAAATTTTTGTAACATAAAAGTTTTGACATTTTCATTTTAATATCAATTTGATCATAGAAAAAATTGACATCAATTTAGTTCAATAGTTATGTGAATCAAATTTCTAAATTTTGATGACCAGACTGAAATGATGTCAAATTGTTTTTTAGTATTAAATTAATGTCAAAATGAATCAAATTGGTTATATACTACTCTTATTTTTAATAATGGAAAATATGATTTGTACTAGTAAGATGTTTATGTTAACTCATATTTCATTTACTATTAAATGAGAAATAGAATGTGAGTCAACAGAGTGTCTAATACTTATAAGTTCAAATAACATATCTCTTTGATAAATAAAATCCTGACAGAAAATAATGACACTGCAGTAATTAATCACTGAAGCTCACTCCCGAGGGAGAAAACTTGAGATATCTCATCTCATAATAATTCATGAAAGTTATTTCTTACCGAACCAGGTGTTTCCGTTTTCCAGTGTTTGCTACAAGAAGAAGAAGCACTTAGTAAAACAAGAATCCGAAGCCACGTGAAGCAAGTCATTTTGCGGTGGACCAGACCAGACCACTATAAATGTACAAACAACCATAAGCAGTAAATTGCATTAACTTTGGATTGTGGCGTGCTACCACAACAACAATATATAATAAAAATAAAATAAAAACAGTTGTAATTGTTACACACAAGAAGAACCTCCAAGTCATGGAGACTACAAGCGGTTTTTTTACATTTTTATGGTTTCAAAACTTTAATATTCCCAAATTATGGTGGTAGGAAAAAAATTACGGATGTATGGTTTTATTTTCTGAAATCGCCACTTACTGTGTCGATTTCAGAGATTGTAATTTTTTTTATTTTTTATTTTTTTAAAGTCTGAAATCGCCGTAGGGAGTGGCGATTTCAGAGTCTGAAATCGCCACCCCCTGTGGCGATTTCAGACTTTTTGAATTTTTTATTTTTTTTTAGTCTGAAATCGCCACAGGGGGTGGCAATTTCAGACTCTGAAATCGCCATTCCCTGTGGCGATTTCAGACATCTGAAATTTTAATTTTTTTTAATTTTTGGATTTTCTGAAATCGCCACTCCCTGTGGCGATTTCAGAAATTTGCCCCATATTTTCGTAATTTCTCATTCCAACCCATATTTTGGGAATTTTCCACTCTCAAAACCACAAACATGTTAAAACCCCACTACAAGCCACGGTAGTAAAAAAAAAAATCTATGTCAAAAGGGGCACCTTCATCTGGGTCCTAAATTAGATTAATCAGTCTCATTAATAGTGAAGTTGATAAACAAATACAAAAACAAAAAAAAATGGAAAAGAGCTAGAAGAATACAATCATTCCTATAAAATTTGGAGAAATTATTGGATAATTATGAAACATTTAATCTGACTATGTACAACTGATAAAATGATAATACTTAAGAGTCAGTGATTAGTCCAGCTAAAATATCATTTTATAAAAGTAATCCGATTAATAGAATATAGTCGGAACTGTTACTATAGTTGGGACCGCACTATCATTTCTTGGAAGTCGGGCAATATAATTTCAACCTGCAACAGCACTGCGCAGTTAACCAAAAGAAATACTATAACAAAATGATGGCATGACAGAATCTGCCTTCTAGAAAGTATATTAAAATTTCTCTAAGTTGGTAATCATTATTTTATTTTTATTTATTTATTTATTTATCTCTTTGCTGTATAGATTGATTTTGTAATATGTTATATACCTTAAAAGCATTGATTAATAGTCCAAACCTATGTGGTACGGGTAGGGATACAATTTCAAGTATGAGGTACGGAAATTTTGAAGAAATTATAGTACTCGATATTTTTTTTTTGTGTATTTAGGATATTTATTGTTAACAACAATGACTAATCCCATCATAATAATTGAGTTTAGCTGTCACACGAAACAGTAGACTACACATAGTGATTTTTCATTTTCGCGAGCGAATATTGAATTCATGCCACACGATTAAAAGATAAAGTGAGCCAACATCATGCCACGTTCGTGACTCTATATATACCAATATTTTTGGAGACACAAGTGCACAAATTGCCCCGAACTGTTATTGTTTTATTTACTAAGAAATGAAAAAAAACTCCAGCCTCTCTCTTTCTCATGAAAAGGCAGCATGAGAGTTAAGAAATAAGAATATACAGCAAATTTGAGTTTAATAAGATCCTCTGGTTCCCTCTTGCAATCTCCGCCTTCTCTTCCTATAATTTGTAATCTGCTTCTTCTTGCTCTCTCACAAAATTCTGTCTTTCAGAGCTAGAATTAATGGGTCTGTTCAAAGCGAAAGGAGCTGTTTACAAGGCAGTGAAGGATGTTGACTTAGGCCCCTCTAGCACTGAATTCTATCTCCATGCCGATGTCAAAGGTCTCCACACCAATTAACATTGCTGCTATCTTCATTAATTTGTTGCTACTCTCTCTGTATGCTTTGGTTAATATTTCCGAATTCTTAATTGTGATATTTATTATGAGCCTCTCTGAGAGGGACCGGACAAGAGAGCTGTCGGTTGTTCCGACCACTAGAGTTTGATTGCTTATTTGTGTGAGAATCTTAGGTTGTAAACTAAGTCTTGATTTTAATGGAAAGTACTAATGCCTCGATCGATCACAGCTCCCCGCATGGCTGGAATTCTGATCAAGATTTTCACCCTTTTCTTGGAGTGTCCCATAATTGGAACCTTGCTATTGTACATAGTGAAGGGACAAAATCTGTTTCATAAGGTATGTATCTATCTTGAGTTCTTGGTCCGTCATCATTTTTGTATATTATTATGATTCTTCTTTTCTCTATTCTCAGCAGCTTTTCTGTTTGTAATTTCTGCAGCTTGTTACAAATGCTGATTTACAAGAGTCACCTCTCTTTGTTCCCTTGCATCATTTTGAAGGTTTGTTATTTTCTTGTGTGAGTTTCTTTTCCATCGGATGAAACATACAAAAGTGAGAGAGAGTCCCTTTCTTGCTGATTCCAGTTTATTCTTGCAGACGGCGAAGAAAAACAAGTCAAATCCTTAGATTCTTCTTCATCTCCGCCGGAGAAAGTTCAACTTGCAATTGATTGCTTGCCTGCGGCGGCACCTTCAGAAGAAACACTTGATGGAACAAAGCCTTCATTCGGTAGGTGGACAATAATGGATTATTACAAAGCCTACAGCTCAGGGAATATAACACCAACCATGGTATTTCATCTCTTAAGATATTACTTTCACATGTTCATAACTATATGTTTTCTCATAAATACTTACTAGTTAGCATGATTTAAGTTTTATTGTTTAAAGTCTTGCATTGAATAGCATACTGTAACAACTGGTACCAAACTCACGAAATAGGACAGAATTTAAAGAGATAATGAGATATTATTTAAGATATATAGGACCTAATTAAGTCTAGCTAGCCTTGAAAATAACAGAATAGAAGAATGACAATTCTCGAGAAAGAGTGCTTTCTCGCCTGATCTGTTCTGGTCTCTTAAAAAACATGTCTCATCTCCCTTAATTCTCTTCTATTTATAGACTACTTCATAACTAACTTATTTTATTCTTCCTAAATATTCTCATTGTAATAATATCTTTCTAATTAACAGAATCCTAATTTAACTTTAAATAATATCTTCCTAACTAAATAATCCTAATTTAACTTTAAATAATATCTTCCTAACTAACAAAATCTTATCTTAATAACCACAAATCAAATCTGCTCTCCCCTATCTGTTTGGCTTCTCTTTTAGCTGTAGCTGAAGGGCAGTGGTGGAATTCTTGAATTTCTCTCTGTTTTATCCACTTCTACTTCCTGATTACTAGGGGGTATGTAACAATACCCTCCCCTTCAAGACACAAAAAGCCTCAAGGTGGAAATTTGGAAAACAGTGCAGAATATCTGCTGCTGACTCCCAAGAGTTTTTGAATTCTGGTAGATCCTTGAGGTTTCTGAAATAAATCTTGGTATTCTTCTATGAGATTCTGGATGTTGTTGGACAGTTGTGCTTCATCTTCTGCTATTTCTATGTGCTGAGCCTGAGTAATAAGAAATCCCTCATCTATCCCTTTTAATGCATTAAGAGTAGCTTTCCATGATGCCTTACTTCGACTTAGGGACGGGTCTCCCCTCAATATATATTCCTTCTTTCCTTCCCTCCAACTTATCATCATTTCATTGTAATCCCCCACAAATCTCCCTAAACTTGCCATGCAGCATGCTCCCAGTACCACTTCAGTTTGGCCCAGCTCCATTCAAAGAAAGGTTGGATTATCTACAGTCCTTGGACTTCGATCACTACATTTTCACAACCTGGATTTCCCTTCTCAATGTTTCCATTCCCTACCTCTTCTTGAAACTCCCTTACGCTTGTTGTTGGCAACCTCAATCTTTTGACAATTTTGGTTGCTATGAAATTTGTGGAAGCTCCTGGATCAATGAGAATGATAACCTATTCTCCTCTTATTTTCCCCTTGACTTTGAAGGTCTTATGGGTGGTGAGTCCCCGAATAACTATAAGAGGATAATTGTCGTTCTAGCCTCTGCATTTCCAGTTGTTGTTTTTCTACCTCATCTGGTAACAAAACCTGCTCTTCTTCTTCCTCTATTTTTGTTTCTTCTTCCAGCATAAAAATTTGAAAATGTTTGAACTTGCACACATGATCTGGACTCCACCTTTCTGTACATTTGAAGCACAATCCCTTTTTCTGTCTTTTGACCCACTCTTCTATTGATAGCCTGTGTGGTTTACTCCCTTTAGTGCTCGGCTGACTACTGCTGCTGGCCCCTGAAGTTATGGCAATGACGTGGGTGTTGTTGGCCATAATCTTTGAATTCTGGCCCACAATTCCACTTCTTGTTCTTGCAGCGTTTCCTGATACCAAGGATAATTTATGTATGTTCCATATTGTATTTTGATTCAACCCCAGGTTACTACCTCTATATGATGTCTCAATCCTTCGACCTCTTAGAGAAATCTCTGCATTCTTCCAAGAGGTGTTACGGGCTTCAATAGTTGTTGCTTTATCCATAATATCTGATAAAGATTCAAAATTGGCTATGTTTAGCTCTGCCTTTATTTCTTCCTTCAATCCATTCATAAAGATTCCCATTAAAGTGTCCTGATCCAAGTTGCGTTGGTTTCTGGCTCCGAGTTCACAGTCATGACGATACTGCATAACAGTTTCATGTTGTCTCACGTCTAACAGAGGTCCTATCGGGTTTGTAATTGCTCCTGGTTGAAATCTCTTCAGGAGGTCCTAGTTGAATCTCGTCCAGGTATGAAATGGAGTTTGCTCTTCCCACCATTCAAACCACGTCAATGCTTCCCCTGTTAGTGCCATGGCTACATATTCTAATTTTTTTGCAGTCACGATTTGGACTACTCTGAAATATCTTTCGATTTGTACTACCCATTCACAAGCTTCTTCCCTTTCAAAGGTTGGAAGTTCCACATTGCGATTTACCCCTAATCTTGGTGGTCTCCCTGAATTAACTTCATCTTCATCGTCTTCCTGGTTACAGTTTTTATAGCTGTCCCTTTGTTCATCTCTTGCTCCAGGTTATTGTCTTATGCTTTGAGCTGCTAGTTGTTTCAGGATCAATTCTATATTTCTGGTCTGCTCCTCCAATTTTCGTTCTAGCACCTCGATCCTAGTCTCCATTGTTGAAGTCTGACGAGTGGATGTCACCATACACAGCGTGCCCAAGAATGTGCTCTGATACCAATGGTAACAACTGGTACCAAACTCATGAAATAGGATAGATTTTAAAGAGAAATTATTTAAGATAGGACCCAATTAGGTCTAGCCTTGAAAATAACAAAATAGAAGAATGATAATTCTCGAGAAAGAGTGCTTTCTCGCCTGCTCTGTTCTGGTCTCTTAAAAAACCTGCCTCCCGTCCCTTAATTTTCTTCTATTTATAGACTACTTCATAACTAATTTTATTCTTCCTAACTATTCTCATCCTAATAATATCTTCCTAACTAACAGAATCCTAATTTAACTTTAAATAATATTTTCCTAACTAACAGAATCCTAATTTAACTTTAAATAAATTTAACTAGCTAAAGGGCAGTGGTGAAATTCTTGAATTTCTCCCTGCTTTATCCACTTCTACTTCCTGATTACTAGGGGTTACGTAACACATACTTTTGGATATTGGATTCTCTGTGATGATGATTGCTGCTACAACACCTTCATATCTTCTATATTTGAATTCCCAGTTTACTTTTTCATTCACTAGATTTACTTTCATTTGAACAGGTTGCAGAACGATTCATAGCTGCCGTTAATGAATCTGTAAAACCTCCACTCCAAATGGGATTTTTTATTGACTACAACCCTGATGACATACTTAGACAAGCAAATGAATCAACTCTTAGATATAAAGCAGGTATTTTATAGCAAACTCAAATCTTATTTTTCAAACACATGAAGCCATCTGATAAAACTATTGAAACTCATAATCCTAGATTCTGCACCTGTGCTGTTGGCATGTTCAAGTAAGATGCATGCTATTGCCCTTTATAGTACCCCATTCATGGAGCAAGTTTCAGGAATACTACTTTCTAAGTAGAAAAGGATATCTTAACAATTCAAATATAACAGAAATTCTCAGTATCATCATTTGCAGGCTATTAGTAATAATTGTGGCACTGTCTGCTTGTTCTTCTTCTGGTTTTTTCCCTCAATCATGTGAATATGTCGGTGTATACTCATTTTTTATGCATGCTATTTTTTAGGGGAACCTATCTCTGTGCTAGATGGAGTTCCTGTTGCTGTCAAGGATGAAATAGATTGTTTGCCATATCAAACAACAGGTAGTGCAATTAATGTTGTTAGTTTTTATTTCCCTCTAAGGTGTATTTCATAATTCACTTAAGCATCTAAAAATGGTATACTCAAGGAGGTACAAAGTGGCTGCACAAAGAAAGGCCTTGTAAAGAAGATGCCTGCTGCGTTAAGCGTCTAAGACTATGCGGTGCCGTGCTTGTCGGGAAAACAAATATGCATGAACTTGGAGCTGGAACTAGCGGAATCAATCCACATTATGGGTGAGACTGTATAGCACCATGTGTTGTGTAGTTACATTTTGTCACTATGGAATTTACAAAGAATTGGTTGGTGACAAGAGGATGTTTGTGTATTTACTTCTGCAGGCCTGGAAGAAACCCATATGATATTAGTAGGATTGCAGGAGGCTCTTCTAGTGGATCTGCTGCCGTTGTATCTGCAGGACTGTGCCCTGTTGCCCTCGGTGTCGATGGTGGTGGTAATTTATTGAGAAAACTTTCATTTTAGTCCCTGAAAGAGTAGGGTCTTAATAGATAGATCACTAAAAGAAAAAAATGCACACACATTAGTCCCTGGAGCAAAAGGGCTAATGTGTATGCGCTGTCTGAAGGAGTAATCTTTTAATTGCCTTACACTTTGAAGTAACTACTCCTTATTGCTTAGTAGCATTGCGCATGTATCTGCTCTAGCCAAAGTGATATATGTGAATTTGCTTATCTCAGGTATGCATGAATAGTTATAGTACATATTAGACAAAAGCTGGTGAATTACTATGATATGTGCACACTTGTTCAGGATCGGTGAGGATGCCCGCAGCTCTTTGTGGCGTCGTTGGTTTGAAACCAACTTTCGCACGCATACCTCATGCGGGGTGGGTACTCACTCTTGTTTTTATAACATGTTTATAAATACTGGGGAGGATTGTTATGATTTAGAAGACTGATCTTGTGCAACATTCAGAGTTCTTCCCCTAAACTGGACAGTTGGGATGGTTGGAGTGCTGGCCGGCACTGTTGAGGATGCATTGATTGTGTTAGTAGTCCTTTCTGTGATCATTCTTTCTTCATGGAAATTTTAAGATTGGATTTAAAGATTCTCATTTTCCACTGTTTATAGTTATGCAGCTGTCAGTGGTGAAATTCCATCCGATCAACCTTGTACCACACCAGTAAGGACTTGTTTTCCCAACTAGCAGCAACAATTTTGACCATTGACTAGTCTTCATCATATTGCTAATGATTCTGGGTATGAGTTTAGCCTTTTTGTAATCTCTTTGAACTTATAGAATCATTGTGTAATAATTCTTCAGCCCAAGATAAATCTTCCACTGCTGAGCTTGACAAAGTCCATATCAGACATCAAGTTGGCTAAATATGGCAAGGTTAGAATACTTGTTTTCCCAGATTTGAATACATGCATGATTCAATCCCATACTTTGAAAAATTAGGCTGTTCTAACATCACTTATGTTCACTAAACCACTAATTAATTCCATCAATTAGTGGTTTGATGATTGCAGTGATGATGTCAGAATTTGCTGCTCCCTAGCTTTGCAGAAGCTTCAGAATCATTACAGTTGGAAGGTAGTGCAAAATATGAAATTGTGACTACATTAAAATTATTATTATTATTATTATTCATATTGTGACTACATTCTCATGTTTGCTAAGTTCCCTATTGTATAGATCCATTGGTTTAACTATTTGATTTGAATATGAGAGAAAGCAATCTTTTAAAGATAGAAAAGTCCCAAAGAATTGCTAAATTCTAATATAAATTGCTTAAAACCTTCATTGAGAAGACAACACAACAATTAGGCCTATTACTAGCTAACATGATAACTTTATTTTGTTCAAACACACAAGACTGTAGATGTCACCATACCAGAGATAGAAGCGATGCGCCTGGCACATTATACAACAATCGCATCCGAGTGCTTCACTTCACTTGCTATTCTTGGAGAAAAGTATGCCCTTAACACCCTAAGTCTTAAACTCTCTGCCTCCCTCTCATCATTGCCATTTAGATTGAGGGATACGATTGCTGACATTCACCAAATTATTGCCAAAGGAATTGCGCAAAACTAGGATGGGATTCAAGGGTAGCACAAAGCTTCTATGGTTCTTTCAGCGGCTTGGAGTATCTTAATGCTCAAAGGATTAGGTAAACATGGCTAAGTTCTCTTGATATAAGTGATTAGGCTCAGAAATTCAGGTAATGAAACTTAATAGTTTAAGTAAATGAGTGAATGCTCGAATTGGCCCTTGAAAGATTTACAGGGAATTACATTAGTCTTTCAAAGATTCTTTAGATCAGTTTGGTTCTTTAACCAAATTGATTTCCAATATCTTTATAAGATTATATTTATGTCACAAAAATTTCTGGAGGACAAGTGTCTGCTCTTAAATAAAGCCATAATAAAGACAAAAGTAGTGTTGAAAATCAGTTAAATTTGTTTCCTGCATTAGCGCTTATATATAGTTGTTATTAATAGCAGCTTGTTAAAATATGAACAGGAATCGCCAATTGCAGTTTCACATGAAAATATTTGCCGAGGCAGATGTCATTGTCTCACCAACAACAGGGTGCGTATGGCTTTCTCCAACATCACAGAACCACAGAATGATTTCAATTTTCATGTAATACTTAGCAGTTTGTTAAATACTGCGTAACAACACATGATATTTATGTTTATAACAGTGTGACTGCGTATCCGATTCAAGATGATGCCGTGACAACAGGTGAACTTGACTATGTCAATGGAGGTATGTAGACGATATTCATTTGTTCTCAAATGTTGGTAACATAAAGAGTACTCCAAGCACTGAAAAGCTTATCAAAATCTGATTCGTACTTTGCCACCATTTCAGCTGCGCTCATTCGTTATTCCATAGCCGGAAACTTTCTGGGACTTCCGGCTGTCACTGTTCCGGTATATGATTACATTCTCTGTTACTTAGATAACGTTTAACCTTGTCGTGAGACAGAAGAGATAGAGGCATTGAAGAAAATGACTTTTAAGCTAATTTATGTACCTTAAAAAAGAAAGGAGCATCTCTACCTCCCACTATCTCCGTCGTTTTTGTCCCACAAGGACAGTAACCATATACTAGCTTAGTTTATTATAGTTACACCATGTGGTGTTTTACACCATACTTTAGGTTGTTATGGCCTAATTGTGTGCTACCTACATTTGTGCTTTCACAATTCACAGGTTGGATATGATAAATTGGGTTTGCCTATTGGCCTTCAGTTTATTGGAAGGCCTTGGTCTGAAGCAACACTCATCCACTTGGCATATGCTGTGCAGGTAGTACTTCCTTTTCTTCAGGGGGTCCTCTAATTACCCAATGTAATTATAAATTTATGATTATAAATATTTTTCGTCATATTCATGTTAAGAAATGATTATGTATGTAAGCTTATACATATGCTCATAATGTGGTTTGAGGGTAGAAGAGGATTACAAAGTTACAAGAAAATAACAGAGAGAAGAAAGATGGCAAAATGCCCCCATGTCCTTTAAGTCACTTATGTGACTTCACATGAGATGCACGCTCACCTCATGACTATAGCATCAATTTTGTTCTATTTTGGGTTCGATAATTAATACTAATTAATGCAATCTAGTATAAACTTTTGTAGTAGTCCATGAAAAATTCTAACATAACAACTGGTTTGAGTTTCCAAATTTAATTTTTTTTTAGAATAATCTATTTAATAGATTTGGTGTTACTGTGATATCAGGCCATTTGCATGTCAAGTTACAAAAAGCCAGGACTTTGCTATGATATGCTTAGAAGATAAAGAGGAAGAGCATTGGCTGAAGCATAACCTTTCAGGCAAAAGGAGAACCATGTTGTCTTGTATGTCCTTACGGGGGATTCTTTTTCTTTTTGTTTCTTTAATTAGTCGATTTCACCTATTATTATAAGAAAACTTCATGCCTTTGGTGGCAAGTTTCAATTCCCCCCCCCCATCTTATTCAAATCAGAACGGATCCTCTTCCTCATGGAAAGAGCTGCAGGGCTTTTTTTTACTATTATTCCTTTTTGGGTACATTTTTACTATTATTTGGTTGAAAAGAAAATAAGGGGAAAAGAAGGCTCAAATCAAAGAAAATTTGAGAAACCATGGTTGAGTTCCATCGTAGTGTCACAAGAATTGCTATCCAAGGAAATCTTGAAGCAACTCATCTCCCAATTAAGCGAACATATTAAACCTTGCCTTGCTGCCATAATTTCTCCTCTAACCACTTCAAGCCATCCGTTAGCATGAGCCACAAATTTCTCAGAAGCAAAATTGACATATTTACCTTATAACTAAGATCCTGCTCAAGCACCCCATCGAGAGAGACAAGATGCTGTAACAGCCTTTGTATATGGACATGGACATTCAAAGAGGAAAAAATGACAACATTCACGTGTAATGCATGGGGACACCTTTACCTTGCAGTCTTGTGATTGCGGGAAGAATATTTGAGCAACACGTCCGTCCATGGAAATTAAGATCTTGCATTTTGGGAGCTGACTAAAGCTCATCATAATTTCTATGTATCGGCCAATCCTCATAGCCCACATTTAAATGGAGGAGCCATGCATATTCTAATCATGCTGGCAAGCAGATTTCGATTCTGGTACTATTGATGCACAAATCAGAAAAAAGTGTCGTTCAGTGAGAGTGGGCCTTGGTAACCACCAATGTCACTAAACACAAACACGTACCTTCTTAATCATCGGATCCTCCCTCAGGTTTCCATCCATGCTCCCGAACAATTATTCATCATCTTACCTTTCTTGAGCATGTCACTCACTGCACTGCAGCTCAGCCACCTCCCCATCAATTATTGGGTGTTGGATCAAGGAACAACCTTCTTCTCTTGAAGGTCTCACGGAGGTTACATAATGACATGTATATAACCAGCCCGTAATTTCTCATGCCTCATTTCATAACAAAATTAACACCATTATGTCACTTGCCATACATGCCTTAATTATATCTAATTAACTAGCTATATATAACTGCAAAAATCAATTTCGTTTTCGATGTTGATGGTTTTCAACAATTACTTGTATATTATTAATAAATAATTGTGAAAATCATAGCTATAATGAATTTGTAATTTCATCTAAGATGTTGACCTCATAATCCGTTTAGTCACGTATAGAGAAAAATAATAAGATTGTGTCATTCATGAGCCAAAGTTGATTATAAAGTTAAACATGAAACAAGGTTACAAGGTTTAGCTACATGTAATGATAAAGAAACTATGAACTTGTGAGTTCAAGAAACAATTTCATCCATATATTGCATGATAACTTTATTATCAATGGCCACAGTGGATGCGGCGAAAATGAGGAGGGGATGATGATTCTCAAGGTTTCCCAAATATATTAACATGACCATGCTGCCCCTATAGAAAAAGGTGCAATTACAATCCTCTCTGACCGTTTCAATTTTGATTTATACACGCATGCAAATCATCAGTATCATAAAACACATTCAAAAAGGGGAGCAAAACTAGCCACAAAAACACAACAACTATTGCAAGCCAAATTACAAGGTCAATTTTTTTTTAATATATATAATAGTATTAAAAATCAATATGGGTGGATTTTTTTACCACATAGGAAATGACATTTTAGCTTAGTGAAAATTGAACTATGAATGCAACCATTTTTTACTTTCTGAATCTGGAAGTACTTGAAATTTTACATCTAGCACTAAATGAGGCACAAATAATTTCCCTTTGAATCTGGGATAATACTTGTCTTGATTGTCAAAATTGTCAAAATGAAGCTGTAGTAAACAGCTAAGAATGTATCAAAACCAGACATAATGGAATGCATGTATTACTATTTGCTTTAAAGAAAGAAAGAAAGAAATGCTATGTATATGTATATGTAAATTATTGTAACTTTTGGAATTATCCACATTGAATAATTATTATAAACCACATTTACAACTCAACCTTATCTTCTTTTATTTTTTTTCCTTCTCAGTGATTCCTTCTTCTGCTTACACTCTTGCTTCTTGCATATGGCCTACCAAAACTATTACGGTTCTTCTCATAGTTAACAGATTGGTTTAGTGGAATTGGTGATTCAGAAGAATCTCTTTTGGCCAAACTCAAATCACTACTATTATTATGTAGTTTCAATTGCTCTACACCATTTTGTGGACTTGGTGGTGTAACTTCACTAGTTAAATCCATAATAGGCTTGTCTGAATCAATTAGGAAGTCTTCAAATGTTGCAAGGGACTTTAGCTGCTGTCCAAGAGATTCAATGGTTTTCCTGCACTCAGCAAATCTACTAGAAGCCATTGCAAGCTCCTTCTCCTGCAATTAAAAATTGAAAACTCTTATAATGTATGAAAAAGACTATAAGTATAAAATGCTTACTGTGTGAAAGACACTAAACACAACAACTCTCACTGGCATTTACCCATTTCAATTTGGCTACTCTGAATCAAAGGTTATGAAATTTGCAGTAACAATACATTAAAGAAGCTTAAAGAACTGTTTGGTTTCTGTGTTTCTCATTTCCTGTGTTACAATTTTAATTACAAATTTGTCGCATTATTTTCAGGACTTTTGAAGGAAGTACTTTTACTGGTTCCTTCGCAAAATTCTGAAAGCAGGAAACAGAATGGGAACAAGGTGGCAGCTTTGTAACTAAATTTGAAAACAACAAAAAATGAAAAAAAGGAACCAAACAGATCCTTATTATTGAGTTCCTGTTGAGTGTTAGAAACTGACCTGCTTTAACTGCAACTCACTGTCAACACCTTCCTTATGCAGTACCTCAGTGTCCTGGTGGAGTTGAGCTTCATGTTTCATTCTCAAAAGCTCATCCTCCAATTTCTCACACTTTGATAAATTCTCAGCAGACAAAGCTCTCTCTTTCTCAATCTCTTCCTCCAATGAACAGATTTTCAAAATCAATTCATGTACCTCAGTTTGAGCAACCACGAGTTTCGACTCAGCTATCTCACTCTTTTCTAGAGTTGCCTTTAATTCTTCATTTGTTTTGTTTGCAAGGGCTATCTGAGTTTGAAGCTCTGCTACTTTCAACTCCGCTTCCTTTATCCGATTCTCGGATGCCTCAAGCTGCTTTTGGCACTCAATCAAATCCATCTCTAGCTCAAGTTTATCTGCCTCAACTGCCTCTAGCTTCTTTTCCATTTCAGCATTCTTTTGAACCACAGATTCCATCTCAGCTTTCAATTTCATTGTGCCATGGTCAACATTAGGATGGCCTGATGAATGTCCTACCACAACAAAACTGCTTCCACTTTCTGTGTCCGGCAATGCAGCGAGCCTTTCCATTTCAAGGAAATCATCCATCAGATTGATCTCAGTTGAAGAAGCCATGAGATTTTTTGCAGCAGAGTTTTCATTCTTAACTTGATCAACTTCTGCAATTAGAGCCCACGAGTCAGAATGGCTTAGCTCGCGTTCGTTCATCTCCCATGCTCCTAATTTGCGCATATCGGTTTCAACTGCCAGCAGCCTCTCTCCACTATCTGATGTGCTATCTGATGTGAAGGATTCTACATAGATTGAGGAGGCATTCAAAGACCTATGATCATTAACCGATAATGCTTTGCGCGCTATGGCTTTAAGTCTCCGGCACTCTGCTTCAAGCTTAGCCGCCTTCTTTACACTCTCCAAATGTTGCTTGCTTGCTGCTTCAGCGGCCTGTGCACTCAAATCCCTCTCAATGATTCTGAGTTCTAGTTCCTCAAGTCGAGATTGTAGCTCAGTTTTAAGGGTTGAGTTTTCTTCTTCCACATCCTCAAGCCTCTGGTGAAGATCAGAACGAATCGTCGATACAGCAGCATCTGCTTTAGCTGTTTCAAGTTGATTCTCAAGCTCAACGACTTTCCTCTCAAGCTCAGACTTTTCAGATTCGCAGCCATTCGGAGCAACTTCGTGGATCTTCTTCTCTTGATCTTCTCTAGCTTGCCGAAGCTGCCTCATACACTCCTTGAGTGCACTGTCAAGATGACTAACTCGGTCTTCAAGAGCCGAGTTCTTCTGCTTTGCAGCATCAAGTTGTTGTTTGGAACTCAACAACTCATTTTCAGCCTTCTCCCAGCCTAAATAAAATCAAAAGCCAATATTCAAGTCTTTAAATAACACAAGCTTTAGGTGAAGTTTTAAGCCCAAAAGAGTCAAAAGAGTCAATATTTAGTTTAAAAATCCCAATAATCCCCCTAAGGCAGTTTATGATAGTCTAGGCTTCCCTAGGCAAAGGAACTGTATCATAAAAGCAGATAAAGCACATCTCAATTTAACCAACTGATCTTGTATATCTAACTTCTCTCTATCATTTTAGATATTTATCCTTCAATAACCATAACAAAGCCATCACTTGAACAAATTCAACAATGTATTCTAATCAAAAGACAACAAAGTCAATAGCAGCTGCAACGTATCAACGGCTTTCTCATTGGATAAACTTGTCTGCCAAACTAAGGAAAAATTATTGACATACACAAGATGGCCAAACAACAAATACCTGAGACGGCTTCTTCGGCAACTTTAGCATGCTGCTGTACCAAGTCTTCTTTGGTGCTAATCTCTAAGAGAGCAGCAGATAATCTTTCTGTTAGAATCTTCACATCAGAATCTTCTTCTTCGTTCGGTGCAGCCTTAGACATGACTTCTGGTGATGAAGTAGCTTGGGTGGCACACACCTTTACAGTATGGCCAAAAGAAAGAACATCAGATTCATCATTTCTTCTTCCAACTTCACAATAACTTGAAAAATAAGAGATCTCAAACTTAAAGAAGGACTTAAAATGGTATTCATGCTTTATAAAAGGAATATTTCCATGTAAAATATGCAGACCAAGCAATAAAAACACTGTATTATTGGCTATACACTATACACTACAAACTATCTCAAGCAACAGACAAATTAACAAGAAGAATTAATATTCAAATCTCTTGTGTTCTTGACTTAACCATCCTTTGCTAAGTCATTAACAGTTTTTCTCATCTTATTTTTTCCTCTATCAGACTCATTTAGACCATTGAAAAAGGCCATATTCTCTGTTCAAAATTCCACAATTTTGTACTATTGAGTGTTGAAGCCATGTTATTTTAGTTTCCTTCCATCCATATTCCATTCTCCACGACAAAGACTACAACTTTCACTTCAGAAACTACACAGAACAGAACCAACCCCACAAAGAAAAGGATGGAGACAAGTATGATCACACCTTGAGAGCATGCAAAGTAGAAGTTAAACAAACAATGTAAGTAGCCAGAAAGAAGGAGGAGGTACCTGATCATCAGAGAACCTTTCTGAATAAGATGACAGTGGTCCAGAACTCTCAGTTTCGCCGGGACTTTTCTCCGACAACTTCCGGCGCCATAGCCAACTCCTTCGGTCCATCTAAAATCTTAGGCAAACCAAGGCACAGCAACCTCCTTATTCCCTCACAACAACTACTTTACCAAGTAGAACACCACCAATGACTCACCCCCAAAACATTCCAGAGTTTATCCTGAAACTAGAGAGAGAAACTCAAACCCCTAATCAAGAGCTCATTGGAATGAAATGAAATGAATGAATGAATGGACATTGAAGCAGAATAAGAGTTGGCAAATTCTGTAAGCAAAAGACAGGGTAAAAAAAAAGGAAGAACATCTGTTCAAGGCAGAAGAAGTAGCTTGAAAAGAAACTAGGAAGTGGTTATGATCTTTGCTTAGAATTCACTTTTCCAATCCCCATCTATCTACCTCCATTCTAAAACCTTGTATATGGAGTCACCAATGGTCAATTCAAAAAGGGAAGGTACAAAATTGCAAGACCCTTTGAGAAGTATATGGCTAAAGACTATTCCTTTACACTCAAAACTCCAACTACCAGCACTCCCCAATTTTACGCCATGGAAGACAAAAGATAAAAATAAATAAATAAATAAAAAGGAAAGTTAAGGATGTGAAGAAGCGGTAAGAGGGATTGAATGGAGTGGAGAAAAGGAGATATGGTGTGAAAGATCCGAGAGGAATGTCAGAAAACTGAGAGAAGTTGCAGGGATGGGAGAAATAAATGTTATCCAAAATGTTTGTTTGTGATGGAGGAAAGAGAAATTGGTAAAAAAGGAACAGAGAGAGAGAGAGAGAGAGAAGGGTAGGACCATAATAAGAAATGTGGATGCGGGTATGTTGTTGTGAATGATACACACAGAAGATGACAGTGCCAACAGTGAATTGTGCTATGAAATGCAGGTAATAATTGTGATTGGAGTTTTGCGATGACACACGCACCGCGTTGTTCCCCCTCCATTGGTCACATTCATTTTCACTCTGCAACCCTTGTTGTTATTTGTTCTTTTTTCCTGTTGCTGTTTTCGTTATTTTGTTCTTGTTTTGGAACACGCTTGTTTGCTGTGTCCTGCTGCAATGGATACTGCGGCTACGATGTGATCATCACTGAGCACTGTTTATGTCTCTTCCCTTCACCTTTCCATAATGGTAGCAATAGCATAGCATGCTTCTACTCCCTATTGCGGCGCCATTCATTGTTTTTCATTATTATTACAATTATTGCAATCATTTGGCGCCTTTAATTTGCATTTGTTTTTTTAAGAATAATTTTGACACATTATTGGTATTATCTAAGTGATTTGTTTATGATACTCATCAGATCATTAGCGGACATTTTCATAAATGTGATATTAATAATATTAAACGTTAATATTAAACCCATAATCATAACATTAAACGTAATCCATTTAAAAAACATTTTATTTTCTGTATACTTCTTTAAGATAAAAAAATTATTATTTTATAAATAACTATTTGGACTAATATTATTATATAAAGTTATTTTTTGTGACTCACATTATTTCGTCTTTCAGAAGAATATGGCACCACAGGTCATCAACTCCATTCTCCACTAACATATCACGCAACAAAACATCTTACGTGTCAAAACCACACTAATTAAATAAAAATTAAAATAATAATAATAATAATTTTTATTAATTACTAATAATTACTTATGGACGAAATAATATTAAATGTCATCCATACAAAATTAATCAAAACGGATTGATATTCCCAACAAAAGAATTCTCTAAAGTAGTAACAATGATTTGAGAATAAATTATTTATATTAAACATATCAAACGAATTGAACTGAAAAAAAAAATAGTAACCTCAAAAAGTGAATTTGATTTTTTATATGTGTTTTCTTTTATTTTGATAAAAGAAATTTACTATTCTATAAATATTTATTTAGGCTAACATTATTTTATAAAAAAAAAATTGTGACTCACTTAAAGAATTTCATCCTTCTAAAGAATATGACACCAAACATTCTTACTAATATACTAAAATCCAACAACTCCACTCTCCACAAACATGTTGTGTGGCAAAAATTACTACGTGTTAAAACCACACTAATCAAAACAAAATTTAAGAAAACTCATAATAATTATTACTGATACAGAACGAAATAATGAAAAAAATAATAAATACAAATTGAATAAAAACAAACAAACATATATTTCAGATTTGATTTTTGATTTTTGATTTTTGATATTTTCATCACACTAATCAAACAAAACTTTTAGAAAAAATCATAATTATTATTGATATAAGACAAAATCTAATTAAACAATAATAATAAATACAAATTGAATAAAAGAACAGTCATATCAGTATTAGTTTAATCCTCTATTTTTTTTTTTTAATTTAACTACACTTTTAAATGTGAGCAATATCACATTTTAAATGTGATCAAATAAAAAAAATGATCAAACTGACGCATTCTAATAAATAGAAGATTAAGTTAAACACCACCAATACGCGGCGTGTGTTTTAAGAATTTCATCAACACCTTCGTTTTCTACACATCTACACATTAAATTAAGAGTTATGCTATACGTAGACAAAAAATCATACATCATACATACACTTTGTACTTATATACATAAAGTTTGTGTTTTAACTCATATAATGTTTGTGCACTTAATTAAATATAGTTGAAAGTATCATTTACAAGTTTATAATGTTTGTGCACTCGTGAGAATAAAGTTTGTACATTATTAATGGTGTATATATAGGTGTATGAAATTGGATGTAGATGTAACATTTTTGTTAAATTAAACGTGTTGGTCAATAACCAGAGATGCATTTAATGGGGGAAAATATTTTCGCTGCATTAACAATTTTGTCCTCATTGACATAATGAGAACATGTGGTTTAATAGTCACACGCACAGGTTCTCCCGCCCCAAAGTAGTCCTCTTCCTAAGCATATTGTACTCCCAAATGTCAAAACCTAATGACATTTGCAGCAGAAAACTCGAATTCAAATTTTCATTTAAACCCTCACCGGCAACATTATTATGGATTCAACCACCAGATCCATTCTAACCCATCAATCTTTTATTAATAGATTCAACCTTTGGGAGCCTCTTCCTCTGCATGTGCTACCATTTTGAATCGTCCTCTGCCTCATCGTTTTCATAGTTCTTTACCAATTGTCATAGTATGAAATAGGGAAGGAATGTTGTGGGAAAAATAAATCCTCTGCTGTATAAACTGGTGTCACCTATCTCATTTTCTTGGAATGCCGTAGTTGGAAGGTGTTCATATTACAACATACTACTCAAGACAGTCACGTTGCTATTTCTTGAAACAAAAAGGAAATCCCATTTTTATCGAGTTCAAAATATGTGTTCCAAATCATGTTTATTTTTAGTTTGATCTGACTCTAATCAAATTATAAGCAGTCCAGATGAAATTTTGTAGCTATTGGAAACTTCTGTATTTGGAATTCAATTTATTTCAAGTTCTCTTGCGTAGATGCTAATTATTATTATCTGACTTGGCATTACAGGGCAATCGTATGCATGCGATCGTGCCTCGTGTGTTGGTCAAAAGATTCAGGCCTCTCCTCCATGAACACCAAGCGTACGTATTGCATGCAGAATTTCATTGTGAATCTTAATGACCTCAAAGTTAAATTACTGCCATCCATAAGTGTAAGTTATCTTTCCTATCTAGAACAATAGTGAAGCCAATCCAATCCAATCTGCACCGTTCCCGTTCCAGCCATTCAAGTTCAAAGACTGTGCTACCATAAACAACGATGATTCATTAGTCAGTCAACGATGAGCTGTTTGGTAAGTTCTCATAGTTGCTACCAATTGTTACTAAATGTTTATTCGTTTAGAATATCAATTTTGTCCTATTCGTAGATGTGCTCGGTGAGAATATGAATTGATTTCCACTTTTTCTATATGACACCTTATTTACTCCCTTTGCCTGTCTGGGAAATCGGTAGGCAAAATTACTAAACTGATTGCAAGTGGTGAAATCCTCACACAGAGGACAGGTCAGGTATCATCCCAACCTTACATTTTTGTGAAGAACGAAATTAGCAATGGGGCCGTGGCTGTCAAGACTATCGAACAACTTCTCAACATTGATAAGGTGCACTTTCTCAGCCTTTAAGTTAATCATGTATCTTCCGTTAGAAATACCCCTTTTATTTTTGCATTATTTTCCGTTGTTTTAGGAAGGTATATATTGGATACTCACAACAATACTATCTGTTGATGCCAGACCAGACGATTGATATTTTAGGTCGTGCGGACGTTGTAGGAAAAAGGTTGACCAAGTAGGCACTCGATTGTATTGCCACAAATGTTCTAGGTTTGACCCTAACGCCATGTTAAGGTACTTGTGATGAACTGAGTTATCTTTCAAATATTATATATATGACTTCAATGTCACGTACTTCGTTAGACGGACTGCCACTAAAGTAAAAGAAGAAGTGATATTTGCCAGACTCTAACAACGTTTGAATTGATTGTAAATTTAAGACTGGTTTGTCATACGTTTCTTCACTGCGGTGTTTATAGGTTGGAGAAATTGATGGTTTCCCACCTACTCTGGACTCTAT
Organism: Nissolia schottii; assembly: GCA_003254905.1. Taxonomy (NCBI): domain Eukaryota; kingdom Viridiplantae; phylum Streptophyta; class Magnoliopsida; order Fabales; family Fabaceae; genus Nissolia; species Nissolia schottii. Next base: position 1,163,929 of record QANU01102670.1, on the reverse strand, counting down.
TTTGGACACGAAGATGTTGTTCATAGTGAATGTCAAGGAAGCTAACATGAGCGGGCTAGACAAGGTTTACGACGTGTCAAAAATTTCAACAGACGAGGCAATCATTGCGAGCTCAGCCATATCAGAGTGCTCATTTAATGAACCGGTCTGTTTTGCTTCCACGGAATTCGTACATACGTCCATATTTACAGCATGAATAGAGTTTTCTAACCATTGTGTGTGCTTCCTAGGATCTGCCTTTTAGTCTGTCGAATGATACGCAAGGTGAGCCGAGTGTTGGACTCTCTGATCAAACTCAATTTCTGTTGAAGGTAACCTTCGTAGAGATTGTCAAGTTTAGTGGCCCTCATAAAATCGTCATCCACTCTTACTTCAGCTAAACTTTATAGCGTAGCATTGGGTAACTTATTATTGTCATTCTGGATTAGGATTTAAAAAAATCAAACAAATAAAATACATTTATTTAAATATCCATCATAAAATAAAATCACTTAAAATATATAAGTAAGATTCAAACTTCAAATGTCATACCATACATAAACAATACAAGTTCAAGATCCTAAATCACAAATGACAAGTTCAATTCCAAACATAAGTAAACCAAATTTTAAATTAAAAATACATAACAACAACAAATCTACATGAGTATTCAATATTTATTACAAGAAGACAGTAAAACAGGTGTACGTAACAAGAAAAAGGGAACAAAAATGAGAAACTTAAACACATATTTTGTAACAGGAAAACGAAAAAAAAAAATCAGCTCAATCTGACTAACAGTAATTTCAAAAAAAATTCTTTATTAAACGACGTTGTTTACCTTTTTTATTTAAAAAAATAAAAAAAAATGACCTAACTGGTCACCAGGTCACTGGGTTTCACCAAAATCGGTCAAGTCAACCCGGGTCAATCCGGGTCTAAAGCGTGACCGATCCATTTAGATAACCGGCCCGATTCCATTGCCGGGTCACCGGATTCCAAGTCGACCCGGCCGAGTCTGGCAGGTTTTTTAACTATGCTTCGCTTCTTCTTTCAAAATGTTTGCAAAAAGGACCAACGACCAGATTGATGATAATTTGTTCGGGGATAATGCTACTGAGCATTGTTTCCGGCTATCTACGACAAAGGTTCCAAAAGTGGTGGTTAAGGTGGAGCACACGAAACAGGATTAACAGTAATTAACTTACGCCAAGATTAGTATTCCCTACTTTAGTCAACTGTATGGCTTCTCTCTTGATAGTTATTCCCAGTTAATCTGGACCTTCATACTATGCCACTGCTTTCTTCTGTATAAGTAATCAACTTCTCACCTTATTGAATTCCCACGTTGTAATTTGAAAATGTTTTGTGTGTTTTACTAAGATTACTTCAACATCTTGACTAGTTTTGCAAGCACTATATTGTTGTGTTATTTCTCTGCTTTTCATTAGTTGCTTTGTAAGATGAAATCGGTTTCATGACTCACCTCAGTACCTAATTAATTGTTGTCTTAACTGCATTAGTTGTGGCTATAGCACTCCGTCAAGTGTGTGGTGTTCTGCTGTATCCACATCACTCTCCCTGTTTTTTCTATTCACTCTTTTTACCACTTACAAGCTATTTAACCTCACAAAAAGCAAGTAAATATGAAGTTAGTCCACAACTAGCATGACAATTGATAGCAACTGTGATTATGGTTCAGATCCTGATTTGCACCACTTAAATGCAATACATTATTGGTATGTGACAAAGAATGCATCTTATTTTTCAATCCAAATTTATCCTCCAACATCAAGTGATACGAAATCTGAAATAAAGGTGCACGAGTACCACCTGACTGCAATTGTAGTTCAAGCAACATTACAATACGATTTCGATTGTCTCACACAAATTCTGTTTAAGTGATTTTTACAACCTATAAGAACATTATAGTCCCTCCTAGCAGGAAGGATCACATGGCTTACGTGTTATTTCTCCCTTTTCCGTCAACCTATTTTAATGGTGGCAAATGTTAATTGTGACTCAATCTTAATTTCTAGCCATTACCTTTTGCAAAGTGGAGAATCTCCATACCAATAATGGATCAACCTTACATGCTTAAAAAATTTGAGATGCCCAAAATCATGGACTATCGTATCCTCTTATCTTGATTCAACTTTTTCCATGATCGACTTTGAAATGAGCTTCAGAATACCCATGATAATTTCCAATTCTTTTAATTGGGTTGAAATATGGTAACAAAACCATATTACAGAGACGTTAAAAGAAATCCTGTATGGGTACTTACTTTGTCAAAATCTTCAAAACCAAATTTCTGAGGCTTTTTGGCCACAACTGTTCAACATAGGAAATTTCCACCTCCAAATTTATACAATTATGATGATTTATGAGCAATTACAAAAAGGAAAGCATGAGTGGTCTGACGGCTACACTGACCACACAGTGCAACTCTGTAAATAACAAACCTTACATGGACTCTTTATGGATGCAAAGAAGGGTATCTTATACTCTTAAGTTTTGAATCAGAAAGGTCGGGGACTGTGTTCACTGATGCTGCAATCTCACTTAATGTTTGACAGCAAAGTAGAAATAAGTCATGATGAGGAACTTGTAGCCGAACTAGATACTTTTCAATATCTGCAGGCTGCACTTCATAAGAGTTTTTATTTCATTCCCTACCTAATAAATTTATACCCCATCCCCAATTTAGGAACTCTTTGTACCCTCTCCAGTAATGTTCACATACTTTTCCCTGACGAACTCTGTTTTCTTTCCTTCTTTTTACACTCGGTACGTGCTTATCTGTAAACTTACTCGTGCCATTCAGTAATCATAATGAAGCGGTCCAAGTACAGTTTTAAACCCACTGGTTACGTATTATATCAATTCACTAATAGGTCTAGACCTAATAAAACTACCCCTTCCATATACTCAGTCATTTTTTTAACTTGAGTCTGGGAAATATGAACTGAGGTCGTTCACAGTGCTTCACATGCATTTTGCACCGCTTAAATTCAAATACCACTTTAGTATCCTTACTCTGAATCAAACCCATCCCTTTCCTCAGCCTTGGTTTGTTCGTTGATTAACTCTAATAACATAGTATTTTTGTCTCTCCGCAATAGTATTTTACTTTTTTACAAGTTTTCACGTAACTCACTTCATGAATGGAAATTACAAATTAAGAATGGACACACATCCTCGTATATTTGGTTAATTAATGTGCTACTCCTTTCAACAAAGACTGATCATCTTATTCATTGACAGGCACAGCGTTAAGTTCACCTCTTAACTTACAAAAAATAATTCAAAATCAAATGATATGAAATTTTGCTTACTTGCATTTCAATTTAGATTTATTGATGTGGACTTTTGTTCATTATCTTCATTGACTGAATCAAGCCCGACGCATATATGAGATTAAAAAGCTACTATGAAGCAATAACAAAAGCCTCAAAGATTATCCAACCATGCCTACTCCTAACATGTTCATTGTTGGAGATGCGAACGAATTTTCTCACAACAATCTTATTTGCGATGAGATGAGGTATAATAGGGTTAAGCTTGCTGAGCTGCACAAGTCATTGTTCAACGGTCTTACAACCTAACAAAAAGGTGTCTACAACACGATAATGCTTGCAATACAATCGGGTAAGGGCGATATGTTCTTTTTATATGGTTATGGGGGACCGACGTCAGAACATATATGTATGGAATACCTTAGCAACTGCAGTAAAATCTGAAGGACATATTGTTCTCATAGTTGCCTCTAGTGGCATTGCTTCATTGCTTCTACCTAGAGGCCGAACAGCTCATTCGAGATTTGCTATTACTTTAGTTTGGATGAGTTTTCTACTTGCAACATATATAAAACAAGGTAGCAATCTCGCTGAGTTAATCATCAAATGCAAGCTAATAATATGGGATGAAGCACCGATGATGAATGAATTTTGTTTTGAGGTGCTTGATAGAACCATGCGAGATTTACTTAGATTCACAAATCCGAACAGTCTAAATCTATTATTCGGAGGTAAGACAATTGTACTTGGAGGAAACTTCAGGCAAATACTCCCACTCATGAGGAAAGGCAATAGGCAAGACATTGTCAATGCAACTATTAATGCATCATATTTATGGAATGATTGTCAAATTCTCATATAGAGTTTGAGTTTGAATTACAGAAGTTTGCTGAGTGGCTTTTGAAAGTAGGTGACGGTAACATTGGATCATCAATGATGGGAACGAGGTGGTACGAATTCCAAATGATATCTTAATAAACGAATGGGATGATCCTGTTGATACAATTGTTAAATCAACTTACAGTGATTACATTAACAGTATGCAGGATGAGAAACATCTCCACGGTAGGGCAATCCTTGCACCTACGCTTCATTTGGTTGACGAGATCAATGACCACATGATTGCTCTCAACACTCACGACGAAACCACTTATCTTAGTTCTGATTTAGCTTCCTTGTTTGATTGTAATCATGACTTTTTCCAAAATATTCACACTCCAGAATTCCTTAATACAATTCATTGTTCCGGTGTTCCAAATCATGAGCTGAGACTGAAGGTTGGGACACCTATCATGTTACTTCAAAATATAGATCATTCATATGGCTTGTGTAACGGAACAAGGTTGTCTATTACTAGACTTAGTCAACATGTGCTTGAAACGAAGGTCTTAACAGATAACAATATTGGTCAAAAGGTCTACATTCCACGTATGACTTTGACTCCATCAAATACCAAGTTCCCATTCAAGTTTCAACGAAGGCAATTCCTTGTGATGGTTTTGTGCTGTATGACTATTAATTAAAGGTCAATCCTTATTGAATGTTGGCCTACTATTGAAGAAATCAATGTTTACACATTGACAATTATATGTGACACTATCAAGAGTCACAAATAAGAAGGGTGTTTAAAAATCTTGATTTGTCATGACGACTGCAACAATAGTGAAGAAACTACAAATGTTGTCTACAAAGATGTGTTCTGTAATGTTTGAACACTCAAGGATATGTTCCCAGAATCAACAATTTTTTTGTCTTAACAAAGACTTAATTTAGTAATGTTTCATTTATGTCTATTCATTCATGTACTCGTACAAAGTTTCATTAATAGATATATACGTCGGGCATTACGCAAGTACTGTTAAATTAATTTTAGAATTATCATGACATAAAAATAATTTAAACCTTTTTTGTTTGTTTGTTTTTGTTCTCTTGTGAAATCATGTTTTGGTCCCTTGATATTTCTGTATTTTTAGTTGCAGTATAAAAACCAAACACTAATGTATAGAACCAATTTAATCCAAGCATGTTAAAAATAAATTTGAAAGTAAAGATAAGTTAAAAGAAGCAATATTATTCAAACTCAAACTGTAGAACAAATATAATTCCAACGTGTACTTAGACTTGAAAAATTAAATAGAGAAAACATCGATAACTCGCCGTATTATTATATAAGCTAAAGTAAATTGAACCNGGGGGGGGGGGGGGAGGGCGAATAGAAAACAAATAATTATGCAATTGTAATTTGAGGCGACGGAAGAGACGGAGAGAGACAGAAGAGAACCCTACCTTTACCCTGTGTCGTTTGAGAATTGAGAGTGTGTCTGAGATTTGGATTTGATATGTGTGAGGCTGCGAGCTACAAAATATAAATATAATAATAATAATAATAATACGTTTTGACAAAACTCAGAAGCGCCAAAACTCTTATTCTGATTCTCATCACAGAAAGAACGAACGAACGAACGAACGAAGATGAGTGGTCAAGCTCCTCCTCCTCCTCCTCCTTCCTCCTCCACCACTCCCAGGAAGACCAAACGCTCTTCCAAGAAATCCCTCTCAGAAAATGGAACCTCCTCCGCCAAACCTTCCTCTCCTACCCAACCGTCCGTTCACCATTCATTTATTTCATGCATTAATTTTCATTTTAACGTTCTTTTTGAGTTTGTTGAAAAAATATATATTTGAATTATTTTTTAGGTCGGACGGGGGAGAAAGGACGGTGAAGAAGCTGCGCTTGTCGAAGGCCCTCACGATCCCCGATGGCACAACCGTCTCCGACGCCTGCCGAAGAATGGCGGCCCGCCGCGTCGACGCTGTCTTGCTCACCGATTCCAGCGCTCTCCTCTCCGGAATCCTCACTGACAAGGTTCATATTTATTTCTTGTTTTTCTTTGTGAATTGGTTCAAGCCTCTGTATATATTATGGATTATGGATGTGGATTGGATAGGACATTGCTGCTAGAGTTATCGCCGAGGGGCTGCGGCCGGAGCAGACTGCCGTCTCCAAAGTAATGACGCGAAATCCCATGTTCGTCACGTCCGATACGCTCGCCCTTGAAGCTCTTCAGAAGATGGTCCAGGGTTAGCTTCCTTCAGCCCTACCTGTTAATTTCTTATTATTCCATGTTATTGTTATATAATGGTTTTAAATTGCTGTTGCGGTTTCTGTGATCGCAAAAAATTGTGGATATATGCTCCTAATGCGGCCACGATTGCTGTTGCGATGACATCAATTTAAAACCATACTTAGGTTTCTAAAGATAGGATGTCATTGTCAAACTTTGGGTTTTGTTACAGTGTAGTGAGGATGAAATCAATCCGTGCAGTTTTGATATTGATGTCCGGAAAGTTTACGCACTAGGATATGGGCTATATGAATGAGCATGAGTGTTTATATTCCTTTGCGCTATTAAATCGGTTGTTTGCATCTATATTGAGGTTGCTATTTGACAAGAATTGTGCAAGATAAAAGGGTAGTGGGTTGTTTTGACGATATCACGGGTAGTAGATACGAAGAATTTGTCATTACATGTGCCCAGAGTCAAGTAGAAAGTAGACAATTTTCTGTTGGTGCCTAGTTGTATTTTACGTCACATCTTGTATGAGCCATGTCTTGACTGTGGAGCAAAGAGTTATGCTAGCTAATAGAATTTGATGATCATTTTTATTGCCATAGAATTTTATGATCATGGTCACTTATCTTAGAGCCATAGAATTTGATGATCATTTTTATTGCCTTGAAACTGATAACCTACAGTTTTACAAAATTTGGCTACATGGATTAAAAATGATTAATTGTTTGTTTTCTGATTGTCTATCCTTCCTCTCATTTTGATTCATCAGTTTTCTTGGTGTTAAAGTCACCTGATCCCCCACTAGGCCTCAATAATATGTTTATTGTCTGCTATAGGGTTTCTCTCTCTCTCTCTCTCTCTCGTTTTTTTCTATACTATTTGTGTTTCAGTTTCTCTAACTTTGTTGATTATGCAAGATTTGGCAAATTATTTTATTAGGTTCTCGTAATGTTTACATCTTGTTTAATGGAGTCATAGTGTGCCAGGTAATCCATTACGGGGGATATAATTTTATTTCTTCAAACTGATAGGTAAATTCAGGCACCTCCCTGTTGTGGAAAAAGGTGAAGTCATTGCCATGCTGGATATCACCAAATGTCTTTATGATGCCATATCTAGGATGGAGAAGGCTGCTCATCAGGGGAGTGCCATTGCAGCTGCAGTTGAGGGAGTGGAACGCCAGCGGGGTAGTAATTTGTCTGGTTGGTTAACAATTATCTTTATACATACATCTTGTAGTATTGCTGGTATATGAATTTATGAATTGATTTGGGTTGTGTGTAGTGTCTCTTTAATGTTTATAATTGCCATGGTTCAATTCATTAGGAGTACTTTTATTTTTTTGAGTATGAAATCTATCTTTTTGGTTTACCCATAAGCTGACTTGGCTGTTTCTTCAAACAAAATTTAGAATATTATTATCTGTGACAGAAAAATAATACACAAAGGAACAGATATTGCTGAAAATAATTTGGGATTTGGCTCGCTGTCCCCCCCCCCCTTTTTCGGAGGTTATATTTTACTCCCCCCTACAAGAAGATGTACTTCCTTACCTTTTCCTAAATTATCTTCCTTTGTTATTTAAAAAAATTGTTCAAAGAGTGATCATTCGGAATCATCCATGACTTAATCATCTAGTTCAATCATTAATTATGTTTTGAATGTACTTTTCCTACTTAAAATCAACTTGATTGAATTTTCTTTTGTCTGATCTGCTTCCTAAAGTTTTTGGCTTCCCATAGTCGTGACAATGTTTGAAAGCGTTAAGAATTGCTATATGCTGTAATGATTCTAATTGTCTGTTTTGATTGTCACCGTTTTTATCAGCTCAAAATTCATTCATTGAAACGTTGAGGGAGCGCATGTTCAAGCCTGCCCTGTCAGCTATAGTTGGTGAAAACACAAAGTAATTTTCACACTATTTTCTTTTGCCTTTATGTATTGCCATGGGATGCTTATATAATCAGATGTAATAGTTTTACAACATTCTGTAGCTTTATGTGTTTCTAGGGCTGCTATTGCATCACCATCAGATCCTGTCTATGTAGCTGCAAAAAAGATGCGGGAGTTGCGTGTCAATTCAGCTGTGATTGTGATGGAAACCAAGATTCGGGGGATACTTACGTAAAATCCTTTTCTGAGAGTTCCTTCTGCGTGCATCATAATTAGAAATGGATTTTGGACATTCTTTTATTTTTTGCCTAATATTTCTATTTTTCTCCATCGATCTCTTTTGCAGTTCAAAGGACATCCTTATGCGTGTGGTTGCTCAAAATCTTTCTCCTGACACGACTCTAGTGGAAAAGGTTCTGGTTTTATTTCTGTGAAGTAACGTTACTGGAAAGGGGTTTATTCTGAGTTGTCATTTCTTCAGTCTGATGCTTATTTTTACTTGGTATTAAAAAATTGATTTGTTTTTCTGTGTTATTCTCCCCTCTATGACTTATTTTTCTGGTAGGTAATGACTCCAAACCCAGAATGTGCATCACCAGAGACAACAATTCTTGAAGCACTTCATATGATGCATGATGGGAAGTTCTTACATCTTCCTGTGGTGGACAGAGGTGAATTTTGCTTTCTCAATTGTATATGTAATCTCTTACATTCTTGTGCTGAGTATTATTTGTTTTGCAGATGGATATGTTGCTGGTTGTGTCGATGTTTTGCAGATAACTCATGCTGCAATTTCTATGGTAAATTTCATGTCTGGAACACATGTAGAGGATGCAATTTTTTTGGATATGTTGAAGAAGAAAATGTAGGGAGATCTGGTTATCTAGCGTGTCTTTGGGTTTGTATGCTCGTGTTTCAGGTGATAGCTGGGTATTGTAAATGGAAGACTTGTTTACTTTCAAAGAATTTTTCTAACCTCTTTCAATGTCTGTACAATATCTTACATATTTTCCCAGCTGAAGGAGGTATTTTGGATTTTAGCCTAGATTCTGACTAAGTTTTAAATGGCAAATGTTACATCTACATCTATTATCCAACTATGTTGCCTTGGATGCATTCAATTTGATCAAAGGAATCAAAGTTTTATAATGAATTTGTGCCTGTTAGACATAATGATATTAATGTACGTTGGTAGTTTCCATCTACACTAGGAGCTGCACATATTTGATCTTGATTTGTTATCCCGAACCACAAGAGTATTCTGCCTTGAGTATTCTAGACTCTAGTAGCCCCCCCCTTCATTCTTGTTTCTCAGATCATCTTGATTATTCTTTTCATAACTGTCGGGTACATAGTGATTAGTGAAGTAATCTTGTGTATTAAGATTCATATTCATCTTTGGATTTACATCTGGTATTATCATACAGTTGCTAGTGGCTGGCTTTTGTAGGTTGAAAGTAGCTCTGGATCTGTTGATGATGTGGCAAACACAATTATGCAAAAATTTTGGGACTCTGCTTTAGCTCTGGAGCCTCCGGATGATTATGACACTCAGAGGTACTTTGGTGATATCTTTTTTGTTTCAATGTAGGATTTGTTTTGTTCTGTAAACAGGCATGCATGTTTGATTGCAGTGAGGTTTCTGCGGTAATGAATTCAGATGGGGCAGATATCGCGAAGTCTACCTATTTATCTGGAGGTTTTGGTAATTCGTTTGCTTTTAAATTTGTGGATCCCAATGGTCGAGTGCATCGAATCAACTGTGGTAAGTGACATCTTGGCAACAGCTTTGTTGGAACTTAATTCTGGATAATTTTTTTCTCGAGGATGTTAGCCACAAACACTTGTGCATAAGCACGAGTCATGAAATTTTTATCTCTTTCCTACCCATTCTTATTCTTGTAAGAAATTACAAGTATTACCTGTCTTTTCTGTAGGAACTGAACATCTAGATGAGCTTGTATCTGCTATCATGCAAATAGTTGATCATGCTAAGGATGGGCAACGTCCTTCAATTTTGGTGCGTTTTGTTCTAGTTTAGTTTTGTCTTCCGTTGGTTGTACAGTATGTATTTTATTATGATTATGATGCTGCCTTTTTCTTTTCTTCTAGTATGATGATGATGAAGGCGATAGAATTGTTGTTGCAACCGATAGTGATCTAGTTGCTGCTGTCGGTTATGCTCGTGCAGCAGGACTGAAGGTGAAGATGTCTGCCTTTACTAGCTTTTTCTTGTGATAATTTTCATTTCCATGGGTTTAGTCTTATGGAATTGAAGCATCTTCGTGTTTCAGGCTTTAAAGTTGGATTTGGAGTTTCCCGATTCAGCCAAACCAACAACACCACAAACTGCTACAGCCCCTAGACAGAAAACCGGTGTATTGTCTCTGCGTTCTGGTATTTTTGCAGGTGCTGTTGTTCTAACAAGCATTAGTGTGATGGTATACTTAAAGCGCTCCAACCAGTGATGTGTTTGCCAGTTTGAGAACTCAACATGCGTTAATCATACTGTATAAATTCCAGAATTCTGTCGTAATTTTATTACAAATTGCAACAAAGGAAATGTTGGACACTGAAATAGGTGATGTGAAAGTTCTCCAACTGAATTTTCTCTTGGTAGTTGATTGACTCAAGTAGTTCAACTCTTGTTCTCCTTAAGTAAGCTTTCCTGTTGTAGAAATAAGATTCTATATTACATTGTTTTGTTAATCAAATATTATTAAGGATTAATTGTTATGTAAAGATAATATAAGCACTTGGAAGAGATATTAGTGGTTAGTGTAACAAAATATAATTGGACAACTATCTATTCTTTGGTACCATTTCCAATGTGCACCATCATGAGGTGCTTATTGAATATACACATTGTATGACTTGTTATACTAGGTAAATTACTTTATGCGGGCCGGAGCAGGTTTTTACTTTTTTTTATTTTATAATTATAAAAAAAAACTATTTTATCCTTCATTTGAAATTAAATTCATTTCTTTGCCACTCCATCCCTAAAATTATCCAAGTTCCTCAACTCTCTTCCTCACCTGCTGATCTACCCTTGAGCTCCACTCCCTTGACAATGTATCATCCACCATTTTGTGCATTACATAGTTGTATATAGTTGCATACAACCGTTAAAAGATAATCAAAAGACAAAAAAAAGGAGGGTGGGGGGAAATCACAATTCAAAAAGCAATGTTGCCTTCTACTAAGTACTTATTATAGAGAAGTCTCGGGTTCTCTAGAGTTATAACTTCTAAGGTGGAACATCACATTGTAAATGAGAAATTTATTTATACTTATTATTTATAAGATGTTGGCTCACAATTCATCCATTATTAGATGCAAGTTTAATGAAATTTACACACTATTATAATCTTAATTAATGGTAAATAAGTTATGAATCAACACAATTTTTCACAAATAATGAATCTAAATAACACATTTTAAGTATGCGAGAGTTGTAACTAAATCACTAAAACGGGCAAATTCATGTATGAAGATTATGCTCTGCACTATTTTTTTGGGTTACATTAGAGAGGCCTAAACTCGACCTCCAGGGGATGAGGGACTATAATGTCAATTTAGCTAGAGTTTATTGAGGCTTCCCCTCTAAAATGCAGTTGCCAATTAAATTATTTGACAGGGCGTACAATCATCGTAAATTTAACACCACGGTAACTATCCTTGCTGGTATATGCGTGGGACACCTTTCAATATAACCTTGGGCTATAATACTAGTTTTGAAAAGAACAATAAATCAATCTTTGCCACCTAAAAAATCAAATAGTTGAGCAATAAAAGATTAGTACGTATTACAAATTGTAGCCACCAGCAATGGAACAGCTTCTGTCAAGATATCACCTTCATTAGCAAAACGGCCATCTTCCGCTGATGACTGTACACAAACATTTTAAGGCAAAGGCAAACCTACCCTTGCTGCCAAATCATGAGGGGAAATAAGAAAAGAAAAACAAACAAGGTAGGAGTCAGGCCTCAATGCTATATGAACAAGCAATTTGTTACCCAGATACCATCAGGAGCTAGTTGGTGGTTTCTACAAATATTTTCGTGCAAGGGCGCGGACTTTCGTGTCAAAATGTGATGACGTGATCCGAGACCCAGGCAAGTACAGGGGATTAAGAAGTGTCTGCAATTTCACAACGCACAGTTACTAGTCTCTCACCAGTTCAACCTATCAAATAATCCATAAAATAAAGTATGTTTACAAAAAGATCAAGTATCAGCACTTTTATCTTCAACACCGAATCAAGAGGACATTTAGCTACTTAAACTTTTAACTGATGGGGATTATTACCAATTGTATCCCAAAATAAAAAATACAGATTTTCTAAAATACTGTACACATGTACTAGGAAATTGGGCAAGACTATCATGATGAAATGCAAATTGTGTAGAATATGGCTAATTTCAACATCCATAGAATAAAAAAAATAAAATAAAATAAAAAACTCCAACAGCTATTCATATTCTATAGTAAAGCAAAGCACACATTAAGAAATAAGAACTGGTAAAAATTCATTCAAATCCTCTCATACTCAATAATAGCACATAGTCCTGATACAAGAGTTCAAAGACACACTTTTGTTGGGAGGAAACCTACAATGATTTATGTTGGGGTTCACCAATTTTATATAACTACACTACCTATATTTCTCCATCAGAACTTTGTCAAAGGAGAGAATCAAATCAGTGAACATGAACCTTTTATAATCCCATTTCAAGAGAGGCAATCTATTATAGAATTAAGAACACTCTCGAGAAGGTTTTGACATCTTGAAACTAATTAAATAATCAACAAATATAGTAAGGAAAAAAATACATACGAAAATAAGCTATGCCAAAAAAAGCAAATTACCTTTATGTAAAGCTCATGCACCTCTTGGAAGAAGCTCTTAATGCCATCATCATTACGAGAGTCATGAAGCAACATAAATCGGGTATGTATGATAAGTTAAGGAAAAAAATCACAGAAAATCAAAATGCATGGAGATGTCATATGCGAATGTAAGTTTTAAGAGTTATCCAATCTTGGCTATTTCAATTTGTTCCCTTGCCTGCCAGGTCAGGCAAGGATTTGAGATTAGGGACAATGGTACAGCCATACAAAGAGAGAAACCAGTTGGCTTTTAAAGTTGGATACTCAGTGCTTCATTTATATGGACAAAAAGCAAGAGTAACATAATTTTATATCAACTATAAAATAATTCTCAAGTATAAAGGATATGACCAGCTGTGACGTACACTGAGACCACCAATTCATTAAATCTGTCTACTGATTTCAAGTACCTGCATCAAGATTGTTAATAAACAATATGCTGCTGAGAAAGAGAACATGGAAAATAGAGCAACAAGCACAAGAAAGAGATTATAAGGTCAATGTTCCTTATTTCGAATTGGGTTATGCAGCAACTGAAAATGTGACTCACATAGCACTAGTAGTCCATGCAAGGTCCTGAACAATATCGAGAGCAGCATGCAGAATAAACTGATGCAGCTGAGCAGCATCCTCCCTCTGTCACAGAGTAGCATGAGATCACAAATGATGTAAATTTGGCAGAAAACGATAATGCCTAGTTTCCAAAACCACACAAGCCATGCTGATGCAAGAGATTCAAATGAGCTTGTACATCAATCCGAGGAACAATTTACAATGTAAATCGAATTCTCCATAAGTTATAACAGTTTCAGACATCACTTAACCTCTAAAATCATATAACAACAGTAGTCAAGAAAAGCCAAATCTACCAAGAGGAAAGTTACAACAATAAAAAATAAAATACAACACAAACCAACAAAATCTTAAACTTTACAAAGAAAATAAAAAGTAAGAAGAATCATACTTTAGCAGCTACTCCAACTTCAGCTTCATATATAGGAATATCATTTCTGCTAACAATGATGAAACAAGCAGTGGTTGCCATTATCAACACCCTGCCAGAATTGAAAGAAGGTATTATTACGCACACTATAACAATCGAGATCACAAAAAATGAAAATGTTGGAAGAGATCTAAACTGAAATAGAACATGAAACCGAAATCGAGCCCTCTAATTACAGTTGAATGCGATCAATGAACAAGTCGTCGTACCGTATCGCCCGATACTGTCAATATCTTTCGATTTCGCGACTTACGGAAATGCGATCTGGTGCTGCAAGGATGAACAGAGTGAAGTGTTGGTATTCAGAAAAGCACATTAGTTGATGACCGATGCGTGGTCACTGAAGAATTGAGCTCTGTAAAACCCTAACGAAAACGCGATCGAGGAAGAAGACGACAACGATAGCTGAAGCTTATACATATGTAGTTCCACTAGTTCAAAATGCGGCGTTTTGCAGTAACATCCAAGGTTATGGCCAACATTTTATAGTGATTTTCCTTTCGGTTATTATCCATGGTTAAATTATTGGTAATATTATATTGTGTTTGATATTTATAAGTCATGTAATTAAAATTTAAATTACTGTTTAATATATAAAAAAATATTATGAGATAATATACATTATTTATTATTATTATTATTATTATTATTATTATTACTTTTAATATTATTATTATTTCTATTTTATTGTTATTATATTCATGTTTATTTTATTGTTATTATTATTTTATAATAATTATGATTATTATTACTTTTATTATTATTATTATTTCTATTTTATTTTTTTTATTATTACCATTATTTTATTATTGCTATTTGTATTTTCATTATTATTATTATTATTATTATTTAGGACTATTAGGAGGTGGTAGTAAATACCTCCTACCTCCCATAAAAATAATGCACATTACTACTTAGAAGACAATGTAAAGTAATCATGCCACATTACCATGTAATTTAAAATTAAGAAAAGTTTGATTAGCAATACCATAAATAAATTACCTCATATTAAATGCCACCGAAGTGTTCTACCAACGTGGATGCCAAAGTGGATGCGTATGCAATTACGAAAGAAAAAGTTTTGTTGTAAAAAAGTCTTACCCTTCAAATTGTATACGTAAATTGCCAATGCTAATTTCTTTTTCCTTGTTACAAACCGTCATAGCTAAATATGAGTTGGCATAATAATTTTATCAAAAATGCTATATGTACACCCAATTTCATACACTCATACATACACCATTAATAATACACAAACTTTATTCTCACTAGTGCACAAACATTACAAACTTGTAAATGATACTCTCAACTATATTTAATTAAGTGCACAAACATTACATGAGTTAGAACACAAACTTTATATATATAAATACGAGGTGTATGTATGGTGTATGGTTTTTGGTGTACGTGTAGCAGAATTCTAATTTTATATTATTTTTGTTAAAAAATAAAGAGTTTAATTTTTATTCACTGATAGTGTAAAATATTTTTATATTGTCAACTAATCAAATCTTATCACATTAACATAAATAGTTATTTTCTCTCTCACTGCTTCAAAAGTCACGTACATCAAAAGATCTGATTAGATTTGTGTAAAGTTTAAACTCAAATAAAAAATATATATGTTATTATAAAATTTAACTCCTATTTCAATACAACACTTAGTTAATTCAAATAATTTAAGGCTAGTTCTCCTTAAAAAAAATCATCAAAATTGGGCTAAAAAATCTAGTTTCTTTTGTATTTCAATTTTTATCAATGAAAACTGCAATATTAGTTATAGACAATAACGTTGAGCTCCACAAATTTTAACAGACCTCCATCAACGTGAAGTATTTGTATCCACCTCTCTCTTCACATTCACATGACATCATTATGTGAATAAAAAACATTAGATCTATTTCCCATTTAAAACTTCCTTAAAGCCAGGTTTGACAAAAGGAATTTGAAAGAAGCCTTCTCTAAATATGTAAGCATTAGTCATACTTGACCTTTGCTTTTAAAAAATTTACCTGAAGTCAATAGGAACTAAAATCAATAATGTCAGAAACTAAACTAATGAGAATACAAAACTAGAGACCAATTTAGCTACAAAAATGCAGAATTAGGGACTTAAAAGCAAACTTTGTTGAGGGAGAACTTGGGCGCAACCGTCAGTGCATTCCCAACAGTTGCTTTTGGAATGTGAGAAAGATGAACACTTCATTAACATAAATTTTCATTCAGAGGTGGAGCCATAAGTATGAAGCTATTTCTTACATGAGAAATAGGTAATCAGGTGATGGAGAATCGTCGAACTATAAACACACTATCTATATACACTTGCTATGCAAGTAAACCATAAAAACGTCCCTAAAATGTTAGCACTATCGATCAAGTTCGTCCTCAAAGTGCAAAAATCATCAAATTCGTTCATAAAATTGTCAAAAGTCAATTTCTAGGACAAATTTGATGATTTCCATACTTTAGAAACAAACTTGATTGATGCTGCCAACATTGAGGACGATTTTGATGGTTTACTCCTCGCTATGCATAAACTAATACTCTGTTACTCAAACCAATTTATGTCCAACTGTCTTAGTTTTGTAAGCCACTTATGTGTATCTTGATAAATACATGGTTTAGACGGTTTCTCAAAATCACCATCTACATCAGGAGAGACTGCATGATCAACTCTCTTATCCTTGGAAGGGGTGTCCTCCTGTCTGCTTCGTTGTCTTAACTTAAGGGATAGAAGCCGAGAAACCTCATGAAGTCCACCCCACTTTTCCAGTGCACGCGCAATATCATAGCGCCCTGCGGCAAATTCCATATGTTACAAAGTTATAAATGATGGTGAAGTGGCATTAGTTTGATAACATTCAAGATACATGGTCTTTCTTGCTTAGACTTGGAAGCATGTAAAGCTATAGTTTATTGCAACTTGCAAGCAGTAAAATCGAAGTTGAGGACAGGAATATCTCAACCTACCTGCTCGTTCAAATGACTTTCTACTGGGCATAAACAAAGGGTCCATTCCCCAGCTCATTTGAAACCGACTTATCTACATGAAGAAATGGATTCCATTATGATCCAAGATGTAAACAAAGTTATGTATAGGACAACTTGCTTACAAAGAGGATTTGAAGATTTCATACATGGCATGATGGCAGTATCTTTCTACTATATTATGTCGTTTTTACCATCTTCCAATGGACCAATAAGATTGTAGAAGTGGCATGTGGTGTAAAGTAAATAAGGAAATTAATGCATTCGAGATTATAAATGCAAAGGGAATTCTGGTAACCGGATTTGGTTGAACTTTGGCAACCCACCTCCTCTTGTAAATTTTCAAGGTTGTCCCAGTAACCCTTTGGTTTGCGGTGTTTGTAAGCCAAAGAGAGGTTCATGATGGTTGCAATCTTTCTGAATCCACCCATGCGAGTGATAGCCTTCTCGATATCCACTCTTCCATGCAAACGAAGTTGCTTCCTCATTGGCATAAACCCTTCCTGTCCATGTGCAGAAATGAATTTCAGGAGTTCAGATTTTAGTATTTCAATGTCCCTCTGTAAGCCTGGAACTTTAGGCCTGTGGTGACATGAGCTTTGAACATTGCAATTAGGAACTTCCTCCGCTGAACCAGAGACACCATCCTTTTGAGTTCCAGATGAAACAATTTGTTGCCCTGAATTTGTATTCTGCTCACAAATTCCTGCAGATTTTGATACATTCCTGTTCTCAACATAGTCTCTTATTGCCGACAAGTTTGATGGTAGATCTTCATAAATGACCTGAAATGATATTATGCAAAGAACTGAAAATATTTCGGGAATTCAAATCATTAGTGGATCAATAAGTATTATTTGTCAGGAGATAAATTTTGGGATAGTGTATTAGGCTTCAGTGGTATAGGCCGAACTTAATGTAATCGTGTATTTTAGTTAACCGAGCTCCTGTCCAGTTTCCATAAAATAGTTATCTTAGGTGGACTACATTGAGAAGGATCTAAGTTAGAATGAAAATGTTACACTCATGCATATAATGTTGGTAAAGTGTAAAAGCAATATGAAATTACATAGATGAATCAACTGCGAGACAAACCTCCTCCATGATGGCTTCCGAAAGAAAAGTATCTTTGCGCATTTTTGACTCCACAGAGTACTTTAGCAGCGTGTGATGATTTCCTAGTTGCTCAAAAATCCATTTTCCCTGAAACGAGTCAAAATCCCCTTCAACCTGTTCAAAACTGATCTCCTGTTCTAGTTTTTCACACAAATCTAACACAACTCGAGCATGAAGCACCATATAAAGAAGGCCCTTACACCCTTCCTGCATGTCGATTAAACCAGGAAATTACATCAATCACATCATTTATAGACAAAAGCGTAATACATGTCCAGGCTAGTTTCAGTGTTTGTGCTAAATGTGTTGACAATGCGTAATACAGTGGCTAGGAAACAAACTAGGATAACACAGTTAAGATGCTCATTTAAGACTCTACTTCATTAACATTGAACCATACCTGAAGAATGCGGACTTTATTGTTATCTCGTGACAAAATCTTACTGATTGCTAAATTTGGAACCATCCTGCAACAAATTATTTCGAATCAAGTTAGGCAAATGAAACACTAGATCTGGAAATCTTCTGCTGCATGTCTCCAGTGCATCTAGTTTAAAGAAGAATGAATGACTAACTCGGGTAGAGTCTCATAGGCAGTCAGAATATTCCATACTTCACGAACAGGAGCTTTAACTGTTATGCTTGCAACAACACATCGATGTACACCTCCATTTTCCTTCACATCAAAATCACTTAATTGGTAACTTTAACTATACAGATAGAACATCGGCAGCATTAAGGCCGCCTCATAATTATCTTGAATAGATCAGTTACCAGAAGTCCGTCAAATCTGCGGAGATGAACTTCATCTACCATGCAAGGCCTATCAAGCCTGCAAACTTTTCCAAATACACCCCAGTTGCTTGTCACCTCATTGGAAGATATGGGCAAGGAACCAGAAATTGAGCTGGAAAATAGTTCTTTGTTCTCTGCAGGAGGCAATTTATCACGTTCACCTAAAGTACCATTTATCCATTTTAGGGATGAACCATTAATAGCCACAGAAGTTTCTGGCAGAGAAAGTTTATGAGCCTCCATAAAATTCCTTTCAGCTCTGTAAGCCAAAGCTTGAAGGTTCACAGGAAGATCAGATCTGATAATCCTTTCCAAGAAAATAGCTGGGAAATTGAACCTTGGTATCACATTAACTTCATAAGATAAAATAGCGGTTGACGACCTGCATAAACCAGAACTCATGTATAACTTTAAAATCATTGAAGCACTGGAACAGAATGATATCCAGAGCAAGGGCAAAAAACGAAGCCTCTTCGTTGATCAGAGTGTGATCCAAGATCTCAGACTATGAGTGTGCTGCTTTATTTTTTAGACTGATATGATACACCACACATACACATATACACTTGAACTGAGGCAAGTGTACCACGAGGCCAGAGAACAAAATTGGAAAATATATAGTATTGGAATCGAGAAATAAATTCTACCTTGTTCCAGATTTTACGGACCATTTGCCTTCAAACTTCTTAAAGTCTCCATCAACCATGGAAAAGTGAAGTTCTCGATCCCATGCCTAGAATCATTGAAAGCAAAATGCACTATTAATCTAACTGAAAGTCATCTCATCTGGACTTCTACATTGACTGACTAATCTATCAAATAAACAATGCAAATCAGCGGTGAATGAAAAACTACAAGGTATCTTGTACATGGATCATAGGCCACAGTGCCCACTCCAACCAAAAATCCATCACTCGCCACATGCTGTAAGCTGAATTGAATCAAACAACCAATTAATAACAAGTGTTAAACAGATGCTTACTGAATGTATAAATTCTTGAAGATCCAACACAACACGCGCTTCAATATGCCAATACATGGCCCTCTGGAATCCCCTTTGCTCTAACCATATCCTCCCTGGATATGGACAAGGAATTCGCCCGCTGACAACAACAACAACAACAACAAAAATGCTCACAAAACTAAGTCAATATATCCAATCCCCAACACAAAAGAACACTCGAATATCAATAATCAACACTATTATCTGCCATAACAAAAAAGCTCCAATTTCAAATTAGCATTACCTCCACACAAGGTTAGGTATGAACTCAGCGAGATGCTCATAATCAGTGAGAGCGTTCCACACAGACTCAGTGTCAGCACTGACAGGGATTTGGGCCTTTATCCTGCGCTCCCTCCAAGATATCACGTGAACCTCACATTGCACCTCGCGCTCCCCTCCTCCTCGACGATGACCCTCGTCTGCTTTCCCGCCAAAGTTTCCATTTTTGCAATTGTCCCCGCCGTAACCGTTGAATTGGCATCTGCGTCTCAAAGGGGTCCTTCTAACAGAGGAAATCGAAATAGTGCGTTGAGAGTGGCATGTGAAGAGGCTCAGGTGTAAGGAATTTGGGTGTGCGGGTGGTGGATTGGGGAGGAAGCGTAGAGGGTGAGGTCCAGGGATGGTGGTGCTTGAAGCTCTGTAGCAGGTGAACATGAGAACAAAAATATCATGGGGGTTAAGGGAGTGTGGTGTGGTGGAGTGAGCATGAAACAGTGTGAGTGTTACTTACATGGATGGCACTTGGCAGCACAAGCAGTGACTGTATCGTAGCCACCAGTTTCGTTCTCTGTCGTTTACTGTTGCTGATGAAGTTGTGGTTGCAACAGCATCCACGGTGGGAGGGTTGTTTTGGTCATTTGGTCAGATTTTTATCAGCTGCTGTGGTTCTGGCCCGTTCTGGGAAGTATACTAATTAGCTTGCCGCAGCATGGCGTGTGTGTGTGTATATGTCATTGTTATATTTGCCTAGCGCAGGCCATCTTGTCAACAATTTATACCATGTTATATTTAACTCTTTTGCTTTAATAGTGTAATGCAACTGAATACTTTATGTATATGTGATTTTATATACATTGAGCGATATTCAAACATATTTGTAGAATGATTTGGCGGTTAGGTAAATATATAGAAATTAAACTCAAACAGTAATCGTTGTTTATGTAAAAGCTTTATATATATATATATATATATATATATATATTATCATATTTTTTAAAGTTTTAAAACTAGTACAGTCATGGTTGTTAAACTCTTGAGTTAACTCGTAAACTCATTTTACAATTTTACTACACAAAATTAGTTAACACTTATGTAAATTCTTTTTTGGTAAACTCTTATAATTTTAAGCAAACTGCCGATTTTACTAATAAGTTTACGAGTTAAAACCTACTTATGAGTTTACAAATTTACCTTAAAATGTACAAATTTTGTAATTTTGTTAGATACTTACCTAACTTTGTTTATGCTAGACAATATCTATTGAGTTTATAATTTCATATATTTATCATAATGAAACTATTTTTATCGAACTTAAGATAATACACATACAGAATAAAGTATGACATAACAACTAAGTGTTATGCAGTAAGGTGTATTTTATAATATTTTTTTCATTAATTTAATTTAAAATTAACATTATTTAATTTTAATTATAAATATAATATTAAATCATATTTAATTCCTAATTATATTATTTATAACATATTATTTTACTTATATAAATTCTTACGAGTTTACTATTCAAATTTATTGAAACTTTATAAGTTTACTTAAATTCTTGAGTTAAATATCCTTGAGCGCACTATTAAATGCACCCCGTAAGTCATGTGCTTTATGCACCCTTGTGATGTAGGGTGAACTATAGAAGACCATAATTGGCTGTAAGCTGTATGGTGGGCCATAATTGGTTAAGACATATATATAATTATTGAGGATAGACTCATTAATTTAATTGAAATGATACACATTTATATCATTTAATAAAATATCAAAGCAATTTGCATTTCCAATCATCTCTTCACCACAAACCCAATTCCATCTCCCGTAGCCACAATTTTGGCGAGGTGCGGCGGCGACGGCATAGTGAAAGGCGGAAGCCGACAACAAGGCTAGGCGGTGTTATGAGCTTGACGTCATCTAGCTATGGCGGAGCTTCACACCCACTGTCGCCTCCACCCCTGCACCGCTTAACCACTGCAAGACAACATTTGCCACCATCACCACCTTCCCGTTTTCCATTCATTACCCTTTGCTCCCCCAACCCCGCCCTCGCAACACTCAGCTTCCAACGTTGCTGTGATTTGAGCAACGCTCCAGATGTGGATATTGAGTGACAATTTGAGAAGCACCATGAATCTACTGGCATTGTTGCGATAGTCGTTGTTGCGATTTATTTTTTCAAATTTAGAACTGGTTTGCGTTTTCAGATCTAGTAATTATTTTTTCTTTTTTTTAGATAAGTTTGTATTGGTTTTTTCTTATCTGGGTTTGCCTTTTTTTTTTTTTTTCCAGATCACGAGTTGCTGTTGTAGAGGTCCAGAACGTGAATGCTCTTTGCCACCGACGCTCCGATCGTCGTCTTCTTTAGGGGTGAACATGGGTTGGGTCGGTCAGACTCGACCATGTTTTAGACCCGACTCGACTTTAACTGATCGGGTCGAGTCAAATTTTGTTTTTTTTAGTGGGTGTCTGCTTGACTTGCGACCCGTTTAGGTCGGGTTAGGTCAGAAGGTGACTCGCCAGTTTTTTTTTTAATATATTTTTTAATTAAAAATATATATTATGTTTTGGTGCATAAAATGATCTTAGGCAAAAAAAAAACTAATAACAAAAAGAAAAAAATAGTTTTTTGTTTTTTAATATATATAAAGTAATAAAATAAATGGCGGGTCGGCGGGTCGAGTCGGTGGGTTGAATCAGTTTTGACAAGTTAAACCTGACACTCGACCCAATACAAGTGATGGGTCAGGCAGATTCGACCGGTCGACTAGACCTAACCCGACCCAAAAAGGGTCGGGTCAGGTAAGCAGGTTGGATCCACCCGCTAATCACCCCTAGTTTTCTTAGTATTGACTCCAAGAAATTCATTTTTTTTTTGTTTTGGTTTTTGTTTTGTTAAGCTTAAAAATCCGTAAAGATTTTGATTGTTGAGTTTTATGATTGTGGTTATAATTGTTATGTTTATTCTTTTCTCCTGGCTTTTTTACCTTAATTTTTTCAGATATTTTACCATCAAAATCCCATGGCGGTGGTGGTGGGGCAACGTGATGGTGGTGCGGAGAAGTCGGCAATGTGCGAGTGGAGGGTATGGAAAAAAGGTAGTGGGAAGGGAGAACATCATTAGCCAGCACCAACCAACAAAATATCTCTAATATTAAAATGATTCCTTATAATTAGCAATAAAAAAAATTAAAATTTGTTACTTGTCCCTTTCTAATGCAGGTAAACGATTTGTTTTTACCCCTCAATTTACACCCATTAATGACACTTAAAGAAAAAGCAATGTTGAAGATTGCCAATGACCACAATACACCATCATCTTTTTTGTCAAAGTGCATCAAAAACCCTTAGTTGTGAGGATCATTTAAGACATTGCCTTTAAAACTACACTAAATATACTATTAGTTCATTTCATCGGTCACACCAACAACTAAGTCTTATTCTACTAAATGAGAAGCCTTCTCTTTATGTATCATCATAGTTTAGATTTGATTTTTAGATTTTCTTATTACTGAGTTATTTATAAGTGCTCTTTAAGCTTGAAAGTATTTATAGGATGAACTTTATTTTCAACTGTTACGTACTAGAGACTAAGGATTTGGAGAGTAGTGGGAGCTCACCTTACCTAGGGGCTCAAAGGGCCTTAGTCCACTAAGGAGTAGAAGGAGCCCACCTCACTCGCCTGTACTTGTCAGCCCAAGAAGAGAGCTCCAAGACACCCACAAGAGGAGAAGGTCGCAACACAAGTCTGGGAGATAGAGCAGCCCAATAGGCATTCTCGAGGCCGCGAGCCCAAGACTCTAGACCCAACTAGGCCAAAGGAGGAAGTGACGCCTTCTCTTACCACAATCAACGAGCTGTGTAATCAACGAGCCGTGTAACTAACTCCTAGACAAGCAATAAAGGATAAACCTCTGAGATATGGGGAAGTCGTTATTTGAATTGTCCATGTTCTATCTTTATCTAACTGACCTAGCTCATCTACAAAAGAACATGAACTTAGGTCACCAGGTATCACTGATTCACTCTTTAGAATACTCACAAAACCCTTGTGATTACTTGAGTGTCGAAATGTCTTTGTAGGTACACCCCGCCACTACTCTCTCACGCGCGAGGAACCCTAGTTAGAGCTTCCGTCTAGAAGTTGGAGCTTCCGTCAAAGTGCCTTCCTCAATCCTCTACTCGTGTTCAGGTAACCTCATTCTCTATACAAAATACTCTACAACATTGGCGCCACCTATGGAGAACCTGACACCGTCTAATAAGTATCAAATTACCATTTCTACAAGTGCTTTGATGGAAGCCAATAACGTTGCTGCAACTCCCCTTCCTCCATAACGCTGGCTAGGAATGCCTCAAGATGGGGGGTGGGAACCAACAACACCATGAACCTGATCCTCAGGATGGGAAACCTGCGTTCATAACTGGGGAAAGTGAGGTGGAGCACCGAGAGCCCAATGGCCAACACATCCCTCCCGAGTGGTCGTTCCAGGCCCCCAAAATGAAGTGGACCCCCAAAAGGTAGTCATTAGAATCTGAGACCTTATCGACCGACAGGAGAAGCGTCTCAAAGGGTAACATGGGCATTTCTTTCAATTTAAGTGAGGGGAAATCATGCACACCATCTTCTATTTGTGATGACAACACACAAATCACAAGCTCCTAAGTGACAAGCACATTGGCGCCCCATACAAGCTCCCAATAGCATCCCCAAATGCCTTAGGTGCCTAACTCTCCAAGCGTCGAGTTTCCAAGCAAAGAGTCAGGATAGGATCAGAATTCTAGATCTCAATAAACAAGTAATGAAGTCTCAAAGAAAGTGTCATGCCCCAACTTAGGATGTGACCGCACGTAAGGATATTGCCCCTACGAAAGCTCTAACGTGGCATACTAACATTTATGCATGATAAAATAAACAATTTATATAAATAAACGACTGTTTTATAAATAAACTTTAATAATAATATCTAAATTACATCTTTGTTGAAGAAATGCTAAAAAGATAACTAATGTATAAATGCTAATAGAGGATCATACCCTAGGAAATCTGGAGCATATCTAATAATGTAACCCTTGGTAGACCCCACTACAAAGTGGAGCTTACCATTGAGGCTAGACGTGTCACGTCGATGCTATTGGACGAAGGGGATGTTCTCACTTTCCTCTACTGTATCTGAAAAAAAAAACATGATAGAGGAGTGAGTCATCAACTCAGTGATGAGTACCTCGGTACCACTCATATAACAAATACTACATGCAATACAATGTATATATATAGCTGGACAAAAAATAAGGTACAAGAAAGTAAAGCAGGAATGTAACTGTTAAAAGTAAATTTGTTTCTACCTACAGTGTGTGCCCACTTTCATGCGGAGGGGCGCGAAGAGAGTGATGCCTCTCAATCCTCAATTCAAGGGAATGCGAGCTCGACCTTGCTTCTCCAGGCCATGTGTGTGTGTGTGTGTGTGTTTATGGACTTCCACCATTTTTTACTTCAATGAAGCTTTTTTGGTAGGTTAAAGAAAATGTATGATATGGTAAGGATGAGGTTTATTGGCGGTGGCAGAGCAAATATTTTCGCCACACTGCTAGTTAGAGAGGGGAAGGGGATCGATCAGGCACCTCCAAGGGGGAAAGGTCAGTCATCCTAGGTGTTTAAGGTCGGGAGGGTTTCTTATAAGGCGGGGAGGGTCGTTCGACCAACTTTAGGTGTGGGGAGGGGACGGGTCGGACATTGCTAAGGGGGAAACAACCAGTTGACCATTTTCAGTAGGGGACCAGTCGGAGCACTCATAAGGTGGGGAGGACCGGTTAGCCACTTTGGGTGTGTGTGGGGGCGTCAGTTGGACACCTCTAAGGGTGAGAGGGTTGATCGGCTTGTTGGGCAAGGAAAAGGACTGGTTGAACACCTCTAAAGATGGAGTGCTGACCAACTACTTTCGTTGGCCATGTTAGGCATTTTTGTTTTTTCCTTTGTTGGCTTATTGACCTTCTTTTTTGTTCTCTCTAACTTATATTGTGATGGTTCTTTTATAGTAATGGTGAGAAAGTCTTCTCCTACTCTCGAGGATTATCACCCCTTTAGACCTACTGACGTAGGGTTATACGGATGGCCTTCTCCAGAGGTGCTTGGGCTTTCCTTCTAATTAGAGCAAGGAGTTTGGCATCGAGGAAGGACTCTACGAGCTGTCAGTTAGTGGTTTTTCTGATAAAGGATACAACTTGACACTCCCTACCAATTGAGAAAGGCCTTGCTTTTTTCAAGAGGACCAAGAGAACCACTTTTTCTATATGTATCAAGCCACCTTTACAAGTGTTAGGTTGGGGCTTCCTTTGGTTTGCACTTTGAATATATGGGGCCATTGTACTAGGGTGTGGATGGCAATCCGAGCGGACGGCAGTCCTAGGGTGTTTCATTTGGTATCAGAGTAGTNGGATTGGTAAAATTGTCCAAAGCTCCAAAAGGGAAGCATTTTCTGGTCAAACATAGATAGATTGTCAACAAAGTATCGTAGATTTGCAGAAAAGACGCGTTTGCAGGCATCATTGTTATTTGAAGTCAAAATGCATGTCCCTCCTTAGGAACAACCAAAAAACATAACAGAAACAACAACACCCTTCAATGGAGAACCCAACAACAGCAGCAGCAGCCTCTGATTCTCTCACTGCCACTCTTACCAACTCAATCCATGCTCTTGGCAGAGGCTTTGATGTCACCTCTGACTTCAGGCTTCTCTATTGCAAAGGGGCACCTGGGTCCCGCCTTCTCCGCCTTCATGTGGAACATGCCAGGGATCTTGTTGTCTCTGATGGTGTTGTTGTTCCACATGTTCCTCCTGACATTGGTTGCTCCCTGGGGAAGAGTCGCATGGAGATGATCCCTGTCTGCACTTTCCATGAGGTGATTGGTTTTGTTTCTGTGATTTGTTTTTGATTTTTTGGTGGCTTGGTTGTTGTGGTGGTTGCAGTTGTTTTGTTTCTCATGTTAGGGATTTTGTTTTTTTGGTTTCTATGTGTGGTTCTGTTTTGTTGCTACTTGCTAGCTATCTTATCACCTTTGCTTCTGGGATAGTGTATATAGTTGGTGGCGAAATCGGAACGTTGGTGCTGCTGTGTTTCCTCAAGCAAGAACTGTGTAGTTTGAAATCAAATGTTTTAGACCTTCTTCCAACTGACATTATATTTTGGGCAAACGATGGCATGGACCAGTAATTATATCAAGTGCTTGCATTAAATGATGTGAATCTGGTTTGTAATTTGTAGGTTTCCTTTGAGCAGCCTAGTACATTGCTGATCTTATGTTGCACTAGAATTGACAATCTATTTACTGCTTTATATTAGTTCGGTATAGTAGTTATAGTGACCATGTGTTTCTGATGTCTAGCATTCTCGTATATAGTATGTAGAAGGATTTGTAGGAGGATATGTTATCACTCATAGTGTTATAAAATGTTTTGGACGGGAAGAATCATGTACAAGGACAACCAGAATTCCTGGTTCACAATAATCTGTATATTTGCCTGGGATCTATTCATGGATTTAGTACTTGCGTGCATTGTAAACCATTCTCCTTGTTTCCACTAATTCTCTCGATCTTGTGTTTCTTGATATAAGTTTGTTCTGACTAACAGATGATGAATTATTTCTTCTAATTTACTTTTCTTTTGCTTATATGAAAGATACAATGTCATTTCTGTGATTACTCTGAATTCAGTTGAACAGTATTGGAAACCTCATCTGATGATTGATTATGCAGATGGCAAAATATTTCAATGAGAGGTCAGGCCTTACAGGACAAATTCCACTTGGCAGCTTCAATTCTATGTTCAATTTCACCGGCTCCGGCACAGTTGATGCAGCAGCAACAAAATCCCTCGCCATGGTTGGATATTTCATTCCGCTGTTCAAAGTTAAACTAACCAATCTAAATTTGGTCTTAAATGAAGAAATCAAGCGTTCTGTTCCTCACTCGTGGGATCCTGCATCCTTGGCAAGGTAAATCATGTTCTTATATTGTTTCCGTTAACTAATATTTATCTAGTCCTCAACTTGTTGTAGAAAATGGTTTTGGTCTGATATGTTTGAAGTTTGAACACTAAGATGTGGTACAGTAACATTAAAGATTGCATAACGTATATTTTTAATCTGTCTAAAGTCGATTTTAGATAACATCAACAATGGAAAGTAATATATAAATTTTCTTACACAAGATTTCTTCCCTTTCTTCATCTCAGTTTTATTGAGAATTATGGCACCCATATAGTGACATCTGCAACAATTGGTGGAAGAGATGTCGTGTATATCAGGCAGCACCGGTCATCTAGTTTGTCTAGCTCAGACATCGAGAAGTATGTAAAGGACATTGGAGACGATAGGTTTATTGATGCAAATAATCTATCTGGCCCTGGTCCTTTAAAGTACAAGGAGAAGGTTAGTCTAAGAAATGCCTTTTCCCCGGGACAACAGATAACTTTTTTCTATCTATTTGTGCAACTCCTTCCTTTACTTGTTGCAAAGTAGGTCCTGGCTTAGCCCTTATTGCATCTAATTGACAATTATGCAGTGAATGATTCCATATATAAACTTAAGAAACCTCAACTATGTAACCTTTTATTTTCTTTTTGTAGGATGTTACTGTCATTTTTAGAAGGAGAGGAGGAAATGATCTTGAGCAAAACCATGCCAAATGGGTGGAGACAGTAAAATTAGCACCAGATATCATAAACATGACATTCACACCCATTGTTTCTCTTCTTGAAGGAGTGCCTGGTGTAAAGAATTTGATTCGTGCAATTGATCTATATCTGGAGTGTAAGTACTAATCCAATTATCAATACTTCTGTGTTAACTTTATTTACTGTTTATGGTAAGTATTTATAGGGTTGATTGCTCACCTGTCTGCTGTATTGACCAGACAAACCACCTATCGAAGATCTACAGTATTTCTTGGATTTCCAAATAGCTCGAGTTTGGGCACCGGCGGAGAGCAGTCTACAAAGAAAGGAGCCTGTATGTCCATCCCTCCAGTTCAGCTTGATGGGACCAAAGCTTTACGTTAGTTCTGATCAGGTATTGTTTACTAAGGCCTGATTGATCATTGAACATAGCTATCAATTAATTTTGTCGAAAAAGACAGTTCACAAATGTACAATACAGAATATTTGAAAAAGTGCTAAAACTTTCATTCTATTCCTATTTAAGTGAAATTGATACTATCTATCAAGATGGTTCATATACATTTTTCAGATTTTTTTTTTTTTTTGAATTATTGCTGACAATCCATTGAAGCAAGTTAACTAATAGATTGAGAAGTTGACGTATTCATAGTTCAGTAAGAACTAAAAGTTGGACCTCCTTGATGGCTTATATGCTTTTGTGACATTGTTAATTTCTTTATTATTATGTCCATCTGGATTAAGTGAAGCATTAACTCTTAATGTGATGCAAGTTAATTATAAAACTAGTGGAATCAAGTGCACAATTCCATGTTTATCACACGTGCCTGAGTTGTGAAAAAACAACGAAAAAGAAATAGCATAATAAACATTATAGTTTGATAGAGTATCTCTATAATGTACATTTTGTCATGACATAATTTTTTGAAGCATAAATCATGTACATATTTCTGATGGAGTTAACACCGCAATTTTAGCAGCAAGTTTGACATTTCTTCCTAGCCAAGTAACAATATGACGTGGTGTTGCAGGTAACAGTTGGACGCAAGCCTGTCACCGGGCTCAGGCTCAGTCTAGAAGGCGTCAAACAAAACCGACTCGCAATTCATTTGCAGCATCTAGCCTCCCTTCCAAAGAACCTTCTACCTCACTGGGATGCGCACATGGCCATAGGTGCTCCCAAGTGGCAAGGCCCCGAGGAGCAAGACAGCCGATGGTTCGAACCAATCAAATGGAAGAACTTCTCCCACGTAAGCACCGCACCGATCGAGTACACCGAAACCAGTATCGGGGACCTCTCTGGTGTTCACATTGTCACTGGGGCTCAGCTTGGTGTTTGGGACTTCGGTGCCAAAAATGTGCTACACCTCAAGCTCCTCTTCTCCAAAGTACCGGGATGTACAATAAGGCGGTCAGTCTGGGACCATAACCCCTCCATCCCATCTGCTCCGCCAAGACCGGACGGTTCTTCATCATCAATGACAAAGAAAAATTCTGATGACAAGAAGGAAGATAGTTCACTCCAGATTGGAAAGCTTGCGAAAATTGTGGACACTACAGAAATGTGTAGAGGGCCCCAAGATATTCCTGGTCATTGGTTAGTCACAGGGGCTAAGCTTGGAGTGGAAAAAGGAAAAATTGTACTTAGGATAAAGTACTCTTTGCTTAACTACTGATTCATCTTCTTCTTCCTTCTTTCTTTCTTTCTTTTTTTTTTTTTCCTGTTTTTTCTTTTCCACTTGCCAATAGAAACTATTACTATAGCATTCTTTGCACAGGAAGTCTTCTGAAATTTTTTAGTAGATTTGTTTATTAGTCAATTTAGTTGATAGTCATACAATCATTGATTATATGAGTACTACAACTTGAATTCAGTTTTGTTTATGTACTTTATTGTACATAATGACATTGATGACAGATTGACAGATAATGACCTTTTTTTCCCTCTCACATACTGTTATACCTTTGGTCTGAAGAGCTACCTAGATATCTCTAGATATATTTTTGTTGGACGGAAGAATAAACAAAATAAATTCTAAATCAGCAACTTATGTTGAAGCTTCAATTTTGAAGAAATTATTATGTGCTTGTAAAGTGTTAAGAAAAATTGTGCTCTCACATTAGCATATATCGGCTTCATGTGATTTGTGATTCCTCTCATTAAATGAAGCTGCAATACTATTTTACAGTTGATTATGCTGTTTACACAAATTCTAATAACACAAGCATCTGTGCTTAAAATTCATCATTATATAATCATTCTCTTAGCACGAATGAATCATAAAGATAAAAACAGAAACACCAATGCTCTAAAAATGCACTTATATAATGTTTCATACGTATTTGTCTTGGAAGCAAAGCAATTGTATGATTTAGCCGGCAAATTGAATTTCTAATTGATTGGAGTCCGGAGACACATCACAGCCAGTTGAGACATCATACATACTGGCAGGGTAACAACATGTGATATTATGGCAACTGGGTACAATTTTCGTCATCATCGAAATTTATGTATAGTATGATGATAAACCCTTGTCTGCATCTATTAGTATTCTTTCAGATTCTAATGTAAAATGTAACATCAAAATTCCCTTTTCGATGTGACACTCATGATAGATCATTGGGGTTTTGAGTTATTTTATTGCGTTAATCGTATTTCTCAGCAAATTGCCATTTTTTTTTATATAAACTGTCACCAAATTAGATGTCTCAATAATTATATTTTATTTAGCCCTGAGTGGATTGATTGATTCCAAGTAGAGAATAAAAAGCTAAGGATTAGACATACTTTAGTGTTGGAATGTTTTTGGACTATCCCCTAGTTTTTTTCTTTAGGTAGAGTTGCTTCAATTACATCCACTAAAATACAGAGAATATTTCAGATGCGAATATTTTGTGGAACATCTTCCCAGATAAGCCTTCTGCATCATCATCATCATTCTCTCACNTTCACACGTATAGGGCTGTCAAAATGAGCCCGGTCCGTGGACTTGGTTAAATAAATAGGCTTTACATGTAAAAAATAAACTTGTGAGAATTAGAAAAAAATTTGGCCCGGCCCATTTAGGCCCGCGAGCTAGCCTGTGAGCCCGTGAAATATTTTTTTATTTATAAAAAAAATTAATTTTTTAAAAGTTTCATTTTAAACTCTAAATTTTATTTTGGAGTTTAAGAATTTACTTATAATTGAGCATGTTTAACTATTTGTTATGCTTAACTACTTAATTATATTTATATTGTTATACAGCTGAAGTGCTATGAAATAGGTATTGATAAAGTTTGCATTCTATTCCTTCAATGAGTGCTTACGCCCTACAAGTTGATATATATTTTCAAACCTTGTTTATTATTGATTAATCTACGAAAAAGAGTTCTAATTATGTTTTTGATCAATAACATAATAGTACTCACATCAATGTTATATGCCGTCATTTAATTAATGAAAGTTGTATTAATTCATGAATCGATTTCAAATAGCATTTGAAAGCATTTGATATCTTTCAAGCAAGATAGTTAAAGGAACAAAAAAGATAATATAATATCGCAATCAACCATTTAAACTATTTCTTTCTAATTAATTAATAGATAGACGATAAAAAATGGTTAAAAATGATCGCTCATACTTATTCACAACTTTATATTTAAATCATAAAAAATAGACCAAAATTTTAATTTTTTGAAAAATAAACGGGCTAGCGGGCTGGCTCGTTTAGGCCCGCGGGCCGACCATAAACGAGCCAGATCTTAAAAATAGGCATAATTTTGGCCCGGCCCGTTTGACACCCCTACACAGATCACATGTTGGTGTATAATTAAATCAACTCTTTATGTTACAAGGTGCTTAATAAGAGTTTCAAGTTTTGTCATTATCACACAATATAAGAAATTAGTGACTAAGAAGACAGAGCAATTTTCCCCTTTTATTCTAACTTGTTATTGAATACTTAACTGAAATAATAAAGTGGGTTTGAATATATATACTTGGCCAATTCCTTGCTCTGACATGACTAAGAGTGGCGGTGGGATGTATCTGCAAAGACTTTAAACGCTTAAATCACTTTATGCTCTGAGATATTACGATTAAAGTTAAATGTCTTATTTGACAATATAATAAAACTATTTATACAAAGAGTTAAATGCTTTAATTAAGCTAGACTGAATGGTGAAGGCTCATATTTGTAGTCCGTCCCAAATACAATGGCACATTAAAGTTTAAAATTATAACCTCTTACAAGTTATCTAAGCCCTAGTTACTAACCTACCCTACTAATTCTTCTATTTTAATTTCTTTCTGTAAGCAACCATTTGGAACTATGTTGAATCATTTTCCTGTCAGGAAAAATCATGTGCCCTTCTTTTGGAACTAGAAATGACATGTGTATCTTAGATTTTTCTAGTATCTAAGATATGGTTTCTCTCAAACAATTCTGAGATCCAAAGTACTTTTATTATTCTCAAAAATACATAAGGAAATTGGGTAACTTTTGGGACATACCACCTTTTTGTCCTGTCATAACGGTTCTTGCTTAGAATTGGCAATTGGAATCTTGCTCATTCTAAAGCCGGCAAGTTTCATGTAATTCAATTCTGCTATCAACCAAAAACAGTCTCCATACATGTAGAGCTGGTCATCAACCATCTATTTAATATGTGATGTATTATTATATAAGGCACTTTGATGTAAGTGTAACTATTTCTTTTTATACATGCATAATATGACTAGTTGAAATCAAGTGTGTGTGTGTATATATAGGGCAAACATATTGGTCTTTCCCACTACAACTGTATTTTAATTTATCAGCTCTTCTCGTAATTTCTTTTGAGTTGAATAGTACTCCATAGTCAGCCATGGTACCATATTTCATTATTTTTCTTGGTTTACATGCATGCACAACCTCAACATTTTTGGAGTTCCCCTGCATGCTAAACATATGTATATGTGTCCATGCAGGAAAACCATGTGGTTGTTAATGGGAATGTCAATGTGGAGGAGCAAAGAGAGCTGCTGGTTGATGGAAAAGTGGATTGGAAAGGAAGAAGAGCTCTCAAAAACAAACACGGTGGAATGAAAAGTTCTTTGCTCGTACTTGGTAATTAAGGACTAATTTCAGTAGCGTTAACGTGTGAATAAACGTTCTTCCTGGAATTCTCAGTCTTGGTCAAATTTATCCCTAGGTTATAGATGGGTCATATTAGTTCCTAAAGTTGTCAAAGGTCAGTCGAATTAGTCATTTGATATCGGTCAAATTATTTTCTTACAGGAATAACTTGATTGACTTTTCGAAACCTAAAGAACTAATATGATCATTTCTATAATTTGAATATGAACTTGACCAACGTTGACAACTTTAAAGATGAATTTGAAAGTTTCCTCTCAATAAAATGTTAATGAAAAACTTTCTATTTTGTTGGTGATTGATGTAGTAATTAATTAACAAAAGTCTTGTCTGATTGATTTTTTGGGGTGTAGCCACGTTTGCATTTGAGAACATGGCAACTATGTCAATAGCAGTGAACTCGGTGACATACTTCAACAGGACCATGCATTATGATATAGCAGATGCAGCCAACATGGTCACCAATTTCATGGGTGTTAGCTACATACTCTCCATTGTGGTGGCCGTTCTTGCTGACACCTGGATTGGCAGATACAAATCCGTTCTCATTTCTGGCTTCTTTGAGTTCTTGGTAATTAAGCTTCTAAAATATATGACACCCTCCTCATTATTAGCAATATGCTATAGAAGTTATTAATCATCAAAGTAATGCTACAAAAGGGTACACAACTTAATAAGACTGCCGAAACTGTACTTGGTTCAATTGTTCTTATAGGCAAATCCTTCTTTGATAGGTGATGATCTGCTTATGGGTGCTGTTATAACTTATAAGCTTGCGTTAAGTAGACTTCAAGACAGAAATGTTATTTTACAAAGTAAAGGAGACATAACACCAAAAAAAAAAAAAAACAAATGAGTGAGATTCACCATTAGGAGTAAAAAAAAATGGACTCTGGCTCATTTATTTTTTAGTATTTATGACTATATTTCATTCTTGTACAAATAAAGGGGTGTGTTTCAGGTTTAGTATGGGGGAATATCATCCTTCGTGATAAACTCTATTTTTCCCTTATACCAAGCACATCATTACTGAAATGTTTTTACAGAATATGACAAGATTTCTTAACTACTCGTAGATCAAGAAAAAGTTGGTGATATGTT
Organism: Nissolia schottii; assembly: GCA_003254905.1. NCBI lineage: Eukaryota > Viridiplantae > Streptophyta > Magnoliopsida > Fabales > Fabaceae > Nissolia > Nissolia schottii. The sequence continues at coordinate 1,128,770 of QANU01102670.1, read as the reverse complement.
TCATTAAATGCTTGGCACTTCAGTTAATTATAAAAGATAATAATCTTAAGATGAAGAGGTAAACATTTAATGAATCCCTAATTCAAGGGAATGTTTACGTGGCAAACAATAAATATTATTTGGGCATCACTTTTAACAGTAAATAGTAAATATAATTTTCACCTCAATGGAATAGCTCTCCCCATTTAACTAGTTTCAGAAGGGGCATTGATAAACTCTTATTTTTGGGTCCAAAGACAATGATAGACCTTAAAAATATAAAAAATAATATGGGAAGTAGTTATCATCACACATGTAGGCCCCAAAAAAAGTCATTTTATAATAGTATATTACATTTCAATCAAATTATAACAAATAAAAAGTATATAATTTTCTGTTGATCTACAAGGAAACTTGAACTTCAAATTCAAAACTTGTGTTGTTGCATGCAGGGGCTGGCATTGCTCACAGTACAGGCACACAGCGGCAAGCTGAAGCCACCAACTTGCAACATCTTCGATCCAACCACAAAGTGCGAGAGACTCAGCGGCGGCAATGAAGCCTTCCTGTTCATCAGCCTCTACCTGTTGGCATTTGGCAGTGCAGGGATCAAGGCTTCCTTGCCATCGCACGGTGCAGACCAGTTTGATGAGAAGGACCCCAAAGAAGCAGTGCAAATGTCCAGCTTCTTCAATGGTTTGCTGTTTGCAGTTTGTGCCGGTGGTGCTGTCAGCTTGACTTTAAATGTGTATATTGAAGACCACAAAGGGTGGGATTGGGGATTTGGAATTGCCACTGTTGCCATCTTTTTGGGGATCATAGTCTTTGCATTTGGAATACCACTATACAGGATTCATGTTTCTCAAGGAACAAGTGGCCTCCTTGAGATCATTCAGGTATATATACAGCCCTTTGTTCGACTTTTCATGCCTTAGTTTTCAATAATGAACAATACCTTGTTACTCTAGTGCTAATCAAAACAGTCCTATTGATCAAGCTCCTTTGTCTTGATTTCTTCTCATCTATTTTTCAGGTCTACATCGCTGCAATTCGCAACAGAAACCTTCCCCTTCCAGCAGATCCTACAGAGTTATACGAGATTGTACAGGACAAAGAAGCTGCTCTAGAAATAGAGTATCTACCTCATAGAGACATTTTCAGGTTCAATCCTGCTGCCTTATGCTACTAGTAACATGTCACTTGACCATAGCTTAAGTCTTAAAGTGACTTATGGTCAGAGTAAAAGGTTTTAAATTTGATGATGCAATATCATCCAATCAAGTATTGTCTTATCGGTAAAAGTGGTTGACTTTCAATCCACTGCCTCAAAGGTCTCCCATATAACAAATGACTAGATGATAGTGTAAACTCTTTCATATTGACAATGCATCAAAATTAAATGGTTTTACAGATCAAAAAGCTACCTGTGCTGACATTACAAAACACCACAGTGATTGTATCGGGTTACTTTTACACAGGTCCTTGGACAAAGCAGCCATCCAAAGAAGTTCCATTGTGCAATCTGAGAAGCCAGAGGCTCCAAACCCATGGAAACTCAGCAGGGTGACCCAAGTAGAAAATGCCAAGATCATCCTAAGCATGATCCCAATATTCTGCTGCACAATCATAATGACCCTTTGCCTAGCACAGCTCCAAACCTTCTCCATCCAGCAGGGCTACACCATGGACACCAGCATCACCAAGCACTTCAACATCCCACCCGCATCCCTCCCAATCATCCCATTCATCTTCCTAATCATCATCATCCCTCTCTACGATCAAATCTGCATGCCGCTCCTCCAAAGGATCACCGGCATCCCCACAGGCATCACCCACCTGCAGCGCATAGGGGTCGGCCTAATACTCTCTTCCATCTCAATGGCAATAGCTGCAGCCATCGAGGTGAAGAGGAAAAGTGTTGCCAGGGACAACAACATGCTCAACGCCTTGCCGCTGCTTCAGCCATTGCCCTTGAGCATATTCTGGCTCTCTTTTCAGTACTTTGTGTTTGGGATAGCTGACATGTTCACCTATGTTGGGCTACTCGAATTCTTCTATTCAGAGGCCCCAGAAGGGCTTAAGTCTACATCAACCTGCTTCCTTTGGAGCTCTATGGCTCTTGGCTATTTCTTAAGTACCATAATGGTGCAGATTGTGAATGGGGTCACCAAGCATGTTACTGCAAGCAGAGGGTGGTTAGCAGGGAACAATATCAATAGGAACCATCTGAATCTGTTCTACTTGTTCCTTTCGATACTGAGCTTGATCAACTTCTGTGCCTATTTGCTGGTTTCAAGGAGGTACAAGTACAGGCCTCAAGGCCCTACAGCAACAAGAAATGACAATTCCAGTGAGTGAATATGATTAACATGTATGAAGAGTGTAAAATTTATGAGGGGTTAAACCAAAAGGAAAACAAAAAAAAATGTAAGTTGTACTTCTCTTTGTTTGTAAAATGTACGTGAGAAAATCAAGGTCTGCCGCACAAATTGAATACGCTACTCCTAACTTTTGACAACTCAAGAATGAAGAGAGAATTTAGATTCTAGAGAGAGGATGAATTTGTAGAGAGAGAAGTGAATTTTAAAAAATAAGAATAGGTGAAGTGGTTTGGGGTAGTGGAGTTGGTTTATTGGGCCGGGTACAAATTCGCTAAACTGGTTGGCAAATGTATAAAGGACTTGGCTAGCGGGCTAGCGGCTAGCGTATGTAGCCCACATTTGCCTAGAGGGTTGGCAAATACAGCCCGTGTACGCCTAACCCATTAGCGAATTTGGCCCTGATTCGCCTAGCATATTGGCAAATATGACGTGGCTTTCCCACATGACCACAAGTGTTATGCTGGCTAAAATAGGTGTATTCTTGTAATATGTTTTGAAATAGGGACATTTTTTGTAATATGTTTTTATTAAGAGGGGTAATAATAATACAGTAAAAAACTTTTAGCTAATAGACAAACCCTAAATTGTATGGCAGTAACGAGCATCAAGCAGAAGAGAAAGGTAGGAAAATAAGGAGCAAAAAAATTTGGGCCATTTCTTGGAAATTGTATGGCAATGATCTTCTCTGCATCGTTCCAATTTTATCAGATGTCCCCGAAGGGACGTTCAATTGGTGTGGGGTCTGTGTTATATAAAGGGCTTTGGTTTTCTTTTTTTGGGCGATTTGGGACTGTTCTGAAGCACCTTTGCAGAAACTCTTTCACTAAATGGGTTGTTGTAAAGGAGAGCTCGCGTTGAAAAACGAAGGAATGGTAAAAGGTGACATTTGTATGAGCTCTCTGTCAAATGTAAATATAGTTCACAAGAAAAAATATCTTAGGCTGTCACAATGTACCACCTATGTATCATTATATATCATGGATAAAATTGATGGAATTTATTTTTATTTTATTGTGAATGTGTCTTAAATATAATATGTTAAACGTGTGTTGGTACAAAAATCTATTGGTTCACAAATGAAATAAAAAACTATGAGTGAATGAGTTTTTATTTGCTTTGTTACGATGTTCAGTTTAATTTCTAAAACTGCATGCATCAGTGACTTTAATCTTTATATTTAATAAATTAACCTTTTTAATCATAAAAATTATAAAATGTAAAACGTGTTAGTTTATGACTTCATCTTAATTATCTTAACTTCATCATTTTCAATGATTTGTCATATTAAAATGATAACATCATAAGTTACAAATGAGATTGTGAAAGTATTCCAGACATAAAAAAATAATGCTATAACGTGTGAGAATAATTGAGATTTATTACCCTAAGTAGTGTCACATTTGCAGCCAAGGAAGTCCCCTTGGCTTCATTTACAACTCTAATCCCTCCCACAACCTCAAACTCAAAAATGATCCCATAAAATAAATTATCAATAATAAATAATAATACTAGTAAGAGTTTAAAAGGTTTGCATTATCAATGTAAGGATTTTTTGCACTATTAATCAAACAAATCTTTCCATGTTAACATTAATAGTTGCCTTCCTCTGACTCCTTTAAAAATTATACATGTCTAAAAATCTATAATGTAAAAAACTTTGTTAATATATAATAATAAAACTATAATAATAATAATAATAATAATTAAAGAAAAGCTAACAATTATTCTTCTTGGTAAGAGATTTAATATGGGATGTTTTGTGTTTTCAATACTTTCAATGTATTAAAAACATAAAAATTTTACCTTCTCAAAAAAAAAACTTACTATTTCTTAAATTCTTAATAACAAAACCCTAATAATTATAATTACCTACATTAATGAAATTACTCATAAATCACATGACAAAATTATAAACAGAGAGGATGTGGAGGAAAATAATTGTGGTATACTCTTAAATCAAAGTTTAATGATCAAGAGCGAAGAAGAAGCTAGGCATATGAATGTTGGAGATTAGAAAGTCGCGGAGATTCGGCAGCACATATTGGAATTCCAAATACAGTTTTGACTTTTGACAAGTCACAATAGGAGTGACGAAACGGTATATACCCAGCATCTCCGTATTGATGCCCTTGCTCTTGCTCACCATCATCAACTTGAATCAACCATAGTTCAACGCAACACAACACAAACTGAAACCGTTTTATGGCGACGGAGAAGCACGTGTATTCCGTGTGGGCCATCCCACCCGATGACGTGGCCGCCAGGATCGCCAACCTCATGGCCGGCCTCCGATCCGAGTTCGGCGGGCCCCAATTCCAGCCCCACATTACCCTCGTCGGAGCCATCAGGTTGACCCCCGACGACGCCCTCGCCAAGCTCCGATCCGCGTGCGAGGGCCTCAACCCTTACCATGCCACCGTCGACGGCGTCGCCACCGGCACCTTCTTCTACCAGTGCGTCTATCTTCTCGTTCACCCCAACCCTCAGGTAAAAATAAAAACATCTCTTCTTCTTCTTCTTCTTTTTTTTTTTTTTGCTCTACCTAAAGTTTTTGTCACCTGGAACTGATTCGTGGAACTTGTTACACCAGGTAGTGGAAACCAGTGCACACTGCTGCAGCCATTTCGGTTACCAGAATTCATCTCGTAAGTTTATACATACATCTTATTATTCCTACCAAGAATTTTGTATTTACTGGTGAAAATTGTTGTTGTGTATAAAATGTTAGGAGCATTTTGGGGATACTATTACCGTTGTATGTGTGTGACATTGGTTGGATTTTGCAATTGATCAATTACATTCCTGTTAATATTCATTAATATTCAGTTAGGTATCATTATGAACAAAATCATATTGCTGCTTTGGTAAATCAATCAGAAAATTTTCATTGAAAGAAAGTATTTACCGCGGCTAGTCACGCATCAGGTTGAGCAAAACATTCAGAAAAAGGCTTTTGTATCCTGATGAGGAACATTTTCACTAGTAGATGAGTTCCAATAATTTGCAATTATTATCACCTAGAGTTGAATCTACTTTATGTTGGAACATAAATCTTAGTCCAAAATTCTTAGCTATTCTGATTTGAGGACCATCTATCCCATAACTGATAAATCAGAGAGCCTATTTAGTCTACAGGGTTACTTTATTTGTGTAGCAATAACATAGTGCCGAAGCCATAGTGTGAAGGAGAGGGTAGGTGAGAGATTCATAGAGCATGGTTATTTGCCTCTTTCCTTTACTAGTTGATATCTTGTTTTTAATGGTTGCAGCTTACATGCCACACTTGAGCCTTCTCTATGGAGATTTAACTGATGAAGAGAAGCAAAAGGCTAAAGAGAGAGCTAATGTTCTCGATGGCAGCCTAAGTGGCCTGAGCTTTAGGATCAGTCGACTTGCATTATACAAAACTGACACTGAAGACAAAACCTTGAAATCTTGGGAGAAAATTGCTGAATGCACCCTTAGTCCAAATTAGCTTCTCAACTTCGATCTACAATCACAAGCTCTTGTGTAAAGCCAAGAGAATAACTAATAATTTGACCTCTACTATTGTCTTATAAACTGTTTTCTACATCTGCATTACTCTGTAGTTGTCTTCTTATTCTTTCCCTTTCCACTCTATTCATTATTTTCATAGATAATGTGGAAGACACTAAGGTGTGTTTGCAAGTTTTGTTTTGGAGGGAAAGGAAAGGAAAAGTATTAAAGATCCCAAAACCTTTCCTTTCATTTCTAAAATAAAACTCGCAAGCACACCCTAAGGACTAAACTCAAGTGTGGAGAATGCATAGGTCAACTTATCTCGCTGAAATTCATATCTTAGTTGTTTAGAAGAATGGGAGTGACTATAATCAAACTTTAGACCACTGGATTATAAAAATCTTGATATCATGTCAAGAATAATATCTTTTAAAAGCTTAAGCAGTTAGATTGAAACAAATGACTGATTTTATTTTATATCATAACATGCAATGATGAAGGATGGGGACGAGCAGAATTGAGGGTATCACCCATCATCACGGGAGGAAAACCCTGCATGCTCAAGGCAGAGCCGCAAAGGAGGAAGAAAATTCTCTCTCATCACGCTTGGTAGTTTACATTAGTACAAATCTTTATCAGGGAATGGGTGGTGGATTGCTCAAAAACCGAATGCTTCAATGAATTTAGGTGGCATTAACTCACACTTGACTTTATGTTCTGGAGGGTTCTAATGGTAGCTTAAAGTGCACTCAATGAGTTACCAGTTTCATTGGCACTGGACAGTTCATGTCTTAGTTATGAGAGTTAAGGGTGTTTGAACAAGAGCAAATTGGTTACAGTCTCCCCCAATCTTTGAATTCAATTTAGTTCCCATTTTGGCTGAACTTTCTATTTTAAGTATGTGGGAAAGGTTGTACTTGAGCTAGTTGAAAGCATACAATAGCATGGCGACAAAGAAGGTGAAAAGACAATGTGGCAACCTAAAATAATCTATAAGTTAATGCATTTATGAGATTAGGTCTAGCATTGAAGAATCTGTAACACCTAGCATCATTTGAGAGCCCAATTGAGAACCATGTAAATGTTTCTTTGTGGTCCCCTTCTGCAGAGAATGTATCAGTTACTCCACAAAGCAACTGCAGTTTGTACTAGCCTTCTCTACCAATAACTTCACGGTATTGAATAATATAATTGTCCCCTAAGAGTCACTCTCCCATAAATTTATCACTGTAAAAAGGTAACTTTTGCTGTAGTTATGTCTATATTAAGATCAATAATAACTATATGTAATCCTCTATTATTGAAAGAAACATAAGTAAGAAAGAAAGAAAGGACAATGGGTCCTCCAACTTCATCTTTCCACTCTTGCCAATATTTCTTAAAAAAAATTAATAGAAGGGGACCACGCGCTCCCTTTGTCTCCCCGTTATTCTGCTCTTCCACCCTTTTCCCAAACAATCCTTAATTTGTCAGATACTTCTCACTTCATGAAGCTATAATCTTCAAGTTCTAATTTTCATCCACTACTTTTGCATAATTGGAAGCTCACAAAAATCATCCATAACCAATATTTGATGAGGAATTCTTATAGGTGGCTTCTGGTGTGTGTGTATATAGAATGTGTACCAGCTAAATTATGCATATAGAATATCGTTACCGGTTCCTCTATTTGTGCACTACAAATGATATTGTGGTTACATCACACAGAAATAAACATTATAAAATAGGCATTATCAAACACATAAATAAGCCATATTAAACATATTACACAATATGTCTGTCTTTGTGGTGTAGAAATAGTATTTTCCATCATTATTATAACTGCGGTGATACACATTTAATAATACAAGGTCTGAAAAATCCCACGCCTTACAAATTTGTTTATAATTAAGAACTCTACAAATACTAATCACAGATAATGACACATTTCTTTAGCATTTTTATGGCTTAAGCAAGGGGCATGTGGGGTATCACTTACCCGCCACTAACTTTGTGGTCCTTCATGGCCGATATGAGAAAAGGCCAGGCCCACCAGATATCACGAAAGCTGTTAGGCCAGCGTGTTTATTCACAAAAGTTTATTTGTGTTTACTAAATAAATAAACTTGATTTACTTTCGGTAAGAATCAAATCCAAGACTTCTGTCATTCAGACTAATGCCTTATCCACTAGACTAGCATTACTTTTTGCAATATTTTATGCAATCATATTTATTAATATAATTTTATTATTTAATTTTTTAAAAAAAAAAACCATAATCTAAAGCGTCTCTAAGACTCTCTCACACTCTCATCTCATCTGAATAATGTGAGAGAGTTTTGCTGGCATTTTTCTTTTTATTTTTTGTTGGTCAAATGCCATATATTCTATTTATGATCTTACTATCACATACTAAGCAAGAGAATTGGTAATACATAACAAAGTTGAGCAAACATTTTTGGAATATGGACTTTGGTTTCTTAATGATAAAATCAATGGATGCAAATTTGATTTTCCTCTCACATAAAAGATATTCACGTTGCTCAGACTTGTCTTTTCATCTGTTTCTTCATGGGCATACCCCAGCAGCTTGCAACTTTAGAGTTTCAATTCTTTATTGAAAATGTATTTTTAATTCATATTGAATTTATACACTCTTGGTTGTTATATAGTAAATGTTATATATTTAGTTTAACTCTCCCTTCTCTCAAGAAATACCTTTATATATATATATATTAGTTTTTTTACTTTAGAATATTATTATATTAAGAAATTAAGCTATTAACAAAAGTAATACTTTGTTATGATTATTTTTGAAAAATTAAAAAATTGCATATTTTATTTTATTTTATTTTAATATTTATTTTTTATATTTTTATGATAAAAAAAATACACATGCAGGTCTATCACTAATATATGACATTTTACCAACAAAAAACAAAAAGGAAAATGCCAGGTAGAGTTGTAGGGACTCTTTAGATTAGGGTTTCTTTAAAAAGAAAAATTAAATAATAAAATTATATTAATAAATATGATTGAATAAAATGTTGTAAAAAGTAATGTTAGTCTAGTAGATACGACATTGCGGTGAATGACAGAGGTCTTGGATTCGAGTCTCACTGAAGGTGAAATAACATTTGTGAGTAAACAGGCCTTCCCACGATAAATAAAATTGGAGATTATTGAATAAAAACCAAGAGGTTAGATCCTCTTCAAAGGGTTGGTTCCCTTTTACAACTCAATAATTAATTCACACCCTAACCTAAGGAGAATACTTCTATTTATAATAATTGTCCTATTTAAATTAAAAGATGGATTCCTAATTTAACTCCTAAATAGACTCTTAAAATAATAAGAGATTCCTAAAATAACTAGATATTTTCTATCCTAACAAATAACGATAAATACTGCTAACAATTAGAAATAAACTAATAAAGATAAACTAACTAGACTGTTTCCTTATCCTTTCAGTCCCGTCTAAAATAAACTTTCCATATTTAGCTTCTCTTTTATCCTAACAGTGGCAAGATTTTCCTTTTGACCCATAGAACATGGGCCATCTATCTCTCTGGCCTAACTTTCCATTTAAGAGCTAAACAGACTAAGAATTGAAGCTATGATGTATGAAGAAGGTGAGAGTTTGGAACTTGGAAGCTTTAGAAAAAGGCTTAGCAAAACTTCATAACAAGAAAGAAAAAGCCATAATAACTATAACGACGTTGAGGCAGAAAATCTTGACAAGGATTTGGCCATATGGTAATGTGTCACCATGGCATGGTACCATATGTTCCTAAATCTTAAGCACCATGTCATTGGAACCTTGTGGCAATGTCATGAGGTATTGGTGCCCATTAATTTGTTTTTTAATGGACTAAGGTAAGAGTGAGTGATGTAAGGGAATCTATATAAATGTTGAATTTATATAAATTAAGCGACTTTGACACCACTATATTTTTGTGCCCCAACTCCAATCATATTTGCCATCTAGAGATAATGTTAAGTTTTTAACACTTCATCCTTTTGTTGGGTATACGTGTTCAGTTTTCTTCCAAATTAATGAGACTAGCACAAACCATATTGATTTTGATGTGAAAGGTAGAGTTTAACTAACTATATTATATTCGTAATTAAGCCTTTTAATAAGAAAGAGATAAAAATTAATATGCGGTTGCTCCTGCGCATTTGTTGAAAATAAAAAGTCCGAGTTTAAGTTACGGGGTGAATAAAATTATTCACAAATGTATAAACACTACTCAGGTTATTAGGGTCCAGGCCAAAATTACCCAAGTCAAAGGTTTGATTGCACTAGTCAGACCACGGTGACTCATTACATAGTTGTGTTCTCATGTAAAATCCCAGAAGAAATCTCCTTTACAGCCAAGTTACTCAGGTTTTGACCAGCTCAACACACATTGCCAAGACTACCCGAGTCACGAGCTTGATTGCTCGATCCATGGCCACGGTGACTCGTTGATTTAGATGGTGGTCTTTGAGGAACAAGAATGTATGATTATTCTAAGAATGTTCTCAAAAAAGACATCAAAATTCGATCTTTAGGTTAATTTTTAGACTTATGTCTGCTTACGAAAAAAGTTATCCACTGGTACTATAGATTCACAAAATTATACATGCTCTTTAACTCTCTTATGTCTCACAAAATAGTTAACACAAAACACTATTTTCTTCAAAACGACATAGAACTTGATGACTGCTTTCTCAAAGTTCATGTGTATGCCAATAGAACATCTTTACACCAGAAAATCAAGAATCCTAAAAATATAATAATAATTATTATTAGATGAACAAGTAATAAGCACCCTATACAATTACAATAGTATTACTCATATTGAACATTATATTTTTTTTTATGGAAATTTAACATCATATTATATTATTTCACTCAACACACAAAACAAATACAAGCTAAATGTAGGGACACTGACTAATGTTGGAGCAAGCTAAATCTAAATCCGTAAGTGAACTGAAAAGGAACTGAATCAATCAGCAATGATCAACCCATCAACTATAATGGAATAGTTTCAATCTATCACATATTTTTGACATTAAATTGAGAATGAGGAGTGGAAATGGGTCGGACAGATTAGGTTTTGGCTTAAATAGATATATTTTATTTTGTAATTATTTGATCTAAGCCTAAATTTATTGTCCATCATAGGCATTTTTTTTAGGACTCGATTTGACACTTTTGAAAGTTTGGTATGGCTTGAGAGTCTATTTATAAATTTATTTAAAATAAAGAAAAATACATAAATAAATAACTTATATGATGTTCATCAATGAAGGTTTATATACGGTGTATTTAATTAAGTCATTAACAAAAAACACAAAAAATACATTTTTTCAGTCATTTAAACTTGACAAAGCTAAAATAAACATGAAAAAAGATGAATAATATCATCAACTAATAAATAATACTACTTCACAAATATTAAAATTATATGATGAGAGAAAACAAATTAATAAATAATACAATGATGATAAAAGTTAGGTGCCTAGGTCTAAGACGAAGGTAGAGGTGAAGGTGAATGAGAATGAGGAGGAGTGGAAGCTAGGTAAAAATAGATTTTTAATTTGATTAACCAAATTATAGGAGTATGATACAATTTTTTTTATTCACGAATAGAAAAAAGAATTTTTAAAAAAAAATTGAGTTGACCTTTTTTAATGTTTGATTTTTTTTAAATAATAATAATAAAATAGACTGATTTATTCATTTTATCCCTTAACTATGTTGATGTGAGTTCAATATTTTAGCATTGTGTAGCGACCCTCAACTGCCCTAAGAGGCATTTTGCGCGAGATGTTTTGGGGAAGGTGTCTCGTGCGAGACACGCGTCGTGTCAGTTCCACATTTTTTTCGCTTTGGGTGCGTTTTCTGAGGCCCAGCCCATCTGTTTGGCCACTCTCTGGCCTATATATAGAGCTCTCATCCCCATTCCGACCCGCTTAGAGTTTAAACACCTTCCTTATTAGAAGAGTTTTACTCAATTCTTTCCCTCTTGGTAGGTAGTCATTCCTTCTTTTAAGATGGCTTAGGTAGTAGGCTCCAGCACCGCTGCCATGTTGGTGGTGGCCTACGGTGGTCCTCAGGACGCCGTGGCGATGTCGGAACGCTGTAGCGACGCTAGAGTCGTTACTGCGAGGCCTACCAGTTTAAAGTTTTGTTGTATGGGTTTCTGATGGTGGTTTGGTTGGCTTTCTAGGTGTCAACGCTATGCCGCTAGGAGCCCTAGTGCTAGTATTCCTCCATTTTGCGACATTCTAGGTGAGTGGTGGTCCCGGTGCGTCAGTGGTCCCACTTGAGTGGTCCACCTATCAATTCAGTTGTGCCATGACATGTTAGGAAGTTATTAGATAATCTATTTTAGTTATAACATGCTAGCCAGACACATGTATGCTCAATAATTGCTATGTATGCCATATTATTCCATGATATGTTACGCCATATGCCATGTTATATATGTCATGCTATATTATGCTATGTTGTGTTAGGACAGAGACCATAACTCATAGGTTTGAAATCCTTAGAAATGCTAGGTTAAGATTATACATAAGACTTGAATAATAAAGACTCTGATTAAGGCATAGACCCTAACAAGGGGCAGGTTCTGGCTAAGGTAAGACTCGGTACTTGTTATCCGTTGTGACACACCACTCTTACTGGGGAATCCTGTCCTAAGTGTGAGACCTTAGTACTCAAGTTGGACTAATAAACAAAGACTAGTTAAATATGATACACTTGTCATAATCAATAGCCTTAGGCATTAAACAACTTGGGTAATTGATAAGTGTCATATTTTAGTAGTTTTAGAAGCTAAATGGACACTTATATTGAATAACTAATGAGAAATTCTTAGCAAAACTCACCCATTTTGATTTCTTATTGTTAAATTGTTAAGAATGGATACTATATGTGTTAAATGATGACTTTTATGTCATATTTTGATATAGGAATGAAATTTGGAGCAAAACCAGCACAAGGCAAGAAGAGTGGAAGGAAGGAAGATGATTCTGGCCGCTCAGCGGCCCCTGTAGTGCATCAATAATCAAAAACTCTCTTTCTGGCAGCTCAGCGCCCCCCCTTCGACTCGCTCAGCGCCTTGTTCTTATTTTTACTATAAAAGGAAATTGGTTTCCTTCGGAGGAAGGAATCTAGAGTTGGAAAGAGAAAAAGAAAGATAAGGAGAGTCAAGGCTTCGTCCAGAGAGCAAAGGGAAGAATCCAAAGGTCGTCGCACACCGTGGCGTGGAAACGCACCACCGTCACTTGCCGATTGTCATGTTTTCTTTGATTTCTTCTTGTAAGCTGGAAAGCATCCATGGCTATGGATAACTAACCTTCCTATTGTTAGGATTTGATGAGTTTTATCGCTTAAACGTATCCATCTGAACTTCTTTGCTTATGGATCTATAATATTCAATGATTTCAATGATTCGATCTTGAACTTAATGCTTGTTTTAGCTTAGCTACTTAGACCTGATTTGAGATTTTATTTTGTGAGTGAAAACTACATCATTGAGTTAGATCTAGATCAAATCATCTAATATTCCTATTTGCTAGAAATAAAGTTAGGTTTAATGGTCGTTTTAACACCTGAAGTTATTTTGATCCACTTTGTTAATTGTGCGAGACATCGACATGTAACAACGAGAACTGAATGATCTTATCATGCTAGACATAGATGATTTAAGATAAGAACTGGTGTGAGGAAATCAAGAATTTGATAGATCATATGCATGGAACTATTGGATATATAAAAGTGGTATTACGAATCAAATCCTAGCAGCTTTCTTTACTATTTTCAACCTCGTTCAGTTTATTGCTTATTTTACAATTTCACATCTTTATAAACTTTTCATTAAAACGATGAACCAACCTATCTATTGCTTAATTAACAATATCTAAGAATGGAATTGTATTACCAATTCCCAGAGGACGACAAAAACCCTTCATTGGACTACAACTGAATCCTTGCGGGGATTTGAAAGTGGAATGGTAAATAGGAAAAAAAGCTTTCAATAGTAATCAAAGACAGTTCCTTAAAAGACTTCACAAATAGTAGACACTAGAGTAGATGATCTAGAACAGTACGAGGTCTTACAACCTCGTAAACTAGACCCACCAGTTACGACATGCGTGCCCTGCCAGTTTTATGAGAGTCAGGCTCCACAGTTACGACACGTGTGCCTTATCAGACCCCCAAGCGCCATGCTCCTCAGATTAGAGTATGCGTACCTTCACAGGTATCCAGGTTGCGTGCGTACCGGAATCACCCGGAATTATTCCTGGTGAAGTAAGGTTGAGCTGCGGCTCCCTTGAATCATGCTCCTCCACCAGGGACGTGAGCATACGTAAAATTTCAGTTATCAGTTCAGTTTATCCAGCAGTTATCCAGTTTATTTCAGTATACGCAATTTGTTCAATATATGTGCAGTTTATTAAACCATTTAGTGTATGCAGTTTTGTAATATATTTGTTATTGTACTTATTTCTTCAGTTTTATATGTGTGTGTGTGTGTATGCATATGTCGTGACATTGTCTGTAGTACTTGCTATGTGTGTGGTACCGAGGTATCCACCACTGAGTTGACAGCTCACCCCTTTGTGAAACCATTTCGGATTCAGTTGAAGATAGTGAGGACGTCCCTCTCGTCTAGTAGTGGATCCAACGTTAGTGGTAAGCTCCGCTTCGCAGTGAGGTCTACCAAGAGTATTTTAGTAGTTATGCTCCAGACATCTAGGGCAGTGTCCATAGCAGTTTATCATAAACTTTATTTCAGATATTATTACTTTGTAATTCATTTATATTATAGTTTAGATACTATGAAAACAATTTTTAGTTATTCATCAGTTTTCAGTTATTAATTAAAAGAAGCAGCTAGTATTTACTTAGCATTTGCATTTATTACATGTTAGTATGCCACGTCAGTGCTTTCGTAGGGCCATAGCCCTACGTGCGGTCACGTACTAAGTTGGGGTGTAACATATTGGAATGGAAAAACATTAACGGTTGGTATTTTACAAATCAACTAATCTATGATTTTTTACTGTGCACCAAACAGACCATATGATTGTCATATATATAGCAGTAGGATTCAACTGTTGGATCACCACCTAGTAGTACGTTTATTTTGGTGGCAATGATGCAAGAAAAGTCCTCACAGTAATCCAATCCCAAAAGGAGTTAGCAGAGAAATATATATGATGCCCTTGGGGATGAGAAGGAGAAGATTAGTAATAGTCTTCATTGTACGTAAACATTAGTAGAATTGTAACCTTCAAAAAGTGCACAACCGTATTGTTTATTGTAGTCACTTGTCAATTTGTTAGGAAAAGTTAATTAATACAACACTCTCGAGAATCAATGGTGACTCTGACGCATTAGTTGTACACACAAAATGGGAAATTAAAAACATGGTGGATTAAATATGCATACAAGTTGAAGATAAATTCTTCTTCTTGGTCTACTTTTTCTTTGTCAATGGAAATTTTTTTGTAACTATAAAAAGTAGTCCTAGTTTTTTGTCCTGATTGGGGTATTTAATGACAAAATCAATGATTAATCTCTTCACAATAATTGGCATCACACAATGTGATAAACTACTAATCAGTAATAAATCTCCATTCCTAAGAGCAAACCCTCCATCCAATCAAAAAAAAGAAGTAGCCGGGGTTAAAAAATAAAGATCATATGCAATGAGGGAAAAAAAAAAACTACACACGAGAAAAAGGGGTTCTAGATTTCTACATCGTTGATGGATATGACCAATATGATTTTTATACTAATATTTTGGATAATTCTTATTGTGAGCTAACTTTTTGAGCAACCCTTCTTAAGAGAATATGAGTTTATTTCGCATTTTGTTGGGTTACCCATAATTATCTAGTTCTTATTGCTAGTAATTGAGTTTGAAACTTCGCCTAAATTTCTTGTAATATCAGAAAATAATTGTATACTCATGAAGAAAGAAAGATACAACTAATTATTACTTATTCTTGTAGCCAATGAAACAAAAGGATCCAAATTTAATTAAGTTAAGATATAAAAAAATTCTATATTAATTTAAAAAAAGATAGGAATAGATATAAATAATAGCTATAAAAAAAAAAGGAGAAGAAATATTAAAATAAAAAATATGTAATGGTAAAGATTTACGGAAAAAGAATGTTTTTCAAGAGGATAGAATGTGTTTTTCAACCTTTAATAATCGTTTCCAGGACTCTCTCACTCATGCCCTACATCATTCACTGGTGATGTTCTTTTTCTTTTTGAAAAAAAAAACAAATAAATAAATTGGCGAGGAAGCATAATTTTAAAGGTTATTACAACTTTATCCTTCTCTTTTGATTCATCTCATACACATACCACCACAAGGGGGAAAAGAAAAAAAAAAAGTAAAATAAAAAAGGAAAAATAGAATTATATTATTTGTATTGGATGAGATCTCTTTAAAAATATAAATCTCAAAGAGATCTCATCCAATGATAAATATATGTGTGTCGATAAGGTATCTCACACGTAAATGAGTATTAATAACATTTCTCAATAAAATATATAACGATGAGATATGTCATGAGTCAGTATTATATATAGTTTGGGATGCATAAAACCACCATGGATGAAAGGCTGTTTTTTTCACTTTATAAATATCCCATCTTTGGTCACTTTGCTTTCTTCATTTTTTCTGATATATCTCATTCCTCTTCTCCGCTAAGTGGAAAAAAAAAATAGATAAAGAGTTCATTTTTTTTTTTTTGCATGTCAAGGACTGAAACCTCTGCTCCCATTTCTCCATTTTGTTTCCTAACCAATCACAAGGTCAGTGATGAGATGTGAGCATATATATATATATATATATATCATAACACTGATCATACATCACTTGAAATTTTTTCTCAGTGCTTCACCTCTTTTGGCTTCAATCAAAAACCTTTTCCCACTTCAAAACCCCAGATTTGGCAATACAGCCTCAGCTAGAGTGCAAACTATTACAAGCAAATTAAAAATTTAGTGCTAAAGGCTTAAATGTTAGGAGATTCAAAGTTTCCATTCTTTTTTTTTTTTCGTTCCTTAATTTCAGATTCTTCCTAATAACAAGTTGCTCATAGCTTTATTTGTGTGAGAAATTGAAAATAAAGAAAAATAAAATTGATGATGTTTCTTCACTTGATGATTCAGGTTGCAACACCATGGAGTTCCCAAATGAAACATCCATGTTGTCAGATTCTCTGCAGAGGAAGAACATGGGGAGGGGGAAGATTGAGATCAAGAGGATCGAAAACACGACGAATCGGCAGGTAACATTCTGCAAGAGGAGGAATGGTTTACTGAAGAAGGCGTATGAACTGTCAGTGCTTTGTGATGCAGAGGTTGCTCTTATTGTCTTCTCTACCCGGGGCCGCCTCTATGAATATGCTAATAACAGGTATATATATATATATATAGATTTCAAGCTTTAATTTCTTTGTTCCTTCTTTCCAATTAATTTTTCTATTTTTTTTTTCTAGTTTTTGGTATGCTACAAATGTTTCTGCTGATTTTTGCTTGTGCATATAGATAGATCTTGTTGAATTGGAGTTGAGCACAAATAAGTCTAACATGCATTTAAGACAGTTTTTTCCCTCTTAATTTCTATGCCTGCTTTCACTAACCAAGATTCATCATCATTTGTGTTTTTTTTTTTTTCTTTTTTCTTTTTATAAAGATAGCTACATTTTGGGTTAGACACATTTTATATCCTCTAGTAGGATTTAAATACAACTCTTTTAATTTATACCTTGACCCAGGAAGAAGGAGATGATGCTTGATGTTTCTTTCTTTCTATTTTGTTCTTTTCCTTCTCTATATGAGCTTGCATGTTCTTCATTCTCCTCTCCAATCTTTCATTCTATATGATTTTTCCTAGTACTTGTTTGCTGGGCACATATATAGATCTGGTGTAACAGATGAGATCAAACAGTTAAGCACTAGGATTTGGGGAATTTCCATTTTTCCCCCTTCTGTAAGCTGAGAAATTAAGGCCTATAAAGCAAAAGCTGTCATGCTTAATTCCATTAAGTCCAATCATCCCAACATTATTATTGAAAATAAAGTACAGTTACAAGAAATTTTCAATTTGTTCAATTGAAAATAAACAAACAAGGAAAAGGGGGAAAAGGGGTTATTTTAGGGTTTGTTTTGTAAAAGCCTAAAACTAGTTTGTCTCAGATTTATTCAGAAAATTTTCTCTTTTCTAACCCATCACAAACAAAATATGCTCACAAACACTGGCCATCCAGATAAAGATATTCCATTCCAAACTTGGAACCAAGTTTTTCGTCAAAGTCTAACCTTGCACACACCCCACGTGCCAGATCTCATCAGTCTGGGTAAAAGAATCTATAACCCTAGAAATTAGGGTTTTATTAGCAGCTAATACACGAGTTTGGTAACAATCCAATCGATCAAGCTAGAAAAAAGAAACCTTTTTATCTTCAAACTCTTAACGAAACTTGGAAATAGTCAAAAGGGTATCAAAAGTTCAAACCCGTTTTAGGAAATTGGGTTTGGTAACTGGTTAGGGTTTGTTTGTCTCGGTTGGGAAGAATCTTAATTTGGTCACGTCACACATGAATTCTCAGTTCTTTGCTGTGTTCTGACAAGAGAGTTTATGTCACGATTCCCTCACTTGGATCAATCCTCAACTTTTGCATCTGAACCCTAGAAAAGTCTATTAAAACAACCCTTAATCTGGGAAGCTTTATTTTGATTTTCTTTTCTTATTAATTTGAAAACACCAATATGCTTTGATCTGAGCTGATCATAATTTTCACCGCTGAGCCTTTGCATTAGTTCAACACCTGGCACATATGTGTCTCTATGAAAGTTTTATTATTATAAAAAGACAAGAAAAAAGCCAAGGCTTTTCTTTCCTTTTGTTCAATCAGAGAGTGAGAGACAATACTGATTTCTGACCATATATTTTGGCTTCTTCCATGCAACGTACTACTGCTTTTCCAGTAGCTGAAATGGACGCCTATGATGTTCATTTAATTTTCCGATTAAAATAAATTAGAGTAAATTTGTCTTTAACTTTTTAAAAATTAATATATTCACTTTCAAATTTATAAATAGATTAAAAAGGTGATAAAAATCAGCTCCTTTCTTGACCCAGCGTCAAGTATTTGATCTTTATTTTAAATATAAAATAATTTTAAAATTTATGATCAACATCTAAACTTTTAAATGTATTATTACAATAAAATCACCAAATTATTTTAAGATTAACATGTTTTATTATTCTTCTTTTACGGTACACGTGGCAAAGTCACCACCTTAACTAGGATATAGATATTTTTTCTTCCCCTATAAAATTCCTGCGAGAAATTCTTTAACACAAATAGTAATATATTATTTTTGAATACACAATAAAAATAAATCAAGTGAATTTTTGTAAATGGAGGTACCCAATAAATAAATTGTGGTTGGGAGAATTATCCAACGAGTAATGGGTTTCGTCCAATTGGCAGAGCAAAACATATATAGCTCTAGAAATAGTTGAGCCAATCATATTGTGGGAACCTGTGCCAACGTGGCAGGCCCAGCCAATCACTGGCTCGAGGAAATTAAGGTATCAGTGGATTGCAGATAGTAAAAAAGTATTTTTTCCCCTCCTAATTTTCCATACATAATATAGGATGGTCATGAATTTTACTATTTTAACATTTTATTTGTATCACATCTAATCAGACATTGACGTAATAAGATCATTTGATGTTGCCCTTTGAAGAGTTGCTTTTAAGGTTTAGTTAACTCAATGAGTTGGATGATTTGACCGTCGACCTTTCAAATTATACTATTTGGTTATGTCTTCATTAAATATTGATATTGATAATGATGATAATTTGCATCCTTTATACTGTTCATTACTTTTCATACCATTTGTGTTCAAAACTAGGGACCGAGTTACGTTGATAAAGTAAGGTCTTTTCTACTTTTATTAAAATGATGGTTTTGAGACTATAGTTTATGTCTGACAATAAATAAGTATATTTTGTTAGGCATAAAATAAATTAAAGTTTACTTTGCACAATTTACATCACCAGTTTGAAGTGTGGTTGCAATATTCAACCAGGAATGTAAAAGTAGCTCCATTTCTTTCTCCTTTAATTTTTTTTATGATTAATTTTAATTATTTTTGTAGGTGCTTACTAGGTTTATGAATCTTAAGTTGGCTTGAATTTCTTTGTTCAATCTGAATGTTTAACCAAGAAATAAACACTTTCTCTTTTACTAAAAAACACATCATTTGTGACCTTTGGATGAACAAGTGAGTTTTCTCACTATGTTATATCTAATCCAACGACTGCCATAAATTATGTGAAAAACTTTGGTTATATTATTTTGACTTTGTAGTATTGTTATTATAAATTAAATATGTTCTAGGAAGAAATATTCTTCAACCATATTTGAATGCAGTGATACGGAATAAACATGACTGCAGGCACTGTATTAGTTTCCATTGCCAAACCACTTAGCTTAGCAATAATCAATAAACTTGAACTGAAAACTGTACCATTACTACATTGCAGCGTGAGAGCATCTATTGAGAGGTACAAGAAAGCAAATTCAGATCCCTCTAGTGGTGGATCCACCTCTGAGATTAATGCTCAGGTATACATATATTAACCATTCATTCTCTATTTCTACTAATTGTGACATTGATTTGAGCTACTTCTCTTGCTAGCAGAATGTATTAGGTTTGGATCCAATTAAACAACAATAGCTAGCTAGGCACAATAAATTAGATTTAATCTTAATAATAAACTAACCCTTTTTTGTTTTTTTGGGGTATATATGTCAGTTTTACCAGCAAGAAGCTGCAAAACTGCGTGTGCAAATCAGTAACATGCAGAATCACAACAGGCAAGCTCAATTAGCTAGCCTTTCAAGTATTATTAATTATTAGGACAAGAAAAAAGTTGATTAAACCTTGGTGAACAATGTTTGTAATTAATAATATTATTGATTTCAACACTCTTGGTGAACAAATCTTGAATTGCTACAGGCAGATGATGGGTGAGGCTTTGAGCGCAATGAATGCCAAGGATCTCAAAAACCTTGAGACCAAATTAGAAAAAGGGATTAGCAAAATCCGTTCCAAGAAGGTATAGTGGCAAGGTTTTCCTCTTTCTATTGGCTGATTAATAACAAATCCTAATTCCCTTCCTTGTTTATGTTTGTGCTATTTTCCTAACATGTACATCAGAACGAGCTGCTGTTTGCAGAAATTGACTACATGCAGAAGAGGGTACGTGTTTAATTTCCTTGTGAAACAATTCGTCTTTTTAATTTAATTTTTCAAGTCAAATTTTGCGTCTTCATTTATCTGATTGTCAGCACTCTGGAACTTAATTGGTTGATTCACTTATCTAAATGAATGTTTGCAAGATTTCTTCATGATTATGTTAACTAAATGTGTACTTATTACAGGAGATAGACTTGCATCATAACAACCAGTTTCTTAGAGCAAAGGTATGTATATGTCACGTTTTCTGTCTTTTCAGCTATCACATGCTTTGTGCATATGTGTACGTTGGATGTATTATTAATGGAGTAAATCATTAAACCCGTCCTCAACGTTGATAGCATCAATCAAATTTGTCCATGGAGTTGTTAATAGCTGATTAAATTAGTGTGAGAGAGACTAATTTGATTGAATGTTGACAACTTTAGAGATAAATTTAATGATTTTTATACTTTAAGAACGAACTTAATCATTAATGTCAATAATGAGGACGATTTTGATGGTTTACGCATTATTTATCCCTAATCATGACTATTTTTGTTATTTGGGAATGTAGATAGCAGAAAGAGATAGGAGCCCATTGCCAGCTGGGCCCACAAACTATGAACCTATGCAATCTCAGCAGCAGCAGCAATTTGAGTCCTGTGGCTACTTCCAAGTGGCCGGATTACAACCCAATGATAATAACAATAATCAGTATGCAAGGCAAGACCACATGTCCCTTCAATTAGCTTAATTAATTAACCCTCCCCCCCCCCCCCACCAAAAAAATAATGTGTTAGTTTGCACTTGAGAAGAAAAAAAAGACTTAGGTTTTGTGCTACTTGTATTATGGCATCTAGTATGATATTAATGATAGCAAGATGAATGTTAAAATGCCTAAATGACACATGTACAAGCAGAACTATATATGTGGAGGGGGTTTCGGTATTAACTCCCGCTATGTAGTGTATGTTTTAATGGTTTAATATGTAGAATTGATATATTTAAGTTATCCCTGTAATGTACCTAAACGTGAAAGGTTCTATGATTTGTTAACAGTAGTATGTTTATTAGGATTACTAGCGTGTTTGGATCTCAGTTAACAAGGCTAGTAGTCGATTCCAAAACTCTAAAAATGAAAAACTTTTCTTTCTAAAATGATTAGAATCAATTTTGGACGAGTTCCAACCATTTAAACACGCGCTACATAAGAAGGGAGAATACACCTTGGCATGGAAAGGGCTATAAATAAATAAATCCTCAGACATGCAAAATGAAATTATAGTAATGTACTGCAATAATGTTAATCCTCAACTTTACTGGCACAAAAATTCGAAACGTCCGTATGAATACACAAGTAATAACGAGCTCGGATTTCTAGTAGGGTGATTCATAATCAATTCTAAAGCTTTAGAAATGAGAGATTTTTACTTCTGTTAGGGCATAGAATTGGTTCTAGGTGTATTCTACTTGAAAATCAAATGCGCTCTAACTAATTAAATGTGTGTGTGTGTGTGTATATGCGCAAGAGAAGAGTTTCTAAATACACACACTCTACGATTAATATTACAACTTAACAAGATGACTAATATCCATAGGGTGTGCGTAGCTTGGAATAGGAGCATTAAAAGCCATTCTTGCTGAGAATCTGTTGATAATCTGAGTTGGATGAAACTCATCGAAGAATGCGAATAGGTCTCTATGCTCGCATGGCTCCTCCTGACCATGTGCACACTGTCCATTCGATCCAACTTTGCAGCAATGCACAAAATCTTCTATGCCTCCTAACTTGGCAGGGTAATGGGATGTGATGACAGCACTGTCGATGTAGATGAATTTTGAATCAGATAGATCCTTGTTGAATCGATCAACTACTGCTTTTAGCTTCTTATTGAAAAGAATTGCAGCTTTGCTCTCTTCCTCAACACATAATATGGACGAATCGTTTTTCCCATGAGTTCTGACTTCATGTGGGATGCACCCTAGAAGGTTCAACCCTATCAATGCAAACTTTCTTGCTCCAAGTAAGTGCAATCCCTACGCATGTAAAAAAGTCTTGGTTAAACCTTTAAATTTACCTCAAGGTTATTGGCCATATCAGTTAAGTTCATTCTCAAGTTATGAAAAATATCAAATTCGTTCTCTCATTTTCAAGGTGAAAATGAGCAGATTATGTTCATCATCTCACCATTCATCTAAACGGTGAGATTATGGGTACGTTTGTTTCATTTTTTTTTATAAAAATAATCAGTTTTGTATATCTGTATAAATTTTTAAAAATAATTTGAATCTTTAAAAAATATGTTTTTAACATTTTAGGAGAATTCAAATAGATTAACTTCTAAGAAAAATATGTTTTCAGTTTTTAAAGCTCTATATCAAAAATTAATTTTTTAATCATTTTTTAAAAGTTAAAACAAACACACCCTATATTATCATGTAGAAATGAATAATGAAATGGGAAGCATAACGCTCTCCTTTTCATTATAAAAATAAGAGATTCTTGATCAATCGATCAAATTAATCCATCTCAAGAACTAATCTCATTGACTTTTATCTACTCAAAAGACTAATTTAGTACTTTTCATAAGTTAGTAACTGACAACAAAGACTTACTTAGGAACGAATTTGAATATATACTTACTCATAAGTCTTTAGGGATTTAATTTGACCTAATTTCTTAACTGAAATTTTCAGCAGTACGTACCCTTAATTGCATTGATAATTCTTTGACAAGAGCCGCAGCGTACTGGGTAGGAGTATACTTTCCTTTTGATGGGTATTGATCCGGCAAGAAATAATTGTTGAGATAATCATTGCTACCTACATTCACATAGTATAAGCACTTATTTAGGTGTGTTTTCGCTTTTTCATCACTCCCAAGTTTCTTAGCGATTTGGGAAACTATCACTTCGTGATTCTTTAACTGGGTTCCCATGCTGACCTCGTGCCCCTGCCACCAAAATTGTCATGTCATTTTACAACAAAAGATTTTTCTTAAAGTAAGATCTCAGTTTAAAAATTATAAGATTTCATCCTTAAATTAATAAAGTTTTTGGATTTATACCAAACGAATTCCGGTCTCATCACGAATTCCTGCTCCTCCAGATGCATAATTCACACCTTGAAGTATGTCCGAATCGCCGAGATTTGCGTATGGTGAGATGAAATGGTCAAATCCTAAATGTTCCGCTGCAATAATCACAAAATTGTAAGGTAAATAAAACTAAGAAATGATAACTCAAAGTGACACAACAAAATAAAATTAAGAAGTTTGTAAGTAAAGATTTTCTATTTTTTTTTTAAATACAACCATGCAATAATAATATTTTCCTATATCATTAAAAGTATTTGACTTTATACTAATTATCTAAAGAAATCATGGACATGGCTGATTCCACAGTCTAAAATCTTATACTATCAATTAATCTTACCAAAAAAAAAGTAATCATACGAATCTATTTAGTTTATTCTTTTCAAGTTTGGTAAAATATATGTGACACAATTGAAGATGCCCACGTCAAAATGTCCCGTTTCATAAGCCAAGCCCCAACCCATTCTAATGAATTTGGATCTAGCTACGACCTACAATATTCAAATCATTTGAGTGACCTTAACCCATATGATCAACACACTAAAGTAAGAGACAAGCGTTTAATCAGTTGATCAGATACATTGATTTAAGAACGTATCAAATTTAAAAAGTGTTAGATATTATGAAACAGATAAAAAGGATATATATTACTGATAAAGTCGACTTGAGTACGGCCATTGGTAAATCTTCCTGTTGGGCCATCCGGAAAATCAATACCATAAGGCAAGTAATTAACTTTGGCATCGGTGGTTAAATCGTTGTTGTTTCCACTATCAGACAATGAGTCCCCCAAAATGAAAAGGCATGGCACCTGTGGCTCCCCAAGAACCTGCAGCATGTATGTCACGCTCAAGAAGAAAAGAAGCACCACCGACCATAACTTAGTTTCACAACCCATGTCAATTGTCAAAAGAAGAAAAAAAATTACCGAGAGGCTAAACACAACTTGATTCTGATCAAGAGTAACGGAGTACATATAGAGAGAGAAATTAATAAGAGAGAAAAAGAAGCAGCTATGACCTAGTTTTGTGGTCAAATTTGTGGAAAACTACATACTTTAATTAGTGGTACATTGGAATTTTGAAAGGACATATATTAAATCTTTTTTTTTTTCTTCTTTTTGTGACGTACAATTAGATAAATGACCGGAGGAGGCTCTAACAGAAACAGTTTTAACTAGAAGTTCGATTTGCCATGAGAGTGTAACTACTAACCACCTAGAAATTCAAAAACCAAGGGTTAAAGGACAAATGTGCGCGCTAAAATGTCCTAATCACCGCAGGCAGTTATTGTTCAGTTTATAGCCCAAAAGAAAGTCGAGTGAAAGAGCACCTATAATTAGGCATTCGAATAACTATTTACGGTCGAGTAATTCTACACTTTAGTTCAAATCATTGTTTTAACACTTGAACCAACCCTTAAACGATTAAATATATGTAGTTGATGAAAGCACCTTATTTGTAACTTATTAGTTCTTTATAGGCAGTTATGTGCGTGCATCTAATTTTTCGGAAAAAAGTGTTAAAACAAAAATCGCTTCGATAAGTGAGAGTTTGCAATGTCTTGTTTAAGAATTTTGAAAGCAAAGAGGTAAATGTTGTGTAGACCATTTTGGTTGAAAATTTTTCATAAGGGGGCATCCATTAATCAACCAATTCATCACACTATCATTATGCAATCCTCCAAAACCTTATGACAAAATTACACATGTACTTTGTGAGAGTCCTTGAACATTTAGCATATATAATTATTACTATGTAACAACAAGAAATTAAATTTAAAATTCCTTATGCCTTGAAAAGAAGTAACACGCACATTCTAGCAAGCAAGGAATTAACATATTAATTTTCTGCCACTAGCTTTGATCATCACCATCTTCAGATCAGATCTGCGCCAGCTGGCGGATATCCACAGGGTAAGCGTCCGACGCAGATTGAGCACTGTAAGCTCTCTGAGCAACAACGGCGTTGCCAGCCTCAGTTGGGTGAAAAGCATCCCAAAAAAGGTACTCCCTCCTGTTTATACACGGCGTTTGCATGGGCAAACATGTAATTTGACCATTGTTCCTCCCTACCCCACAGCACCCAGCATTTGTTACACTGAACCCTGATAAAAATAAATTAATTAATGTATCATCAATTAGTTCAATATCTTAAGATTACTGCAATTGCTGCGAGAAATTGCTCAATTTAAATTAATGGCTAGAAAATTATTTTAGGGTAGAGAATATGATTGATTTACCGTATGCTGCAGGGTTGGTTATGATATCTTGGAAGATACCATATGAGTTGATGTAGATGAACTTTGCATCAGGGAGCTGGCTGTTGAGTTGATCAACAACGGATTTCAATTTGTTGTTGAATACTTGGTTTGCATCATTGATTTTCTGCACACACGTGGCACCATCTGGGCTGTTTTGTGCCAGCTCACTTGGGCTGCAACCTATTTGGCCCACCCCAAATAGCACCATTTTCCTTGCTCCATAGTTATACAGAGTCTGAATAACAGACAAAAATCATTCCATTAACATGTGAAGACAATTTTCACGTCAGAGGATTCACTCCCTTGTTTCTCTTGTTTGAGAGAAAAATTAAAACTGACTGTCAACTAATGTTTAGAGTACACTTTAAGGTGTGTTTTAAAGACAGTCACAAAAAATTTATACAAATAACATTATTTTAATTGAACATGGCCTGCAAATTAGTGATGAAAAGTTAAAAATAAAAAAAAATAATAATAAAAACCAACAAAGAGAGGTAGAGACAAATTACTTCAAGCTGTTTAGTGTAGTCTTGAAGAAGAACATCAGCATACTCATCAACAGAGTACTGCCTGCTGCTAGAATAAAACTGAGGCATGAAATAGTTGTTGAGGTAATCATTGCTACCCATTCCAATTGTGTAAATGCACTTGCTCAAGTAATTTGCAGCCTGGTCCTCATTCCCCAGGATATTTACAACCTGGGACACTGTGTTCTGGTAATTCTGAACCTGCCCACTAAAACTAATGCGCCCTCCCTACACACACACACGCACACACATGAACAATTTTAATAATTAGAACATAACCAAATTAATGAAGACATTGAAAAAAGTGATGTTCCATATAGAAGAAGGAAAATATATATACCAGTTGCTGGCCAGTTTCTTCTCTAATTCCAGCGGCTGCAGATGCATAATTGACACCTCTGAGTATGTCATCACCACTGGCTGTTGCAAATGGTGGTATGTAGTCATCAAATCCCAAAAGCTCAGCTGTTTAATTTCCAACAGAGAATGTTAGACATCACAATTGCTAGTATGACTTGTTTGGTTTTTCATAGTTTTGCAAAGAAAATAGTAAAAATAAAAATAGAGAACTGAGCTTCTTATTTTTAATTCTTTTTTTTTTTCATAAATCTTAAAAAGTAAAAAAAAAATAGTTGAAAATAGAAAACAAAAACATAAATTGCACCGACATTTTCTATTCTTTTTTGTTTTTACTAAATCAGTGGTTATGGTAAATACGGATCTGGCAATAAATTTAGTTTTCCTCATTGTGTAGTTTCTTACTTTAATTGCATTTTTACCAATTAGTTTCTTTTAGTCAAAAGAAGTGTCAGGGTGTCTTAAATTGCATATTGAATGCTGTCTAACAGAAACCATGTGCATGGAATTTAAGGGCCCCCACACACCCTCAAGAGGTGTAACTCATACAGAGTGTGTTCTGTTTTTGTTAATTTACTTGTGCATGTTACATCTTCATCATTTACTGTCAGCGGTAAAAATAGACTCTTGCTTCTTAAATCCTTTCCTTTCAGGTAAAAACAACACTGGTAAGAATTAACTAATTTACTGTCTGAACTTAACATAGTAACTTACATAGTAACTTAGCATTCACATTTGATTTAGAAAAAGGACATGAAAAATATTATCATAATCATAATGTATATCAAGTTATTTGTGAACTCAAAAAGTGAACCAGTTAGATAATTAAAAGCTCAAAAATAGATTTAATGTCTATATAATGTATTGCATGTTAAACAATGCTAAGATTATTGAATTAACTAGCATATGCAGAAGTATTTATATGGGTTTGTTAACAAGAACAACATTATTAAGTGCCAATTAATCCCATGCATGCAATTTTAATAAGCTAATTAGTACTACTAATTAAGAAATTAATCAAAGAGAGGCTCTCTCACCAATAACATCAACAGTAGTTTTGCCGTTGGAGAACCTTCCAGAAGGTCCACCAGGGAAGTCAATCCCATAAGGATAGTAATCAGCCCTGGCCAAAGACTGGAGCTGGTTGTTGTTGCCATTGTCAACCAAAGAGTCACCAAAGATGAAGTAGCAAGGCACTTGTGGCGCTGCTCCAACCCCACTAATACTCCAAAGGCCCAAAACCACTGCCACAATGCTCATAACCCACTTCATTATTGTGAGATCCAAAGAAGCCATTTTGAAGCAATACGGAAATTGGTGAGGGAATGAGGCAAGTTGTGAGAAGAGTAACACTATGTATATATAGTAAGAAGAAAAATATTATAAATAATGTATATAGGGATAAATAGAATAGGGTTCTGCTTGCATGCATGCTCTTATAAATTGTTACGGTTGGGAGTGTTTGTTGGGTTAGGTGGCAATAAATGGACGCGGATATAATGTGAGAGGGATTGGAATGAATGAATGAATTGGCCCCAAGAGCCACTAGTACCACCTCTTTGATCTCATCTCATCACTGGATCTATATATAACATTAATGTGGGAATTGCATTTTGCAGTGATTGAAAAACTTTGGGAATTAATAAGAAAATTGATTTATAAACATTTGCCAATTGTCAATAAAATTTGAAGTTAATTAGAGATTAAATTGACAACATGACATATTTTATTGCACCATTTTTAATTAAATGATATTAAACGAGACACGTATTATTTATTGAATTTGCTATGGAGTTTGAACAGTTTAACATACACCAAAATCATCTATTTTTTTTTTCTTTTCTATTGAGATGATTTTTTCTCTCAATAAGAAATGATGTGATATTTCTCTCAAAACAACAATATGACATGTGGGGGATGCATTTTGACTGCATAGACACGTTTTTACTAACACCTTACTACACTTCATTGCACATGATCGCCAGCATAACATATTAATTGGTCATGCATAAGGGACAGAATTATTAATGATATTACTTTAATTTAAAATAAGAGTTTTGATAAAAAAAAATTCTTACGAAGGCTTATTAAGGGGAAAATTATTGAAAATATAAAAATTTTAAAATTTTAATGCATTAAAAAAAATTGTTTCTTAATTTTTTTTAACAGGTATTTTTTCTAGTTTAAATTATCTGTCATTTTAAGTTAAAAGGAAAATAATGATTCATTTTGCTAGTCACGTTCTCACATTTTAATAGATCATTTGTTATAACTTTATCCTTTACACATAATTTTAAGCATAACAAACAACGAAATAAATTAATCACTAATAAGATTATTTTGAACTAAAGAAAATTATAAATCAATCCTTAATTTTAAATTTCTTATTTAGAGTGAAAATAGGTAAAATAATATAAATAATTTGAACCGGATGCCTTTAAACCGTTGTTAACAAAATACTTAAAATAAATAAAGAGTTAACGGTTTGCCATCATTACTTTGACTTGGTTCTACTCAAACAGATAGAGCATTGATGTGTGCACAGACAGTTGCTAGTTACAAATTTTACCAATCTCATGCATCATCTCTTTTCTTTTTGTTGATGAAAAATCAACAATGCTCATATTGCTTGTGGCGTTCTTGTAATTAAAGTAAGAGTTTTGCCCATCAATACTCTTAGTTAAAAGGGTTAAGAAAAAATATTTTGAATTAATAATATATTTATTATCATTAAAATTATATATTTTTAATTTTTTTTTAATATAAATTTTACAACAAGTGCCCTAAAGGCTAAATGGCTTGTTAACAAAATCTTTAAAGAAATATGAAAATTTCGCAAGGTATAGTTACAACTGCACTTATGATACCTGAACATCAAGTACACATGCATGCATATACCTTCATATGGTAACTATTATAGCAGTAACATTTTTATTAGCAAAATGTGAATGAATCATCAATTTAGCAAAAGAGAAGGATCAAAAGGAAGTGAGTCAGTTTTCTGAGAGCTTGCATTCAATGTACGGTTGGAGGTTGCTTTAGATATATACATATGACTGCGCTGAATGATAATGACGATGGAGTATATACATATCAAAGTCAACGGCAACTAATTTTATAAATTAATGAAATAAATTAATTTTCACTAAACTTATGTCCTTTTCTTGAGCACGCTTCAAAAGTGTAGCCTATGAAAAATGCAGGGCGTATGGTTGATTTTGTTGTGTGATGACCTTTAAAACAGGAAGAGGGAAAAATGTAAAAGGAAATGTTGGTGTGCGGCAGTGTCCTAGGTGCACTGTGGTTGTTCGTTGTTTGGAGTTTTACATCGTAGTAGCAATATCAAGAGGTCTCCTCCTCCCCTTATATATACATAGAAGTTTTTCGTGAGTGTTTAAACTTATTAATTCAATTAAGAGCTTGAAAGGTCCCACTTTTGTAAGACTTTTCGCTCCAATTATTTTTGTTTCTTTTTTCCTTCTCTTTTTCCATTTGTGGGAAAAAAGTGCCTTCACATAGGGTGTCAGGAACTCCAAGCTTAGTGCTTCTTAGCGGTCAGCCATTTTAAGGTGAGTGATATTCTTTACGGCCTGATTTAGACCATGTATTTATTTTAAAATTTATTTATTTGTTATTTATTTATTTTTAAGAATTATTTTATTTATGCATGTTTTACGAAATCCTAGGAGATGAAACTTAGTATTTTATTTTATGTATTTATAACGTTAGTTATTATTAGAAATTCTTTTTATGAAATTAGTTATTAATTAATTATTAATTAGTATTTCTTTATTTATGAAAATTGTCAGATATTTATTTAATTAGTTATTTTCTTATTTAAGAAATAGTGATATATTTAGAAATGTTTTTAATTACGAAGTTAGTTATTTCTTTATAATTATTTATTTAGAAACCTTCTTTTATTTATGATAGTAGTTATTTATGAAATATTTATGAAACTATTTTAGAAAGTCATGAAACCTTTTTAGAACTACATGGGACTACATTTTTTATTGCATTAAATAAGTCATGTTGCGTGTGTATGATTATTATTAAGTGATATAAATATTCATATGCTCATAATTGTTTAATTAGGCTTAGTAGAAACCTTTAACAAAAGATTATGGTTAAGGAAATCACTACTACAAAATAGCAAATTACCGTCTGAACACCATACGACGATATTACCGTTGGAAAAAACAACAAATTCCAACAGTAAATGCAATTAAGGAGAACTGGGTTAATTTTTGTCACGATTATCGTCGAAAACAAGAAACCGACATTAAATCCGACGGTGTCCAAATCTATAAAGGCACCTTTTCCAACTCGTTGTGACATTGAACCCGTTACCGTCGGTTCTTTCCGACGGTAACAGCCTCAAACTTCTCCGCACACTTTTCTGTGTTTGCGTTTTCCCGTGCACACATTTTCCAATGGTTGGTGTAATTACCGTCGATTTTATCCGACGGTAATGTCATAATAATACGATGGTAATGAGTATATATAAAGACGTCCTCTGCCTCTCCCTCCCTCACTTCCACTGTACACCCTCCTCCTCCGCGTCCTCTCGGTGGTCCTGCTAAGGTTGTTTTACCGACGCCACCACCATCATTGCCACTGCCACCGTTGTTCTAGAGTTCGATTAGGGTGTGGTTTCTCTTGACAAGTATTACTACCCTGAGGCCAACAACATTAAGAAACTTGAAGGTTAAGTGTCAGCTTGGGGGAGAAATAATGACTTTTATATAATAGCTAGTACTTTTATTTTGGTTTAAGTTTTAGGGTTTAGGGTTTAATGATGTAATCTTGTTTATTATCATCATTTCTCTCTACATTAACTCCTCCTTATATACTACTATTAGTTACCCACTTCTTATTAACTCTGTCACTCGTT
>QANU01102670.1:1059400-1095452 GCA_003254905.1 Nissolia schottii | reverse complement strand
TTTAATTTGTATTTTTTATATATTTAGTTTAGATGTATACATGTTATTCTTTGAATTGAGAATCAAAAGAAATAGACATAAAAACATACGTAGTTGACTTGTTCATGTGTTATTTAATGTCTACTAGGGTTAAGCATTAGACAAAAGAATATTAGGCAAATGTTGCCTATGGTAATTTACTGTTTTGATTTTCTGAATACAATGTATACCATGTTGTGTTTGTAATATATCACTGCGTTAAATATGTTGATTTAGGGCTTTGTTAATATGTTCATAGTTTTATAAAATATATATAGTTATTAGTTAGTTGATATTTTCCAGTAAGTTCAACCAATCCTTATAATCTTGTTTATACTTCTAATATGCAATTTTTCAAAATGTTAATTACGTCGATGTGTGTTTTCAGGATGTTTCAACAACAATTTGGTGATTAATGTGACAATCAAATGTTTCCTTCATGGGTTTCTAATTATGTATGTCATTAACTTTAAAGTATATATTTCAATCGAATGATTTCCTTTATCGTAATTGAATACGTATAACTTAGTTTTTAAAATCAATATAGGTGCAAAGTCATTGTAACAGCGACAATCACTTGATGAGTTTGTCTTAGGGACCTCTGAACAAAGCAATTAGTTGGCCATTTATTTTGTTAACGAATATAAATTTCACACATCTAAATGGGCAATTGGACAAAGGACAAACAACAGTAGGGTTTGGGTTAAGGGTGAATATTCTAATGCTGCTGAAACAACCAATGATTGGTATGGAGTGATTAAATAAATTATTGAATTGGAATATACACACGATGGTCAATCTCATCACGTTGTACTTTTCTGCTGTGATTGGTATGATCCTAACAGAACTCGGACCCACCCTGACTACAAGACCGCTGAGATTAATCCTACACGCCGGCATAGGGGGTATGATCCGTTCATTGTTGCTGAAAGAGCAAGACAAGTGGTCAAATTGAGTTTGATGACACCGAATCTTCAGACAATACATTTGATCAAACATATCAACTGCCGAAGCCTATCTCGATAACGATAATTATTGAGTCTTGGAACCCTACAACATTATCTAGCAATACATTTAATTTGATGATCACCCTGACATTATTGAACTCTCTAACCTCCAACAACATGCAAGTGATCAAGAAGTTGATGTTTACAATGACAGCAATGAAGAAGAAGAGTTTGATGATGAACTTCGTTCTAAAAGTAACAATGATAGTTTTGAACTTTTAGAATAGTATATGTAATTATTTGACAATTTGTAACACAATTTCATTTCAATATTATGTATAATTTTCTTATTAAGTTCTATTGCACAAATCCATTTCTTCATTGGTAGTTAATAATTTATATAGATAGAGTAATTTATGTATTAAAATTAATAGGTAACTATTAGGGTTGTATATTGTATATAATTATTTATTATATTTAATAAAAAACAATAATTTAATTAATTAAATGTACATCTATTTAATAAACAGAGCTAATTATACCTTTTCATTTTATATTTTATTATCATTTTTTGGTATTAGATAACTATCAAATTATTTATTATGATTACTAAATATATTATTGAATTTAATATATATCTAATTCAACAATTATATAATTATGTATTTATTTCATATATAATTTTAGGATTAAAAAATATTTTAATTAAATAATTATATTAATTAATTATATATATAATTAATTGCATTAAATAATAATATAATAATTAGATGTATAAAAAAATTATATATTTTTTTATTTAATTTTCTTTACCGTCAGAAACTACTCACATAAGATTCCAACGACAGCATTTGTACCTACTGTCACATAATATTTGAGAGAAATTTGGATTAAAAAATTAATATAACTTGTCATAAAGTAAGTGCAAATATAATTAAATTACATCAATTCTAGCCGACGGTAATTCTGATTAAAATATTAATATAATTATCGTCGGATACTTTTGACGGTAATTTGTTCAAATATTAATATAATTATTGTCAGTTGTATTCGACGTTAATTTGGATTAAAATATTAATATAATTACTGTCAGATACTTTCGACGGTAATTGGTCATAAATTATGTGCGAATATTAATATAATTACCATCGGTTTTGTTCGACTTTAAACGGTTCAAGTCGAACAGTTCTTGGGCTGCTGTTACCGTCATTCTCGGCCGACGCTAACTACTGTCGGCTCTCCGTATCCGACGGTAACAGGTTTCCATCGAGGCTATTACCGTCGATATTATTTCTGACAGAAACTCCAACGGAAAGTGAAAAAACTGACGATAATCTGGAAAAAATTTTACGGTAATGCGCATTTCTCTTGTAGTGAATATTCTGGTGGGAGAAGATTTCTATTAAGAAGAGGTTCTAGCAGGAGAAGACTTGGTATTTAAGTTGTTCATTGTGACACACCTCTCTTACCTGAAAACCTCCTTAAGCATGAGATTTTAGTCTACCTATATTTTTCCAACATAAAACATATAATAATATTAAGTCATGTAAATGTTATCAATATCATATAAAGAATTATGTTATTATGATCATGTTATGTTATATATTTAAATTGTTTTCGTGGAAGTTATAACTAGGATAGAACTGTAAGTCAGCGACAGCTTACGTTGACCCTTGGCACCATTGTAGTAAGAATCAGGACTAATTAACTATCAAGGATCTATGGACTCGGGTAGCGTATCCCCAGCTATCGTGGCACAGGTACTTGGGTAGTGTATCAGGACTAACTATTAAGGCTCTATGGACTTGGGTAACGTATCCCCAATTACCGAGGCCTAGGTGCTTGGGTAGTGCATCAAGGCTAACCATCAGGAATCTATGGATTAAGATAGTGTATCCCCAACTATCATGACCTAGATACTTAGGTAGTGCGTCATAAGCAAGACCATAATGCTCGGGAACCATCTATCTAGATGTCCTTCTTATTTAATAATTATGTTTTGAATAAAGATTATATTTTTATTGTAAAGTATTACTATCATAAATGTTTTATTCTTGTCATATATTATGTATTGCATCTGCATGTCATGTTTTCGAAGTGTCCCATGTCGTCGTGTGGACGGCCATTCGTTGAGACTCTTCCCAAAGTTCTCACCCCTCAACCTCCCCCTCCAGTTACAAGTTACGAAGCAGCATAGCAGAGCATGGAGTTTATGTCAGTGCAACAACATCATAATTCAAGAGTTAGCAGTTCACCTTGAGGTGAAGCTACCAATAGGACATGTTAGTTTTATTTCATTTTGTTATTCAGTAAATTATGTCTTGAGTGCTCCAATTGTATAAGGTAAGATCTTCAGACCATGGTTGCGTATTTTTATCATGTATATTTATGTTCATTATAAAAGAGTTTATGTTTATTCAGAAAAGGAAAGTTTTATTTGTTTTTCATTAAAGTTAAAGTGCATTTTTTTTAAAAGCGTTTCTAAGAAATTTCCATAAGAGAACTAGTCCCTTGCGTGCCAGTAGCAATTTTTGAGTCGTTACATATCCACCCATGATTTTGTTGATAATATAGCTACATGGTGGTGAGGAAGCATAGATGAGGATGCTTCGTGGCTGGTTTTGTTTTGGATGAGAATTAGTTTTGTTGCCTATCTTGACCACTTCGAAGACCATTAGTCCTTTTTTTTTCGTTTCAATGTGCTTGATTTGGAGGTTAATGTGTTGTTTATGTGAATCTCGCAATCAGAGTATCATGGATTTTATAATCAATATTGGGGTAGCTAAAATGGGCATTGGTGTTTTGGATTCCTTAAATAGATTGAGAAAGATACTTTATTTTCTCCTTTAAAAGGCAAGGGGTTTGTCCCACTAAATTTTTCCTAATTAGGTTTTTAATGAGGTTTTTTTTTAGTCTAATTGAGCATTGTTGAATCTTGATGAGATGTCAGGGGGTTTTGGAAGGGATATATTCCTTAGGTTATTAGTAGAGATGTTTTGAGTAATAGTGTTGATAACTCTGCAATCTTCTTCTTGCCCAATTTGGGCTTTTAATGACGTGGTATACATTATTTAACTAAAAAAAATAATGTACATTCTTAATAAATGTGCGGATAAAAAGATAAATTTAATTTGAGTTTTGTTAATAAGTGCTTCTAAAACATTTGTGAAACATACTAAAAAGAGAAAATTTTCATAAAAAGAGATAAATTTTAACATTTTAACTTTAAGGCTTTAAATACATTCAAATCTTAAAATATTTCTATTTTTAAATTCTTAATGAGTGTTCTTAATAAAAACGTAATTAATTTTTAATATAACTAGTAGTAAAATAACCTTTCTACTCTGCACGGAAAACAAAAACAAAAAACCTTTCTACTACTCCTTCCCTTCAGTAATGACTGAAACCCTTATTTGTGAATTGTGATCCTGGAATATCACTATCTCTACTATGTTTTCTGACCCAAGTTCCACCCTAGCAGGCACATGGAAACTTCCATAGCTTGTGGGCAGCATTTAATTTGTTGTTGTTTAATTAGTGTATAACATGATATATATACACACACACATATATATATAATCTTCATGTCACCATCAATTTATCATCATCACACATAAATACACGTCAAATAACACCAACTGTACTTGAAAAGATTAGAAACTGAGGATAGGATTTGCGCTTTTTGACCCTGATCTGTTTACTTAAACTATACTAACGTCTTGTCACATCTTCCTCATGCAAATTAGTTAGCTTGATTTGAAATTGATTAATTCAAAATGAAATTATTTAATTTTGAATTCATTTTGTGTGGAGTCTTTTATGCCATTGTTCACTCTGGTGTGTTGTCAGTACCACACCCCACCCCTATAACATGAAACGGATGAAAAAGTATATGAAACATCAACCTGAACAAGCACACACCCATATAAGATGAAACATTTATTTATTTTCTGGTCGCTTCCCAAGTGTGCTTTCTCCTCCGAAGTTAGTGCACAAATTTGACACCGGCGGCGACCAAATGTGCTAATATCAGCAGCATGGGCATGAGGGAATCCAGTAGAGTTTGTATGTACTCCTTTGCTATTTCTCAATCGAGTACTTAATGTACATTTTCAACTTTGACATTACAAACTTGAGTTAGTTTGATCCCTCAAATTTAATAAGGCTTTCCTAATATGTTAGAAGAATTTTTTAGAGGTAGACCTCTCTAGTTGAAGGATTCTCAATGAATGTACCATTTGTAATATGTATAATAAGTCTTTAAGGGAACCACGTCTCAAAAGTTAGTTATTAGAGTGAGAGAATTCAACTCTTTATAAGACTTCTCTTTTAAGGTGATCTCCTCAATGTGAACTTGTTACACCATAGTATTGTCGCAACCACATTCTCTAGTTAATTCATTTACACATTACCCTTTGCTATTACAATCTCATTTAATATAATAAATCAGAAGAAAAAAATGTAACGACATAATAATGAATAATGATAGCAAACTAAAAGTTGACTAACATAACCTACACCTTATTATTTTAATTATTAAATAGTTGTTTTTGAATTTTCAAAAATTAAATTAGCTTAGACTTACATTTTTCAAAAACCAAAATCGGCGTGAATTCTTTCCAATCACAGAAATGCTGATTTGACTAGTAGGAAAATAAGATGATTCCAACGATTGACGACATCATCCCAACGAACCTAACTAAAGGACAAGTGCTCTTTAGGGTTTTAATTTGGTCTTTAGGGTTAGAGGCCATGCATAATACCAAACTAGTATACCATAAATGCGAGTTGGTAGAAGGATTTAATGCTGCTGGCCGAGTAACGTGCTTGGGTTTGAGTACTCCATTATTATGCATTCAAAGCACGTAGTCCACACTCCTCAGTACTTCACCCAAATCTAGCAAACTCTCTAACCGAGTGATTTTAAAGCTTCTTTTACTCTCTATTTTGAAAGATGATGTACACGAAGACATCTGACTCATCCATATACGAAGAGATCTAACACATCAATATACTTATTTTTATAAATGATATACTTGATTTTTTTTATTGTTATTTTGTTGCCAAAATCTAAATGTCATTTATAAAGTAAGTAGGTTAATAAATAAGTTGATAAGTTAGATTTTTTAAATACTACTTTATCGTATATGGTGGTTTATCTCTTGGTGCTTTGCTAGAAATTTATCTCTCCCACTATATTTTTTTATTTATAACAATTTTAAAATTAAATGCATTGAACTTTATCACCATTTCATAGTTTATTATATGGTTTTGACAAATTTTCACTAATCAAATTATTCAAATAATCAAATTATAAAAAATTTATAAATTTAATGATTATTTATGCTTACGATGCACTTATTCACAAATATTATATTAAAAAATACTAATTTACCACACTAGATCATATAATAAATCAATTCAACACATTAAATCATAAAATAATAATAAAATTTTAAAAATTTAATTTTAAAAATTAAATAAATTTAGTGAAGAGTGATAAATATTCTACAGGCATAGGAGAATTCAACATAGCATATATACACACACGACCATATTAGATGACAGTGTAAAAAAATTTTATATTGTCAAGAACATTTCAATTAAATCCTTTTTAATATTATACCTTAATGGTTACATATTCAAATGTTACAGATCATATAAGCGAAATTTCTATCTCAAAAAAGAAAAAAGAATTCCTCGTGCCAACTTTTCAATAATATGGATTGATATATCATGTAACATTGGTTCTTTGAGCAATTATATGCTGTCATTGGTGGTTAATCTTGGTGTAATATGGTGTTGG
This sequence comes from Nissolia schottii, assembly GCA_003254905.1. Taxonomy (NCBI): domain Eukaryota; kingdom Viridiplantae; phylum Streptophyta; class Magnoliopsida; order Fabales; family Fabaceae; genus Nissolia; species Nissolia schottii. Next base: position 1,088,681 of record QANU01102670.1, on the reverse strand, counting down.
CCCTTTTGTGTGCATGCACTAATTTTAAAGGTTTTTGCTAATAACAGTGGGTCTAAGAACTGGTCAAAAAATCAAGAAAAAAAAACTTTTCGTTAATTAATTCGGTAAGTTTTTTGATGAGCTGCAACCACGGAATCCCAAATTTATTTTGCTATACATTCCATATGATTATTTTTTTTATTTGAGATTTCTTTTGGTATGGTCAAATTTCAAATAAAAAATAGTTAAATTTAATGTTATGTGTAAATTAAATTAAATAATTGACTTTAATTTCTCTAAATTGGCATTTTTTAACTTGAGATTTGGGGTACAGGTAACATTTAGTAAATAAAACGGTATCAAATTTGATGAAACATTACCACAATAGTCAATTTAAAATGACTTTTAATTAAAAAAATTAATACAAAATTTTTTATTTAAGAACAACTTTAGAAATAATATTTAGAGAATGAGGTATTTTAAATGTTTTATTTTGAAAAAAAAAATCTTGTTGCAAGCGCCATAACAAAAAAAAAATTGTTAGTAAAATTAACACATAATTAGATAATGAAATAAATTAAAAAAACACTCACAACCCATTGAAGCTCAACAATGCTCAGTTTATTCAAGTAAAATCTCCTTAAAAAATTAGTAGAACAAACCCTTTAATTTTTTAACGACTTTTTCCTTTTAAAGAAAAAAATATATTTTTTCTAACAAACAACCGCGGCCAATCAATTTGATGTGTATATAGAAATCCAGATAATACAGAGCAACCGCTTCTCAGCCTTTCATGCGCTTCATCACCGCCGTGCACAACCCGCCTTGCTGTCGTACGTCCATAGCCTCACCCCACAGCCGTTGCGTTTTTTTTTTGTTTCCCTCTCCTGCTTTGAGGAATAGAAACATAATGAAGATGATGACGAGTCCAAACCTTCTAAATAGCATCGCTCCTAAAAAATTAACAATAATTATTACATGAAAATTACATATAATGATGAATGGATGAGTAGAAGTTGTGATCTATACTTAGAAGATATTTTCCATTTTGGGGAGGGATGAGGATTAAAACTACCCTCCAAATGAAGAGTCAAACTGAGATTAATTTTTTTAAGAGTTGACTTGCATGGCCTCAAGATATTTATTTTATCTATTATCGATTTACTTATTTTCCTTTTTACATGAATTGTTTTTAACTTAGTAATTTAGTTTCATGTTTATTTAGTCCACATACTTTATTTTTTTATGTCTCTTGTTCGAATTGTCATATGATAGTATTGTTTAAGCATATCAAAGATTACCCATCTTTTTTCTTCTTCAATATCTGTGACCTCACCTGGATGTATGTGTTTTTCGTTTCCATTAATGAATGTAATGTCTTTACCTGTGGGCAAAAAAAGTCAATTTATAATTATCATTATTATTCAAAATTCACCCAATTCTAACTAATTTAGTTTAAGTCAAGTCAATACTTTCTCTTTCTTACTTAAAAAAAGAAAAAGAAAAAAAAAGTGACCAAATCATGTTAACAAATCAAACTTTTGTAATTATTATGAACATGATATTTTATCTTTTTATTAACTGAGCATGAGATTTTATGCCCTTTCATGTACCACCTAATTATACTTGATGTATCTTTTTTTTCTTCTTTTCATTAACATACTTGTTTTTTCTATTCGATCAACCCCTAATTAATTGAACAAATTGTATGTTATGTTGCTTTCTTTCAATATTCCTTAAAACAATCTTCCCCAGAATATAGGGCTCGTTTGTCAAAGCACTCATTTCTCAATAATAGTTCCAAATAGAAATATGTAATGTGGACTCACTTGAGCTTTGATGTAAAAATTCTTGACGATTCACATTTTATTTATTCTTAGATAAAATTTTAGTGAAATGACATTTTTCCTCTAACGATGTTACTCTTTACACTTATGCGAACTCCAAAAACATTATAAATCATTCAATATTATTTTTATAATTTTTTTAAATATTATCAATTAAAATAAATGTTTGATAATATTTATAAAATATGCATTTAATAAGTTACAGAAACCTGCAAAAATTTCTTCACCATTAGGTTTAATTAATGCTATATATATTATATATATTTTAGAGATATTAAGAGTCATTTGGTCTTGGATTACATCTAAATCAAGAAAGAACATATGTGATAATTTATTAAAATTTTAGGATAGATTGTGGTACCATATAAGTTGTGAATTGAGAAAAATTAATTGGTTGATTCATTATGTAGGAATAATGGTTATCTAGCATAAAAAAATATACAAGTTGTATCTGCAACTGTATGTAACCAACCAAGAATAACAAAATGAAACGATAGTGCACACGTGCTTCTAACTAATTGACAGCTAATGAATACATTAAACTAAGTGTGCACTTGTGCTTCTAATTAAGTGACAGCTAAACGGGTACACATTAAGAACAAAGCTATAAAAATATAGTTTATGTTCTGTTTGACAGTTAAGGTATTATTACTTAAATAGTAGTGGCTTGAAAGTCAAATTAAGTAATAGATATATAATCACAGTTTTATTACGTACAATCCAAATGTTATGCTTAATATAGTGGCATAAATTTTATAAACATTTGCATATACATGCAAATTTTTTTTTTCACACACATTTACAAACTTTTTTAAATATGAAACTAAATTAAATTAGATATGCATCGTATTAAATAACAAAAAGTAATTTTTGCACTCTCTTTATCTTTCCACTCACTTTAAGAGTGTGGACTCGAACATTTTAAAACATATGTACAAACTTTTGAATTGACGTGCGCAAACTTTTTAACAATTAGAAAAAAAATGATGGAAAAGCAAACAAAAACAAAGATGAAGAAAAAAAAATTTATCACATGCACATACTTTTAAACAATAATGAATAAATTTTTCTATACACATGCATGTACAAACTTTTGACCAGCTATATATATACAAACTTTCCTACACATGCACAATTTAAAAAAAAAAATAACAACGAATATGATAAAAACAAAAATGAAAACTCTTATATCTATAAAGAATAAAATGAAAATGAAAAAATTAATAATGGAAGATTGTAACAGGAAAATTGTAATTGGGTTCGTAACAGTGTGTGTAAACAACTAAGGGGCCAATTGAAAACAAAAACAGCAACAGAATCAACAGAACAGTAGCTAATGCAGGGGAATAACAGAGCAGGTTCAGTGACAGGGAAGCTCCTTCACAGCACGGGAACGCGGTGTTCCGATCACTGCAGCTCCGTGGCCTCCCCAACGAGCGCACCCGAGAGGAATGAAGGACCACTTAGCTCAGTGGCGCTTACGCGGTGGCGGGAAGCACCATTACTCACCTGAAGCGGTTCCAGAGGTTAGATAAGGAGATGATGAGAAAGGAAGTAATTGTCAGAGAGGAAGAATACTCTCAGTTCTCATGACTTCTCCCAATTGGTACTCTTGCCATTTATGGCTTGGTTTCCTCATCCTTCCGCTCCTCCTAACGGATTCTCGTTTGTGGTTGTCTCCCACGTATGCTTGAGCTGTCACCTTTTCTCCCACTACCTCATTGTTTTGCTTACATTCTGTTGCCACTTTTCCTTTATTTCCAAGTTTGCCCTCTGTATTTGTTACAAAGATTAAAAAAGAAGAGTGGGAAAATAATTAATAAAAAAAAGTGAAAGAGACGCATATAAGGAACAGCGTCTGTTTTACGGATAACATTTATTTTTTATTACTTACTCTCTCTCGTGAAAGACAAAAAAAAAAAAAAATGCAATCTAATTTGCATAAATGAATGCAAGAATAACCATCCAATAATCATAACCCCAATGGAGACCCTTCCTTTGCTGTCCTAATCTCTCCTTTTCCTTGCATTGTCCTCATATATATTCAACCTCCTCCGAGCAATGAGGTTCATTCCCTCCGCATAATCGGCAACCTCCACCACTTCAAGAGGCCCCTCCACCGCACCTTCAAGGCCTCGCCCAAAAATACGGCCATGTCATCTCCCTTTGGTTCGGTTCACACCTCGTGGTGGTTGTTTCTTCGATGTCCGTCTTCCAAGAATGTTTCACCAAAAATGACGTCGTTTTAAGCAACCGGCCTCGTTAATTTCCTCTCGGAAAAATACATCTTCTACACCACCACCACAGGTAGGTATAAGACGACGAGTATCCTCTCTCTTATTAAAATGAAACTGAGTGAGTCTCATATTCATATTCACTCTTCATTTCATATTAATAAGTGGGTCATGTTAAGTAGTAAAACTAAGTTCTTTTACATTTTTATAAAATTATCTTTTGGTACGAGTATAAAACTAGAGCGAGTATAAAACTAGAGTGTTCTAGTAATATTTAAAAAAGACATAAAAGAAATCACAATTCAAAAAAGAAAATTTAAATTTACCTCAAAAATATCATAATCTGATAAGTTTGCACTTAAAATTTCATAATCCGGTGACGTTCTCGTAAAACTAGTACGGGCCGCACCGCACATGATGCTAGCCATATCGTCTAACATAACTGATGTTTACGTGCCAATTTCATCACGTGTGTTATTGTTACAAACAAGCTAGGGGTCACACCTTGCGGGGAGCACTGGCACAACCTCCGCCGCATCACGGCACTCAACGTCCTCTCCACCCACCGCATCAACAGCTTCTCCGGGCTAATTCACAGGCTGGCGGAGGAATCCTCCTCCTCCTCCTCCTCCGCCAATAAGGATGACTTCGTGGAAGTGACATGACGTTCAACAACATCGTGAGGACGGGGTGGAGGCGGAGCAGTTCAGGCAGCTTGAACAAGAACGACTGGGGAAGAGAAGCAGCAAGACGGACAGGTTCCTGAGTGGCTCATAGAGGAGCGAGCATCGCAGCACGAAGCAGTGCGGGAATACCATGATTGATCATCTCCTCACCATGCAAGAGTCGCATGCAACCTCACTACTACACTCATCACATCATCAAAGGCCTTGCTTTGATAATAATTATTATAATAAGAGTAATCTTACTTATACAACCCAAATGTTGCAAATCATGCTGCCAACTCATTATGTAGTAAAATATGATCGAAACGAAAATAATTTTTTTTTGGATTTATAAAGAATAAGATGGAAATAAAAAAAATAAATGATGGGAAATTGAGGAAGAAGAAAGAAAAAATAAAGAAGAAGAAAAAAAATGAGAACAAACACACATTAGAGAGAGTGGGTTGTATAATAATTGACAAATTTTATATTGTACATAAAACATTTCTCTTATAATAATTAGTAGGTGTGTGTATAACATTTCTCTTATACACACACACACGTGTTAAATATATATATATATATATATATATATATAAAAGGTGATTTCTCAAATATTCTATGGGATAAATACTCTATGTCACTTAATTTATCCATTTTTAATAATTTTTATAACTAAATTCATCAAATTTTGTTATCATTTCATGTTTTATATGATCGTATGTAACGAGTCGAATTGGGCTGTAGGCCCAATAACCCAATTAGTCCAATTGGGGAGTCTAGAATATTATAAATAGGGGTTATGGCTTGTAAAGAGAGTATGAAAGTTGTTATTTGGTTGATCCTACCTCTCTCTCTAGGATTTCTATCTCTTAGCCCATCTCCTTCCTTAGGAAGGATCACTATCTCTTACCCCTTCCTATTGTAGTCCATATGCAGAAAATTACATGAAAATACCAAAAATATTCCATTACTCTCCATAATTCAGTTTACACAATTTTACTTCGTTACAAATGGTGCTTTCATTGACCACTATGCCTACCACCCATGGTAGAGGCAAAAACTCATCCTCCACACCAGAAAATTCAAAAAAATTAGAAGAGAAAATTCCACTGTTCAAACTCCTATTGGTGGATTCTCTGTGCGGGACGGTTTTGGGATGCCCGGAGGACACTAGATCCATAGAGATTAGTGGAGGCAGCAGATGGATTGACTGACAAAGCTCTGGCCTGGTTCCGAATATGGAGACGACGTAATACAGCCGCTACTATGTTCATATTCGATCTTGCATTTTTGCATCGTTTTAGTGAATTTGCTCATGTTCTGCCAGAAATCGTGCACAATGTTGTTTTAGAGTGGGAAATTGAGTGGGAACAAGTAACGTTGCAACATACATTTTCAACAGAGAAAATTCAAGCAAATGCAGCAACAGTTCAACATGATCTAGAAGCAGAAATGATTGCAACAACTACAGCTCAAGAATTCGAAAATTCAAATCCAGAATTTCAACACCAGAAGCAGAAATCAACCAAGGTAGAAGCAGAAACAAAGGTAAATCCAGAAGCACAAATCAATTCATCATCAACAGATCCATAAACGAAGCTCACAAATCAAACAATTCAAGCGGAAAAATATGCAATTGCAGAAATTCAAGCATTAACAGAGGTGGCTGCGGTAGCGACGCTTGTGTTGACAAGGAGAGACGCCGTGATGGCGAATCGCACCACGAAACGCACGACGGCCATTGATGATGGCGAACAGAAGAGCAAATAGAAAAGCACGGCGGTGAAGGTGATGAACACGGACGCGAAGGACTTGCAGAGTTTCGCGAGCTTTTAAGTGCCTGTCCCCAACAATCGCGACTTGGCTGCCATTTCTGAGTCCGAGGAGGTCGCGGGTGACTTGATCACTGATGCTGCCATTCTTCAGAAGGCTGCTCAGGAGGCACAAGAGGAACCCCGGAATGCCCAACAAGAGGCCATGCAGAGAAGAAAGGCAAAGAGGGCGCACGTGCTGGTGGCGGTCGTCGCTACGGTGGTTCTGATGGGGAGAGCAACCATGATAGAGATGGCGTCGTCAGCAGTGAATGGGGAAGAATGGGAGAAGAAGGAAGCAATTAGGGTTGCTAAGGGGCAAGGTGGGCCAAATGCCATATTGGACATAGTGGGCTTTAGCAAGGGCCCGAAACACTCAGCAAGAAGGAACCAAATTATTGATGGGAGCCATTATTTTTGTTCAGAAGCTCAATTTGTTTTTGGGCTGAAGTCCCACGTGCAAGGGAAGGAATATTGGGCTGGATGGACTCTTATGGGTCAATACCAATTTAACTTTTCTAGTGGAGCAATTCAAGATTGTTGGATTATTGCTTATGAATTTTATTTTAAGCAATGGGATCCTGGTGGAGATAATTCTCGGACCTTGAGGACATACTAGGTCCATTTTGAAGGAGGGAGTAATGTAACGAGTCGAATTGGGCTATAGGGCCAATAACCCAATTTGTCCAATTAGGGACTCTAGGATATTATAAATAGGGGTTATGGCTTGTAAAGAGAGTATGGAAATTGTTATTTGGTTGATCCTACCTCTCTCTCTAGGATTTCTATTTCTTAGTTCATCTCTTTCCTTAGGAAGGATCACTATCTCTTACCCCTTCCTATTGTAGTCCATATGCAGAAAATTACATGAAAATACCAAAAATATTCCATTACTCTCCATAATTCAGTTTACACAATTTTATTTCGTTACATCGTAATAAACTTTTCATTAGTCAAATCATTAAAAGAGCCGACCTATAAGATATTTTAAAATTTATGGACTATTTAAACTTACGATGCACTTCTCTACAAATATTGTATTGAAAAATATTAATTTATCACATTAGATCATATAATTCATTAATATATTATATTAAATCATGAAATAATAATAAATTTTGATAAATTTAGTTATAAAAATTATTAAAAATGAATAAATTAAGTAATATAAGAAATTAACTCATGAAATATTTGAGAATATATATATATATATATATATATATATATATATATATATATAATTTTCTTTAGTAATATAGTGGTCAAAAACTGAATCGCACTCTTGATAGCATGAGATTAATTAAATACCTTTGGCTAGCTTCACTTGATTGATTTGAATTGCACCGTGTGGGCTATGCTTCTCGTTAGAACAGACTCGTCAGTTGTAACTCTAGAGTGGGCAATGTCTTGTCTACTGAACCAGCATCCTGAGTGAGGTATTGAAGAAGGTGCATGAGGGATGAACCGGAGATCCACGTATGCCAAGACCGTTTGCTAGAAGAGTCTAACCTTCCAAAGCTCCCTTGCTTCAAAAACATCATCTACGAGGCCCTTCGCTTGGGCACTCTCGCTCCTCTTCTGTTATGTTACCGTACTCTTCCTCCAACGAGTGCACTATTAGAGGTACAACATAAAGCTACAATTGGTTAAATATGTTTGTAGTGTTTTAAAAATTACAAATTTTGTGTTTTATCATTAACTTTTTATCAACGAACATAATTGTACTACCATGTCAGCAATTATCAGATCATCCTAAAAGTAGAGACTAAATCTTACTAAAAATATTTGTCAAGACACTATTTTTTAACAATATTTTTTTTAAGGTAAAACACAAAATTTATAATTTTTCAAAGATTAAAAACATGTTTAACCTAATTAATTTTTAAAATGTTCAACTCATCTAAATTAATTAAATAAGGCGTTGAAAGGATAAAATAAGTGAAAGTAACTTTAACATCATTGTAACAAAAGATAGCCAATATTAACATAAACATAACGAAAAGATAATTATTATAATATTGTAACAGCGAGAGGATACATGCTAAGAAGAAAAAATTTGAGGAGAAAAATAAAAATACAATGACAATAAATTAGGTTTAACCAAATAATAACAATGATAAATTAATATTTTTGCATATTAATTTTATTCTCAATATATGAAAATAAAATATTTTCAATCCTAACAAAAAAATGAAAATTAATAGAAATTTGGGTAAATAAATTTTCTTAAAATGATTTATTTTTTAAAATAAATTTTCATATCTAAAAATAAATTAATATAGTTATAAAATATTCTCAAACTAAAATTTTTAAAGAATATTCAAATGTAAAGCAAATGTCCATAATTTAAATTTTCTTTATTCATAACTTTTAAAATAATTGACGTAGGAAACAAATATTTTTATCAATATGCCAAAATTTACTAAATTTTTTGTACATATAAAGACAAGTTATACGTTTGACCCCGATCCACACATTGTCCACTTTTAAATAATATTTTTGGTTTGGCAAGGAAGAAAAAAAGGAAAATATTATTATATGAAAAAAAATTAAAACATTTTACTTTTATTTGTTAACAAATGCTCTAACAATATTTATTAATTTTTTTTATTTTTTTAACACTTTTAAATGTTTATGTGGATTAAAGCAATAATTTAAAAAAAACCATATTGTTAAAGAACTTAGGAGTTCTTCATAACTTATCCTTATCATTTAAATTATTTCTCAATATTTTTACACTCTCTTCCAACTTTGTTTTTTAGGGGAGATAAAAATCAAACACAAACTCTCGGCTAACTTAATGCATAAATTACCAACTCAACCGCGAGCTCAGTTGCCTCCGTTTCTACTACTACTTTTTTTCCCCTCTCATGCACTACTCTCATTTATTTAATAAACAAATAATTAAAATAATTTAAAATTTAAAAGTAAATAATTATTTATAAAAAAATTGGAAAATAAAGAATTATTCGGAGACTAGACAGTGAAAACTTATTCTACATTAACATTTATTTTAGCAATTAAATAATCAACTTTGAGTTATATTACTAAAAATTTAACTAACTCCACGTAATCATAAAATGTCATTCCCAAAACTTGAATGGTAGAATTAATTAAACGTCCGCACCATCTTTGACCAACAGCATGTGCAAGTGAGGTGTGTTGTTTTAAAGTCTACAAATTACTAAAGAAACATTTCCTAATGCTATTAAAAAGAAAAGAAACATTTCCTTATAACTCAAATTTATCTTCTTGGTTTGATTTCAAGTATGTATGTATCACCTGCATGGCCAGGAACGCGGCGCAGGAAGGAGTTTGTTAGTATACCATCATATGCTTTGAAGCCCTTTAACTCATCAATGCTTTCTTCTTCTATTATTTCGTTCGTATATGGATAACTTCCCTCATTTCACACAATCGCTTCCACAAAAGCCACGCTCTCGCTGTATGAAAACTGAAACGTTTTTGTGAAATTGTGAAATCATCTCCAAGAGGATCTGCATTCTGCAAATCGTCGTCCATCAGGTTACTCCCTCCCCACATCGTGGCGATTCTTTCTCGTCTCTTGAATTTCTTGGCTGGAACAATCTCTCAATAGCTTGTGTTGCTTCAATGATTGGTGTGACCCGTAAATTCGTCGTGGCTTTTTTCTTTCTTTTTTTTGTAATTCTTTTCATTTAACCTTGATTTTTTCCGCCTTGTTTATTTCAATTCAATGCCTCTGAGAATATATGTTTCTTCTTTTTGTTTTTTTTGCTTGGTCTAAGGAATTGTTGACGCAATTAATTTCGAGGAGGGAGTGGTGATCAGATAAAGCCCTCCCCCCAAAGTGGCGACTCCAAAGTTCGAATCCCTGACATTGGAGGTGAAGTCTTACCTGTGCCGCATTCTGATTCTTTTGCGTATAATGGGTGTTCTTTGAAACGCATAGTTTCCATGACTTATCTTTTTGTCATCGTTAAGTTGTTATGGCTTTTAAATACAGAACTAGAATTTCTATATTCAGGTTAGTTTGGATTGGGTATTTTTATTAACATTCAGTTATTGAACCGTAATTTGCCCTTGTATTTTGTTCGCACGCTCGGCTTGTAACTGATAAGTATAATATGATCAGCAACATTTCTTCCGATGTCTAGTGAGAAAGGTTATTTCGACCTCTGAATACACTCAACATGGCTATTGGCAACTGACAATTTCTCATTCGATAAATAATTGGAATGTGACTGAAAATTTGAAAACAAAATGTAACAAATTAAGTGGAATGTGCAACTCTTCCTATTATTTGTTTATGTGATTGAGCATGGTCAATTGTTGAGAATTAGTGTAGGGAAATACTGCTTATCTTTGTAGAAATCAGTTGAGTAGAAGGATTTAACTTGGAAGATTTTCAGGCCAAGCGTATGCCAGGGAACAATTATAACTGCACTCCTGTAACACCTATAACACCAAGATCTAGATTGGAGCGGCTTTTGAGGGAAAGGGAGCTAAGGAAATCCAACAAGTATTTTCAACCAAATGAGGAGGCAAGAGATGGCAACAAAGAGGCAGAACAGTTTTACAGTGACTCATTTGTAAGTGACAACGAAAATTTGGGCACTCTTAATGAGGAAGAGGTCTCCGAAGCAGTTGCGGCTGCAAGATCTTTTACAGATAGAAGCCAAAGGCCAGATGAGCGGCCGCGCAAACAACGCTTGTTGGTGGTAGCTAACAGGTTGCCTGTCTCAGCTAGTAGGGAGGGCGCGGATTCGTATCATCTCGAGATCAGTGTAGGCGGGCTAGTCAGTGCACTTTTAGGCAAGAAAATGTTTGTCATCTTGTTTTTTTAAAGTGTGGTTGATTAGTTGTTTTATTTATGATTTATATATCACAACAATGATAGTTATCTTCATAACTTTCTAATAATAACTGGTTACTTTACAAAAGGAATTGGATTTTTCTATTGTCAAAGTGAAGGTTATATGAAGGCTTCTTTTTTTTCCTGTTGAAGGTGTAAAGGAGTTTGACACCAGATGGATTGGGTGGGCTGGTGTGAATGTGCCTGATGATGCTGGGCAGGAAGCATTGACTAAAGCTTTAGCTGAAATGGTACTGAATCTTAGTTCCATTTTTGTTGTTGGAGTTTTTGCAATTTTATTATTCACAAGCATGAAAATGTAAGTGTCTTTGGTCACTATAGTTATAACCAAGCTGCTCTTCACACCATCAATGTGTTGTGCCACTAATTTTGCATTATTAACTGCAGAGATGCATCCCAGTATTTCTTGATGAGGAGGTTGTTAATCAGTACTACAATGGTTACTGCAACAACATCTTATGGCCTCTTTTTCATTACCTTGGGCTTCCACAAGAAGACAGACTTGCTACCACCCGTAGTTTCCAATCTCAATTCGATGCATATAAGAAGGCAAACCAAATGTTTGCTGATGTTGTAAATAAGTATTATGAGGATGGAGATGTGGTTTGGTGTCATGATTACCATCTAATGTTCCTACCAAAATGTTTAAAAGAATACAATAGCAAAATGAAAGTTGGCTGGTTTCTCCATACACCTTTTCCTTCCTCAGAAATACATAGGACTCTGCCATCCAGAACAGAGCTGTTGAGATCTGTACTTGCTGCTGACTTGGTGGGGTAAGTTATTCATGCATTACTGTGTTTTCAAACTCATGTCATATTACTTATTTAAGTTTGAGAAGGAAAACCCAAAGAATAAGACTATGGAACTTTCTTATTTGTTATTGTTGGCCGTGTATGGCTTTGGTTGTTCTGGTTCCAGAATTTATATGCCTTCAAAGAAGGTTGTTCTTTGACCTTGAAAAAATTCATATTGCATACGCCACCATTGTGATGTAACATGGACTTAATATGCTCTAGAAATGTGTATGTCTTACTTATAGCTTCTAAAGGTGGTGGGAACACATTGCCTTGTGTCTATGTTGTTCACTATCAGTGAATTGTGAAACTATTAGTTTTTTAAGAAAGTGATATATTTTTAGTTTATCTGTGTAAGTAGCTATTGTGAAAGTATCCAACTTGATGTTGATTACTCTAGTACATGAACTTGATAAATTCATCAGCAGCGTGCACTTAGAACAAACAAATTATGTTCAACAAAGGTGTACAGACTCACTGATATGACCATATATCCTTATCTCAGTTTATCTTTCCCGCCTTAAGATTTACTATTCTTGCTTGTTGATTTCACTATTTAGTCAAACATATGGAACGGTTAGTCTGTTGCAATGATTCTTAAGAACAAGAGACATTTTATCTAGTAATGGGATTTTAATATTTACATTTGCTTGCATCCCAGATTCCATACTTACGATTATGCCAGGCATTTTGTAAGTGCTTGTACCCGTATTCTTGGGATTGAAGGTACACCCGAAGGAGTAGAAGATCAAGGGAGGCTAACTCGTGTTGCTGCGGTATATCTGCACATATTCTCTATCTTTTCGATACATCTAACAGCAGAACTCGAATTACATCTCGTGTTGGATTTTTAAATACCTTTACCAATGACTATGCTTCCTTCTCATTATGGAAATGTTTTATTTTTGGGAGTTTGAAACTTCAGTTTCCTATTGGGATTGACTCTGAACGATTTATTCGAGCCCTTGAACTCCCTGAAGTCCAGAAGCACATGAAAGAACTGAAAGAAAGATTTGCAGGGCAAAAGGTAAGAGCTCTATATGCTTCTCTGATATCATAAATGTGCATCCTTTGAATCACTTTTTTTTATAATCTAATGGACAGGTAATGTTGGGTGTTGATCGTCTTGATATGATAAAAGGAATTCCCCAGAAAATCTTGGCATTTGAAAAGTTCTTGGAGGAGAATCCACGGTGGCGTGATAAAGTTGTCTTACTGCAAATTGCTGTACCTACTAGGACAGATGTTCCTGAATGTATGTTACTTCTTTAGGCATGTTCATTGTATCTTGAAGAATATTTATCCACTAATTTAGACTCCTTTATATATTCATGCACTTTTATTTTATTTATTTTGTTTGCCATCCCATTTTATTTCTTGGCCTTTCTATTTATAGTTTAGGCACTGTTTATCTTGCAACTACAATAATTGCTTATACTATGATTTTGAATTTTACAGATGTTGCTCTCAGAAATGGTAGAGTTTCTTTAAGATTACATAAAATATTCACTAAAAAGAATAAGAACATGGATTCAACTTCTGTACGATGAGGCATGCATTGCTTCTATCTCACACCTACAACTTTATTATACTTGTATGAAGAGTGTGATTTTCAGTTAATAACAGTGAATCAACTAGAACCAACCCCCAATTTAAAGGTCATCAACTCGTTTCTTTAAATGACATTACTTTCAATGGTCATTTTCTGTGGTCTTAACTATTTGTCGTAATTTGCCAGTCTCTTAAAATTATATGATTTCCTGTTTTCACAGATTATTTGTTAGTCAGAATTTATGATTTATTAATAACTGTGTTTCTTCTATTTTCCTGTCCGCTTTCTTCTTTATTCTGTATTAGCTGTAATATTGCTCACTGAAAGCATTGACAGATCAAAAGCTTACAAGCCAGGTGCATGAGATTGTTGGACGCATCAATGGAAGATTTGGAACACTAACTGCCGTTCCAATACACCATCTGGTTGGTTTAATAAACATTTGGTTATGATTGTAGACATAGATGTCTGGCTTGGTGCTTGACCATGCAAATACAAATCATATCATGTCCATATATAAAATGCCATTATTAAATGAACAGATTACCATTACTAAATTTTATCTATTCAACTTCTATATAGTTAGAGAAAATTTTATCTATGTCCTATGCATTACCCATTGATCATGATATTGCCACCAAGAACCTGTAAATGCAAATTTTTTGCTTTAATTTCTGAATTCAAATCTTTTATCCTCAACCTGGATTCTGGGTTAGATTCATCGCTACCAATTTTAAAACCATATCATTATTGCAAACATATTCACGGTGTCTCCTTCATCTTTCTTATTTTACTGAGTGATATAAGACATAAGCATAAAAGAAAATTGAAAGAGGTAGGTATCATTCTAGCAGATGATCAAGAAATCTACAAGGTAGATTCTAGGGAATTTACTATGAAGCAAGGAAAGTCCTTACAATAATATTAACTAATAAGACACAGTAATTATTGCAAAATCTTTCCAGCAAGATGTGACGAATGAAGTGAAGTCTTGCATTTATTTGAGATCATAGGAAAAACATTCATTATTGTTATTTAGTTGATCATGTGCAAGATTTCTGAACCATCCATTTCTGTGGTTACAGGATCAGTCACTTGACTTTCATGCATTATGTGCACTCTATGCTGTTACTGGTAATCAATTTCTACCATAACATACGAGATTTAGTTCGTGCTGCCCTTATTTTCTTCTAAGTAACGCTATTTTTTATATCTAGCTGGTAAAAGTTCCAATATGAAAATAAATTTCACTGTCTTGCTAAACTCTTCCTCTGTCCTATCCCAAGACATTTTTCTTTACATTTGAAATATTCTTCTGTCATACAAATGTCCTGGTTTGTTGTTCTTCTCATTTATGCATTTACGATTTGATTTTAACTATTCTAGGGTATCCGAAAAATCAAAACAGGTCCGGTACATCTTCTTTTTATTAATTATTATATCATGAAAGCCATCTTAAGTAGTTTAATTGAACTAACGATTGAGCATCCAACATATGTATTGGTATCACTCTGACTTGCATCTTGTTTAGATGTAGCACTTGTTACATCTTTAAGGGATGGAATGAATCTTGTCAGCTATGAATTTGTTGCATGTCAAGCTTCCAAGAAGGGGGTTCTAATTCTAAGTGAGGTAATTTATGTTTTTAATATCTAATTGTCTCAGCTCCATCTCTTGGATAAAATGGAAAGTTTAGTTGCTCTTCATATTTGAGAAAGCAGCACCTTGTGTTTCACTAAGTTCACCATAATAACAAATGATGCTGCCTTCAAGCATAGTAGTCGCTGGGTGATTTGTTGACTATGTGCAGGTTCAGATCGTTTTCTAAAACAGTAGTGTATGATTTGTTGTTTTTAGTAATTTTCCATGTCTACAACAAGTGTTGATACTTGATACATAAGAATACTTCTGATAAATGGGTGTTGGAAATATAAGGGTAGGGTTGATACTCGGCTTCTTGTTTGTGACTTTACACCGGATCAAATTGTGGAACATATCTTCTATATATCTCCAATTGTTTTGTTTTATTATAACATGATTAGGCGACTAAGCTTTCAGTATCGCTCAAATAATTTTGAATTCTTTATTGGTTATCAGTTTGCAGGTGCTGCACAGTCTCTTGGTGCTGGGGCTATCTTGGTAAATCCATGGAATGTCACAGAGGTTGCTGCTTCTATCGGTTATGCTTTGGATATGCCAGCTGATGAAAGAGAAAAACGGCATCAGGTTAACTTCAAGCATGTGACAACTCACACATCACAAGAATGGGCTGCAACTTTTGTGAGGTTTTATCCTTTTAACAATGCTGGCCATTTTTTCTTGAATCAATTCTCTTATGTTCTTCATTTTTTTTTTGTGAACCCATTTTCCTACCTGCAATAGGAAAGATAAGGTGGAACAGTCACAAGTGCCAACTTTTGATGCCTTGAGATTGCTAATAACCTATTTTCTACTTCCCTGTTTTGTCAATGACTATGGTTCAAAAAAATCTGTTTTTATATGTATAAAAAATATCATCAAATATTTTTACTGTAGAAGTAGATAAATATAAACTATTTATAGTTTCTTTTTATTTTTATTTTTGCTTTCAACATTTCAATTTAGATGACTAGTTAATTGACTACTTAGTTGATCAAACAGTGTCAACGGAAAAAATGAAAGTTGTCTTTGAAATAACTATATTGGTTGGTCTGTTGCTCTTGATTTTGACCTGACCTAGTGTTCAATACCACTTTTGCTTTTCATCATTATTTATACACGCTGTCTTTTTACTCAGTGAACTAAATGACACCATTGTTGAAGCTCAGCTTAGGACACGACAAAATCCACCATTGCTTCTCAACAAAGTGGCAGTTGATTGTTACTCAAAATCCAATAACCGATTGATTATATTGGTAAGCTGTTAGATTGCCAAACACTAATTGATGGGCTGTTCCAAATTGTTCACCCTGTTTGGTGCAATAAGTATTATGCTTGAATTTGGAACTTGATTTCACTAACACGCACACCACGTATACACCAGGAGGACTCGTGTTTCCACTTGTCTTTTGTGAATAAGTGAGAACTGCCGAAGATTTTTCATGTTCATTGTGCGACTCTCTTTGTAAAACTTTAGTTGCTTTTCACCAGCATTACACCATTTTGCTTCTACTTCACTGCAGGGTTTCAATTCGACTTTGACTGAACCAGTGGATGCCCTTGGAAGGGGCGGTCAAATTAGAGAAATGGAACTTAAAGTGCACCCGAATTTGAAGGAACCTTTAAAGAAGTTATCAGATGATCCCAAGACAACAATTGTGGTTCTGAGTGGGAGCGATCGAGCTGTCCTGGACAAAGTATTTTCGAGAAAAGTTCATCTGTTTTTGGATTCCCAGCAACATTTTCACGTGGATTAACAACTTTTTTCTACAGGACTTTGGTGAATACAATATGTGGTTGGCAGCAGAAAATGGGATGTTTCTAAGACATACTTCAGGTGAATGGATGACAACAATGCCTGAAAATTTAAACATGGATTGGGTTGACAGCGTGAAGGTAGGTTGGCTACATGGACACAAGCCTTTCTTATATTAACTTTCTCTAATTTGAAGCACGAACTTTTCCATATTTTTATAAAATTTCAGCATGTTTTTGAGTATTTTACTGAAAGAACACCCCGGTCTCATTTTGAGCTTCGTGAAACGTCAGTTGTATGGAATTACAAGTATGCAGGTATGTGACAAAATCCAGTGGCCGTGTCTTCCCTTTCCTCTTCAACCGATTGATTTTCTGCTAACCGGATATTTTATGCTGAGCAGCATCATCTCTAATGATTAATGGCTATTTTTCATTTTTTACTATTAATATATATTAGATATTGAGTTTGGAAGGCTTCAAGCAAGAGATCTGCTTCAGCATCTTTGGACAGGGCCAATATCAAATGCATCTCTTGATGTTGTCCAAGGTGGTCGATCTGTTGAGGTTCGGGCAGTTGGTGTCTCAAAGGTACAAACCATTCCAGTTGGCTAGTAGGGCTTCCTCCTCTGGCCTTTTCTGTTCAGATGCTTTTATTTCTATGCTAGGATCTGACACACTTTTCATTTTTATTTTGGGGCTTTCCTACTTTGATATAGGGAGCTGCTATTGATCGTATCCTGGGTGAGATAGTCCATAACAAAGGCATGAAGGCACCAATCGATTATGTCTTATGCATTGGCCACTTTCTAGCAAAGGTACAGCTTTTTGTTTTTCATAGGGGTTTATATATATATATATATAGTAGAAACTCTTAAAGCTGCATAGTTCAGAAGACAAACATTCCTGCAAGATGTGGCCTTCAAGGAGTTTGGTAGCTACTATCAGAAATCTAACAGTTCTTGTAAAAACTGAAATGTAATTATCTAAGGAAATATTGATTTTAGATTCATCAAGATCAGAACAAAATGACAAGTTACAGACATTTATAAAGATTAGGGGGAATAATGATGTAAAAATTTATTGCTTGGAATTAACTGTTTCAGGATGAAGATGTCTATGAATTTTTTGAACCAGAGCTTCCTTCAGAATCGTCCCCAATAGCAAGAGCTATGCTATCCAATTCTTACAGGCTATCATCCCTGCCAAAAGTTTCAACCAGCAAAAGTGGGTCCAAGGCGGCTCGCTATAAGAAACAACGTTCGTTGTCAACCTTAGAAAGGATACAAATTGACCATTCAAGCAGCAATCCTTGGAGACCAACATATCGTGATAGGATATCACTACATGAGGGTTCTTCAGTGCTTGATCTCAAAGGCGATAACTACTTCTCTTGTGTTGTTGGACGCAAGAGATCAAGTGCACGCTACCTTCTTAAGTCCTCGGATGACGTTGTCAATCTCTTAAGTGACATGTCAGATCATTCATAATCTCCCCCATCAACTTGATTAATACCATTTCACGTTTAACCATGTGAAGATACGGAAGTTTTGGAAGCTCATTTGTCTAATATCTTCAGATTTTTTGATGATTGTCATATTGCTACAATTGCTGATTAGAGTTGATTCTACAATGCTGTAAATGTCTCACTGCTATACATAGGCTGACTAATATTGTATCTTGAATGCAGTAACTTTGATAACTAACTACGAGATCTTATTATTTGATTGAAGAAACACCGGCAACCTTATCCTGTGTCTTAGGACCATCTTTAGCCGACACTCCTCCCGGTTGGAGGATAGGACTGTCCGTAAAATAGAGAGAGGAACTCGCCCCATTTGTTGAGGATTGATTTCACTTATTCTTTATCTAATAAAATATTAACATGTCTCACTCTTTAATGTGTTTTAATTTTTTTTCTTTTAAGCTGAAGAAAAAGCATATGGAAAGTTTATCCCCAAATTAATTTAGTAAGAAAAAATATTAAAAAAATATTCAGTAAGTAAAATAGCATAATACAATATATTAAAATAAAGTATTTTGTAAATAATTTAATTTTTTAATTTAAAAAATATGTGACACTAGTGGAGACCAAAGTTGTTCCCTTCTATTAAAATACATTTTTAAGTTAATCCAAACATACTTGAATCCTATTTTGGTCAATAATTATTCGAATCTCAATTTATTCCCTCAAAAATCAATGTTTGTAATTGGCATCTCTGCCACAAAAATAATGATTTCTGCACAAGGGTAAACTATTCTTCACCTTTAACAGATGATTAAGTATCAAATCAGTGGCTTGCCACAGAACCTTATATACTGAATGTTTAAAATTTAGTTGCAGTACATAAATTGCAACGTCATATTATTGAGATGATCTAGTCTCTTGAATGGTGTAGGATACATGCGCATCAATAATACTAAATTAAACTATTAATCTCAGCCGTTTCAACCTGTTAAAGGAGGGAAGTTACCAATGGATTCAAAGATAAATAACATACTGCACAAATTTTAGATGACCAAAAAATATCAGTTTCGTGAAAATTTCATGAACTTAAAAGTTTTAAAAGACAATGATTATGAATACCAAACAGAAAATTAACATTTTTATTCTGTTGGTATGAATAAATGAAAATGAGGCATTGTTGACACACTCCATATACAATAAGTAGGGAAGATGAGCACCAGAACAAAGCTTTTCCACTGTTTAATAACGCTCTTGAGCCAACTTGTTCCTAGGTGTGGTATTAAATGAAGAACTACAAGATAACTAATTCACAAGCAAAAGGGTGGCTAAATCATGAATACAATTTACAGTTGCTACAGAAAAATGAACTCAATCAATACAGGTCCCGGCAAAGGCAAAATGTTTAAATGACAACATTAACCTCAATCAAGTAAAGTTCTGCTCAGACAAACTTTGAATTAACTCCCAGGACTTCTTGTGCTAGTCTTCCTTTGCTTTGGCACATATGCAAATTGTCCCAAGTCCACAGTTGTTGGCCTGTGATAAGCAATTATATGGTCACAAATCATCATATGAGATACAGAAGTCCAAGGGACAATGAATTCAAGCATTATGGCAGAAATGCATTTACCTATTATTATTACAAGTGTTCCGGACATCTCTCAGAGGAGCACGGAGACCACTGGCACGAGAGCCAGAAGAGCATCTGAAGGATGATATCACGGAGACAAATCTTTCTACAGACCTCTCTGCTATTTCTGAATAACGGCCTAGGTGGGCAATGTTTGCACCAAATTTCTCTTCTTCAGCATTATTAAATGGTTTATCAATGCTGTGATCACAGTAACCTAAATTCAAGAAATATAATTAGAGAAACTTCCCAAGGATACTTCCTTTCATGATTTTCCAGTAAAAAGGGAAAAAAGAAATCAAACTTTTGGTAAAATGATGATGAAAGCAAATAACTATCGCTGAGTATCAAGACAATTAATACTACCTACAATAAGTACATATATAATGGTATCAATAACAAAAGACATTTTTTATATCTGATTGCAATTTAGCAGGATAAAGAATATATTAGTTGACCAAATAACTTGCGAAGGTGAAAGCTAATATCTCTTCTTAATTGATGTATATACCGTTATTATGAGGAGGTGAAGTAGGAGAGATTTTCCCGCGCTGCAAATTTTCCTGGAAAAATTAAAACCACCAGCATATGAATACAATATGCAAACTCTACTAAAGAAAACAAAAGGTTTAAAGTATGAACTACATAAAAGAAAGTTCAAAGCAAGAAAACCCTACCCTTTGAATATTGTCATCAGGGGAGATCTTCCTCTTCAAGTCTTTATTCTTCGTATGATTGTTACATAAATCACTGGCAGATAAGGTATTTCGTTTCTTACCAATGACAATGCCAGCTTCTTGTTTCTCATCGCAATCATTCTTTTCTATTTTGTTGTGTTGAAAATAGGGACTCCTTACAATTACCTTCCTCTTCGGCTCACTGTCAGATATGGTATTTTGTTTCTCACCAATGACAACGCCAGCTTCTTGTTTCTCATCACAATCATTCTTTTCTACTTTCTTGTGCTGAAAATAAGCACTCCTTACAATTATCTTTCCCGTTGGCTCCCTGGTTTTTGCTTCGATTGTGCCGTTGACATTTATGTGCTCATCCTCCTTATGCGAACCTAGACAAGGTTTATGAATTGAACCCAGACAAGGTTTATGAATTGGCTGCCTAGCTTCTCGCAGTATTGTATGTTCAGTACCTTTATTCCTCTCACCCACCATTGATACTTAATTCACAAAAACAATGAAATGAGCATCAACTAACACATGTAAAGGTATAATGGATTACAGTTTTCCATCCAAAGCAAATTAACAAGTCTGTATTCGTACCATGAGATGGAGATTCCGTATACTCAGAAAAATTGGTGTCTGAACTGCATTCAATCTAGAGACAAAGCATGTGTTAAAATATACCTAAGAGTTAGCTACTAATAATGAACACAGTTTTCACTATTATAGTTCAGGCAACTTACATAATTATTAGCAGGAGGGCTACTGCCCCAATTCTCAGAGCTAACCACAGATGCAGCATAGTTCTTTGTTTCACTAGCCGTAGCCTCTAAAGTCTCATGTTCCAAGGAACTGACAGAAGAGGAATCCAATGTACTTTGATTAGCAGTAGTAGGTGATGTCCGAGGTGCCCTGAAATTCCTTTTTGCTTCAATAGATGCAAAACCTTTTGACGTTAAGGAAAAATTACTTAAGGAGGTATAGAAGCAAGGCAGACACACGTAGCAGTATGTCAGGAAAAATAAAACATTTGAGCTTAAATGCCTCCAGAAGTTATTGTAGCTTTTAGATTCTATTGCTTCATCACAACTACTCCGAATGTTATGTAATCGCATCTAATTTTTTAGAATTGGAAGCAAAAGCACACGCAGCAGCAGGCAGCATCGGTGTGAATTATGGAATGCAGCCCTGCATTCCGCCATTTTAAATATGCTAAACTGATTTAAATCTATCAAGGGAAGATGCTTTGGCAGAGGATACAAAAATACTTGGTCAAGAGATTCTTTTGAACAGGCAGATCAATCTTTTTCTTTGAAATTTCAGAATGAAGAGGTTTAAATTGAGAAGTTCCCGCAATTGGCAAGCTGGCAGTAAAACTCTCTCCCTGCCAGTTCAAAAGAAATATACATCAACCAAACGTACCTCTAATCAAGCAGAAGACTATAAGGATTAGGGGGGAGCATACACCCATGTATCAAGCTTAGTGTGCAAATTTAACATCTATAAAAATAATAATAATAATAATAATAATAATAATAATAATAAGTTATACACCTGCATTGATTTTAATAATGACTTCTTGAGCCTAATAGCATATAATCATGCATCTCATCACAGCATGAAGACAAAGTATGCTGAGTGATAATAGTCAGCTGATAGTAACATATTAACATTATTGGTGTCTCATTGAAAACATGCATGTTGTGATAGTAAGTCTCTTGTACTATAACATCACAAGAAACAATTATCTACTCTATAGAAGTCACACAAACACCACAGTAATAGAACAGTTCAAAGCTCAAACCTATTCCTATCATTTTCAAAATCAATATTCTTTCACCATCATTCTGAATTTTACCAACACAGTATATTACAAAATCGTGCAAATGAAGTAAGTCATTATTTTGGTCCACAGATGAGCAAAAAATAGGAAATTTAACTTGAGATTTATTCATTTATTAAAAGATAGATACACAAAGACACGGTTTCTGACAGATGAATATAAAGAAATTGATACTGTACCTCAAATGGCATTTTGGTAAACGGGTCGAGATCTCCTTTTGCTATGCCTTGTGCTACATCTTTTGGCATCGGTGTAACCCAGGTTAAGGTATGACTTCATAAAATGTATCAGATAATTGAACAAAACAGAGCAGAGCTATATAGATATAAAATGGTAAGAGAACCTTAAAAATGAAGGATATGGGCCTAAGAAGTCTAACTCATCACCAATATCATCAGGTATATTAGACAAATGGACAATATTTTCATTAATTGGATCATACACCCGTTGATGTTGGAAAGTCAGTATAGCTTTCCTGAATGATTCTTCATAAAAGGGAGGAACAGAAACACCACTGTATCTCAAGTGCTTAAGAACCTGAAACAATGTAGTTGGCATTAAGATTACAACAAATTTCATAAAGAACCTATCTGCAAGATTTAAAGGAGATAGATCATTAATAAATAAAAAACAAGATAACACGCGCGCGCACACACTCTATGGCATGTCTGTTATGTGTATACAGGTAAGGCTTGACTGGTTGAGTGGGTATAAACTTAGAACACAGAGAAAACGAACATGATTTTCATTTTTTCTCATTGGTGGTGAATGCTTGTGAAGTGTATGAGCCAAACTTACCTTGTCATAACTTTTAAATCTTTTAATGATTGCATGGGCCCTTTTGAGGCCCATACCTGGCAAGGACTGAAGATAGTCACAGCCACTCAAAATACACATTTCAAGAAGCATTTGTCTGTTGAACCCTTCAAAACTAAGCTCCTTGTTCTTCTGTAACATGGAATACTGAAACTCAACGCCTTGACCAAACTTGTCCATTTTGAAGATAATCTAAATTTAAAAGGAAGAAACAAGCCGATTAAAAACAAGTGAGCAATCCAAAGTTGGAAGAAATATAAATTAGTAGTACAAATCATATAACAGATAAGATATTATATGTTAAAGATTTGACATCACACCCTTGAGCAACCAAATGGTATAAGATCAGAGTCTTCAGTTATAACTGCATCAACCTGTCTGCTAATTGCCAGGAAAGCCATCTGGGCATCTGCCTCATAAGGAGCTACAACATAATCCACATTCTCCTGTTTCAATACCTTTTGGGGGAAAAAAAAGGTTAATCATTTGAAAATGTAGTTATTTTATTGAATATAGGGATATAACCAAATGGAATCTAATTATTTTTGTCTATTATCTACTTCACGATAACTGGGTCTGGACCAACTCTGATATATTGAACTCCATTCTACCTGAATTAGATCACATGCAATCAGAGGCGAAATGTCGACAGCTTTCTGGTAGCACTCAAAAGCAGCAGTAGTGTTTCCATTTGACTCATGTTCAACTGCACGTTCAAAATTTTCCTTTCTTGCCCTGCACTTACAGTATAGAAAATAATTGTTTCATTGGCAAAAGTGCAACGAAAAATTTAGATTATGAGAAATAAAATTACTAGGCATGCCCAAAAATCAAAGTAACCCCCTTAGTTGATCTCGTCACTCTTCCTGCTGATAAATTTAAAAATAGAGAACAGCACAATATTTTGTCTTTCTTTGAATTCTGGAGATAGTTCTTTCCATGACTAAAGAAATAATGATGGAATCAGATAACTCACATCCCAGTTCAAAGATCTGAAGCGTACAGAATAAAAAAATTACAAATTCACACTAGTAACAATTAGGGTGTCACAGAACTTTACAAAACAGGAATATGTTTATTTTTGGCCAAAAAAATACTTAAAGAAGATCAACTAACAACAACAAACTACAATAGAATTACGATGTAAAGTCATAATGGGTACCTGGCACGCTTGTTTTCTTGTTCGCCCTTCATAGGTAGAAGTCCTCCATCGAATACAAGGACGGGCTTAACACCAAAGTGGCGCAGCAAATTTACTCTATGCATGCAATACGCAATGTGCCTGAAACAATAGACATAAAACAATCTCAGTTAAGCCATCAATAAACAACCCCCATTTCTTACCAGCCTTTTATCCCCTTTTCCTTTTGCACAAGCATATGGCCTACAAATACTTATTTGCGGTTGTATAGTATCAATATCTAGACAGCACACACAATTTGTAGTGAAGTCCTATTTTTGGCCCCATAAATTCAATGAAAGCTAATTTTGAAAATATAAGGGCAAAAAAAGATAAATCAAACTTCATTTGCCGATATTCCCCAAATAACAAATCTAAGAAAAACCCAGATACTGAATCGTAGAGAAAACACTAAAAGATGGGGGTTTAGACCTTGGAAATCCGAATTACATTTTGAACACCCAATGAAACGCATAAGTCAAGCATTTTGCACAAAAAAGTAGCAATGCTAAAAAACCAAGACACCCATTTGCTTAAGTGCGTTGAAATAAGAGAGAGAGGGGAATTGGGGGGTTGTGGGTGGCGTGACCTGGTAGTGGGTAATCCTTTGCAGAGGTGGGTGCTGCAAGACAAGGCTCCTTTGTGGAGCCAAGAGTAGGTGTCAATCGCTACAGAGCAGCCCTTCAAGTCCTTTATGTGAATCGGAACCAATATCGATTTCAACTGCGGCAAAAGACCTTGAATTCCCATTTCTCTCTCTCTCTTCTCTTCAGTCTTCAGTCTTCAATCTTCGCTTCGCTCTCTTTGATCGGAGATAGAGAGAGAGAGAGAGAGAACTCGGTTCCTACGAAACGCAGCGTTCAATACATAGTTAAATGGACATGGAAGGAAGAGTGAGAGAAGACGGCACAGAGAGACGGAGGTGAATTTAGGCGGGAACACTGATACAAGCTTGCTTACTTTTGCCGTTTCATGCCCGGGTTTTCTCCTCCTTTTTTTCAATACAAACATATTTTTCAATTATCAATTAGATGTAAGATTATCTGACCAACAAAATTAAATGTGAGATTTTTTTAATATTATTCAATATTTCATTTTTAACATTTAATATTTTTTAATATTCTATCATAATTGTTATTTTATTTTTATGTTTTTTAATTAATTAAAATGTAAAAACATTTCATAATCTCCAAAGAGAAAATGAAGTATGGTGAGAAACATTTTTCATAGTATGTCCTCATTTCACGGAGTACGCATTTATGTAAGGACTCCTCTCAACGATATTCTATGTGCCTATAATTCTCGGGATGGAATCGAATGCTTAAGATTATGTTTGGAAGTTTCATCAATTGATAGAAGGAAATGACTCATAATGAAATGGGAGTGTAAGATAAGGAGTGGAATGAATTAAAATATGACTCATCTTATTTGAATGTTCAATTAATTTAATGCATCTCATGTTACTGACGAGTACATAAATTAACTAAC
Source organism: Nissolia schottii (assembly GCA_003254905.1). Lineage (NCBI taxonomy): Eukaryota > Viridiplantae > Streptophyta > Magnoliopsida > Fabales > Fabaceae > Nissolia > Nissolia schottii. Next base: position 1,062,443 of record QANU01102670.1, on the reverse strand, counting down.
AAAAAATTGGTTTAATTTAACTAGAGATCTCATGTTCAAGTATTTAAGTATTTCATTTTCTCATTAACTTTAAGTTAGATGGTTACAAAATACGGATTTTGAATTACAAAAGAATACCAAAGTAATTATTTTTAGTGATATAAGTAAGTTAAATGTAGTCTTCTTACTCCTTACCACTTTCTCCATTGTCATCTTACCAGACATTACATAAGGCTTTAATACGAGTGTAAAGAGTATGTCTTGTTCTTATTTGACATATAAAATCATTATTTTAAGAACTAAAATATGAAAAATATAAAAAATGTTTAGAGAGATATTTATACTTTGTCAAATATACTATTTTATTTAATTTTAAACTCCCCAACAACATAAAATCTCTTTAAACCTTTAATTTTATTTTCATTCTAAACACACCCTTTAGCGCAAAACATAGTATAGACCTAAGTCACTTCCTTTCATACACCTCATTTTGTGTGAAATATGTATTTTTGTACCCCTTTTTTTTATGTGTTAACCATTAATGACTATGATTATCAAAGGGTGAGGTGTCCTACAACCGAAATGTGAGATTTCATGATCAATCAGAGATGATAACCAAAGAAGATAACCAAGGAAATGACAATTACGGATTTCATTCTTCAATCAGTGTTGAGTACAATAAATTTAGGCCTATTTATAGACTTATGAGAATAAATTAACATAATGACAAAATTAGGGTAATATCAAATGAAATTGGAACTAAATTAATCTAATATACTCTAAATTTAATATTATTCTTAACACGAAAAATGGCAAGGGTTCCTCTTCAATAGGCTAGCTCCATCGCAATTATTACGGGCTAATTATACCCGAGCCAATTACATACTTGAAGCACACTAACAAATTGGGAATTATTGGGCTAGGAACACATAGGTGACCCTACACGACCCAAAGATGACAACCTTTGGTGGATGGTCCATGCTATTGATTCATTTACTTAAAACGTAATGCCAACTGCCTTTACTAACTTAAGCATCATATGTAGATTAATCTCCCGTCGTTGTGAACTATCATCTCAAGGAAGAGCTAAGCTTCCCGAGGATCGATTCTATTCCACTCTCATTTGTCAGAACTACCCCAAAATGCTATTTCGGTACAACAATAATATTAGAGAAATTTTTTATTAGCAAACATTTTTCTTGCAATTATATAAATGAAACATTAAAATTACTATTCCATAAATTAAATTGATGTCATCATATTTACGGGAGATCAAACTATTTACAACTCTTCATGTAGTATGATTATTTTTGTACTACTCATATACATCCAACATCCAAGGAAAAAAAAAGGAGAGGGAGAGATATGGAGAGAAACAATATGGGAAAAAGCATGGTGTTTTTTAAACAGTCTTGCTGCATGTACACCTTCTTAGCATTTACTATACATTCATCTAGGTATTTATACAATTAGGCCTGCACAATAAATCCCAAACAACCCTCGTCTCCCATGTTCACCCACTCGCCTATTATGTCTGCGTCTATGCATGTGATAAAGAAATTGCTCGCATCTTGTTGAAAGCTTATTTTTGTTCTTTCTCATATATATATGTATATATATATATATCCTTACTTTACTCCTTTCAGATCCTCAAGGGATCCAATTGCAATATAGTGAGGTATAGTCGTATCCACAGGGAGTTGTGATAATAAAAGCCGTTCTTAAGCATGGTTCGTTGATTTGTAATTTGGGAATAAGCATATAAGATAAGATGCACAATAAAATGTAAATGAGTGGAAAATAGATACAAGAGTTTTGTTGGGATTTGAATTCTACTATGTGTTTCATGTATCTGATAACTCAATTCATATAAACTATTAAATTATTGATTTCCTCGCCATCAGTTCTTATCTCAGTCACCTCTCTCGAGTATAACAAGATGATGCGATTCTCGATATTAGTTGTCGCTCTCACGCACGATTAATAAAGTGAATCGTAGTGGCTTCAAATGTTAAAACGACCGATACGCTGAACTCTTTCTCAAGTAGTTTAACAAACATTTGATGAATTAATCTAGATCAAATTCAATAATGTCACTCTCGCATGCAAAACTGAATCTTAAATCATGTTGTAGTTGATCAGACCAAAACAAGCATAAAGTTCAAGATTAAATAATGCAAAATCATAGAATTCAATAACTTATACATAATAGAGTCAAAACAGATACATTTGAACCATAGTATTCATCAAATCCCAACAAATAAGGAAGTTAGCTATCCATAGTCATGGATAACTTACAAGCTTATAGAAGAATCAAGGAGGCAGGAAGATCGGTGATCAACGGTGCTGTGTCTCCACTCCACCGTGAACAAGAATCTTCGAAATCTCTTCCATCTGCTTCCTTGGACAGCTTCTCTAGCCCCTAAACACTTCTCTCTACCCTCTACTCGAATATATAGTGTATGTCTAAGCTAGGATGAGAGAATAGAATGAATTGCAAAGCTTGGAAGCATGGCTATTTATAAGCCTCGGATTGGCCACTCAGCGGGCTGGTGAGACCGCTGAGCGATAGTAGGTGGCGGCAGTTGAGTCTTCAAAGGCGGCTGGTTTTTGGAAGGTTAGGTGGGACCACTCAGCGGGAATCTTGACTTGACATCAACTACAAAACTGTAGATCTATCTCTTAGCTTTAATTATCAATTTGAACCACCTCAATCTGATATCTATAGCTCAAGTTATCGCGATTTTTACTAATTGCTGCGCTGAGCATGCTTCCATACTTTTCTTGCTTTGTAATCCCTTTGCTCTATGCTTTTTACCTATATGAGATTTTGACAGGAATTGCATCAACTTATACATATATGCATCCATTCCTCAAAACTTAATAAAATCATATAAAGTTAGGGAAATTGACTTATAATTTCGTCTAAAATAATCCATATAAGTGTCATTTAAACCTCAAAAATAACAAAATATGACACTTATCAATTCTCTCTAACTTAAGACTTTGTTTTTCCTCAAACATATTGGTTACAATAAAATACTTTTACACAAAGCAGATGCTC